>CM057821.1:26337486-26932486 GCA_030067965.1 Latrodectus elegans
CCTAGATCTTTGCACCCATAGTAATTGCTCAACGATCTATCACAGAGCTTTCAAATCCACAGATTTAACGAACACGTATATCTCACATACTCTGTGGGTTTTTGGCGGCATTGGGAATCAAACCCCACCCTTCCTAACAGAAGACCGATATCCTAACCACTAGGCTACAATTAAATCTGTAGGATTAAATCTTAAATGTTTCTCAAATGCATTTAAAATGTGCTTAAAGAAAACTGTAATTAAATAAAAAAAATAATTTCAAGTTCCCATATTGTAATCTCAATACTTGTTTCGGCTAGTATTATGTTTTTAGAACATAAATTATTTTTGCAAAGAAAAATGCTAAACTTTGATTAAAGATTTCGAGATTTTTTTAAAAGTGTGCTGCTCTTACAAACTAGTTCTAATTAAAAATGCTTGTATATATATATATATATATATATATATATATATATATATATATATATATATATATATATATATATATATATATATATATATATATATATATATATTCAATTTAAGTTAATAAGATCCAAGTTTACTCTTCTCACTTAGAAAGATTTTGTTATTGATTGGTAGTTTAAATGGGAAACTTCGGATTTTCCTCAGTGGAATGTAAAATAGGTCATAAATAAGGTCAGAATAAATAACCTTTAGTCTTGTAAGCTTCCTCCTAAAAGAAGACAAAGATAGAATATGTTTAGCATGAAATTGCGACTACTATAATTTATAAACTCTAATGTACAGAATAGTTTCTTGTATATTATACAAGAAAGTATTTTGTACATTATAACTATATATATGTGTAATAATTATATACCGGCTAACCAATGTGATAACTATATCATTTTAACAGACAGTGAATAATGCATTTTTAAAGCCATATATAAATAATTATTATTATAAAATTTACGTGTATAAATAACAAACATTTAGTTTCAGAAAAAGTTTTTGAATACATATTTCTTATTAAAGTTTATTTAATTTAATGGTTGACATAATTTTAATGTGCGTTTTTTACCATTAACCATTTATAAAGCAATTGTGTTTGAACAATTTGCATTTCTTTTCATTTCATATGATCATATAAGAGTGCGTAAGATAAAAAGAAAATATTTGAGTGATTTTGAAAATTCAAAGAGCAATTATTTAATACTTTTAAAAACTTGCCATTCATATCTTGTTAGAAATTCGAATGATGATAATGAAAATAGAATGTGTTGCAAATTTGTGTGAATGTTGATAATGCTCGCTATTTTTTTTCTATTTGAGCATTAAAGTTGATTTGAAAGTGACCCAAATATGTTATGAAGCTCCTGAAATATTAAAAATCACCATTTGTTGAGGGAGAAATCAACCTCAATCTCTTATGAGCTGATGTGAACTTGAGAAAAAATTACTTATGACACCTCTAGCCACTTATTTGATTAATGAAAATTTAGAATAATCTTGTTCTTATCGAAATGCTGATATCAATGATGAATTTATCACTTAGATATTATTCCTGATATATATTAATGTATTTAAATTAGTTAAAGTAAATTTACTCTTATTTTTTTACATCAAATTTACTCATATTTTTGCAAATTTATTAAATATTATGCATAAAAAAGTATGTACAGAAGAATCAGGAGAATTAACAGAACTTTTCTGCTGCAATCGGAACTCATTTGAAATTTTCATAATTTATTACTTTATTACATTCCCTTAAGGCTGAATTTTTTGATTTGTTAGGTGTTTAGATTGATTTAATTTTGTATATAATCGACAAACTTTTCAATCGGTATTTTAAAAGACACCTTTAAAAGAACCTTTATAAAGTTATAATTTCTTATAATCGCTTATAATTTATTAATAATAAATATAAAATATGAAATATTATAAAATGTAAAATATTTCAAGCACATTAGATATGTCTGAATTACAGTTATAAATTTGGGTGTACAAATTATATTTATTATATTCACCTTTGCCTTATATGTTCATTTTTAAAAACTAATCTCAAGACTTAATCCAACTCAAAACTGAGAAATTATAGAAAAACTTAAACATGAAATCAAACATTATATTCATGATGGATTTCTTTTGGCCAAACCGAGTATAGTTTAGATATTACAATTTGGTCAGCAATTTGGTCTTAATAGGGGTTTTAAATGGTTTTTTCTAAGCAATATGAAATTAGGAAAAGCAGCAGTGGTACCTTATAACACCTAAATTTAATTACATATATTAATATAATGAACATATTAAGAATTGATTAAATTTTCTCAGAAGTATTATAAATAAACCGACATTAAAAATATTCTACAAGAAAAGAAATAAATACCCTAAAATTTTAGAACATAATTATAAAATAAAGAACATAAGATTTTCTTGGTAAAATTTCTTTCTTAGAGTTACCTTTAATAATATCTATTAAAAAATAAATTTTTTCCATAAAAGTCTCTAAGTTATATTAAAATGTAAAAAGATATTCTTGAGATTTCCCCTGATGATTATGTAATAAATTTCGCATCATTTTACGAAATAATATTATATAAAGTTAAGAACTGAGCTAAAACCCTCTTTTCTGTGTTGGCTGAGAGATATTCCACCTTAATGAGAATTTTTAACTACCTACTCACACATGTACTACAGAAGAGTCTCCTAAGCCTTGAAGGTCTTATAAGAAGCTTGAAATGTCAAGAGTGTTTACACTTAGTCGTTAATTTATGTATTTATTTGGCTTACATACAGTATTCGGTGCGGTTTTTGCAGATTTGGACTTTGTATTTGGATACGGATTTGGATCTGGTTTTAATTTGATTATTATAAATTAAATGCATTTTGACAACAATGGTTTTGGCTTCAATATTTTAGATTAAATTTTAATTCTTTTTTTCTGGCTTGATCTTTTGGTTTGAGCTTTTTGAAGGCGTGGCTTTGGGGTGTACTGGCTTCTTTAAGACTATGTTTTGCGCTAGTGCAGAGAAGCCATACTTTATGTCAATGTGGTCAACACCCCCTGACGAAGCTGGTCATGTTGGTACTTCGTTCCATTTTACATTTTTTTTTAAAATTTTAAAATATATATTAAACATTTTTCAACTATATTTCGTATTTCCAATGTATTATTTCTATTTTCTTTCAAATTTTATAATATATAGTGAACATTTTCCCAACTGTTTCCTCTATTTCGTATTTTCAATGTATTGTTTTCTATTAGGTATTTTCAATGTATTATTCAACACCTAATATTTAACTTTATGAATATATTATTATTTATTTGGTATTTTCATTGTATTTTAAATGTATTATTCTCAATCTAATATTTGATTATTAATTTTATAAAATATACTTTTAATTATATTTTAGTAAGTCTATTTTAGCTACTTTTGCGTTGAATGTATTGCTAAACATAAATGTTTTTATCGATTCTTGTACTTTTCAGTTCTATATCTATTCTTGTATTTTTCAATTTTTGCTTATGATACTTCTAATCTTGCATATATATATATATATATATATATATATATATATATATATATATATATATATATATATATATATAAAATATATAAAAACTTTATATATATATATATATATATATATATATATATATATATATATATATATATATATATATATATATATATATATATATATATATATATTGTAAAGGTTTTTATATAAAAGAGCATAAAAAGATATAGGTTTAAGTTATATATTTAGGTTCCATTCCAATAATTGTATTATTTTAGATATTAAATTGAATGAAAGTTTAGATAACAATTTATAGATTTTTAAATTAAATTTACAAGCTTCATTAATATTGTAGAATTTATTAAGAAATTATTAGCGTCATTATATATAGAAAGCAGATAAATGTTTTAACTCTAATGTACTTTTGTGATAAAATTTTTTATAAATGATATGGATCACATATTTAAACAGAAAATTAAGGATTTTCTTTTCTAAATAAAATGCGTACAATTCCAAAACAATAAGAAAACATAAAATGCAAAAGACGTTGAATTTTAAGATATTTCAGATTTATTTAAGCATGTAAGACAACTTTTGAGCAGTTTCTTTGAATCTAACAAAAAATTTAAATACTGCTTATGTTGATGTCCATGGTAGAGATGGTGATGATAATGATGTTCATGATGATGACCATGAGGATCGTGATGATGGTGGTCATGGTAATGGTGACTAACTTCCTCTTCAATTGGTGATACTGAAAATTCTATAACTGCAACCATAAAGAAGTGAAAAGTTAAGCGTATACATAAGAGAAATTAATCGTATTCATTGTAAATGTTTGCATACATAATTGTACAAATATAATATATATAAAGTAACATAATATTTATGGAAATATAGAAGAAAGAATTTAGATGTAAAATGAGATTACAAGCTAAAGATTCTTTAATAATGCCTTATAACTCGAGAAAAATTTATATATTCATGGAAACAGAACTCTGAAATCGGAAAAAGAAAGTACAGTAAAACTCATTCCAATTTCAACAAAAATAAACAGTCTATTTTATTGATATTGACTGACTTTTATCTCTATTTAATGAAAATACAGTCTCTGAAAGAAATACAATTTATTTTTAATTCATTTTCTTACGATATTGGAAATTGAAAATTAAAAAAAACAGCGCCTGATATTTCATTACTTACTCATGTATTGTACAAATTAATTATATTTCAGTTACAAATCGAAGTATATAATAAAATGAAATGAAAATATTCGAAAGAAATTGTTCCACAAATGTTTCTTTTTTGAAGTTTTGAATGCATCTTTCAACATTTGGATAAATCAATATTATTTCATTTTTATCAATGTAAAAATAGAAAGTATAGAATTAATGTTAAATTACCATATGAAAGTAACGTTGACTTTAACATATATTTCCTAACTTTTTACTTTGGGAATAATGAAATACTTTATTTGAAAATGGTTTCGTATCTCTTTTGAAATAGTTTAGGAAAATTCCATTATATGCAGAAATATTGCCAATTCAAAAATTGATAAAATTTGTGAACTTTATTTAAACAAACGATAACTTTTCTTTAAACATTATCTGCACAACATCAATAATTAATTTGCTTAAGAATGTGTTTAAAAATTTGGAAAAAAAATGTTTTAATTTATTTAAACCATGTGTAATTTTTTTAAGAAATAAACTAATTTGATTAAAAATCAATTTGTAAAAAGATTTGATTATTGGATGACTGATTACTGAATATTTTATATTCATGAATCTTGAATATAAGATATTCAGTAATCAGAAATAATGAATAATTTTACTAAAAGCTTAAAAAAGAGTTCAAGTTCTTTCATGGTGACCACGTTAAATATTAGCCAATATTAGTAAAATCTGTCAAATGCAGATAACAGAAATCATGAATCTTGAATATAAGATATTCAGTAATCAGAAATAATGAATAATTTTACTAAAAGCTTAAAACAGAGTTCAAGTTCTTTCAGGGTGACCACGTTAAATATTAGCCAATATTAGTAAAATCTGTCAAATGCAGATAACAGAAATGATGAATCTTGAATAAAAGATATTCAGTAATCAAAAATATAATTCAGATTCAATATATTAAAATAATAAAGATTCAGAGTCACTTTTTTTGGAGTACTTTTTTAAATAATATTAAATATAATAATATAGTACGTAGATTCATATCGATGTTTTATATAAACATCAGTTTATTAACCGAAGTTTAGTCTGCGAAAATTATAGTTCATATTACTGTTGGTTTACTGAAAAAATGAAAAAGGCAGAATAATACAAATTGAAATAACAGAAAACATTATTATAAGCAATCAAATAAAGAAATAGATTTTTCGAGTTTTCAAAAATATTCCTTAAAAATTAATTTGTTACACAAAAAAGTTCATGCCTTTGCACAATAATCTATATGTAAAAGATAAAAAAGTGTTAATATAATTTGGTGTTTAGTGGCGAGAATTAATTAGGGGAGGACCAACCACTTAAAGTGAATTCCGAAGGATTACAAGAATCCTAGAACGATGTGTAAGAGTTGAAATAATGAACTGTTAACTGCAGGGAAAAATTCGAATTATTTAACTATTAGCTCAATCCACATCCATCAATCCATCATTGGATTAATTCATGAAAGACAAATTAAAACGTTTTTATAATATAGCTTTGTCAATTTTCCTTTATTTCCTTAACAATTTTATCACGTGTAGCTTAATACAGTAAATTTACAAAAGTGATAAAAAACGAGCAATATTGATTAAAATTTGAAAAATATTAATATTGAATAATTTATAAAATTTAAATTCAATTCTTAACAAAATTTAGATCCAAACTTTTGTTCTTGTTTTCAGAAACAAATGATATGAATAACAATAACTTACATTTTCGTTTGCATGGTAACAAAATGTAATAGCTTAACCTTACTGGTAAATGTTAAATAATATTACATTTTTTAATCCATAAATATTTTTAAAATAATATACCTGGGAAACAAAACTATCCGCATGATATGATCTTATTCACTTATTTTTAAATAGTTTAAAAGATTTAATTTTTAAATAGTTAGTTTTTATAGTCATATTTTATAGTTACTAATTTTTAAATAGTTATTTTCTCATCTGTAATTTTTTTAAAATATTTTGTGTTTTTATCTGTAATTTTTTTAAAATTTATAAAGTAATATATTTACTTAATTATTAAATTTTATATATGGCATGTACAGTTACAATTAAATACATATAAAAAATCTTAAAATAAAATGATTAATTTTAAACAGTCAAAAATTGTGTCTTCGTAGTTATTTGTAACATCTAATCCAATCTGAGGTATTAAAAATACTTGTGATTTAAAGTTAGGAAATTGTAGACATTTATTCATATTGAGTTTACATATTTATTTATATTTATACATGTATACATACATAGACACACAGACGCACACACACATACACATAATAAAAACATTGTTTAATCAGAATAAATGATGTTTGCTTATTAATTTTTAATTTTTTTCTATGACATATTTTCATGTCTACACATTTGTCTCAAATATAAATAAGTATATTCAGCTTATTAAATAAATGATATCAAATTCAATTTCCTCTAAATGAACTCAATAAAATACTAGATAAATTTTTTGATTTTTATGACATGCTTAACAATTATCTTAAAAGTTATATTTTATTTTTATGAGAGGCTAAATAATTATCTTTTCAATGAAACCTCATGATTAATATCTAAAAAAAAAGATAGATAGTAAAAGATAATTACAAAATGCTTAGCTGTGCTAACAGTAACATGCATGGAATGTAAAACACTGGAAATGTAAACTATGTAAACTAGAAAATGTAAACTCTTATTATTTTTTAAAGTTTTTAGGTAAATTTATAAGTAATGCATTAGGAAAGAAAAATAAAATATTTAAATAATATTAAATTAATTAATTATTGTATTTAGTAGGAAGTATTTAAGTAATATCATTAACAATAAATCATTTTAAATATACAATAACGTTTGAATTTTAAGTGAACGAAATAAATTTCTGTAGTAAAAAGACATTAGCATAAGCATGATAATGTATATCAGCAGATAAGTTAATTAAATATGACAATTTATCAATACTATATTATCTGGAAAATTCGAAAAATTTAATTTTGTATAATATAAAAAATGACTGAATACTAACTAAACATATATAAATGAAACTTAATTCAAGGAATTAAAGTAGGTTACAAACATAAGAAATTGATTACAAACAAAAATTTAAATATTTGGATTTAAATCATTTGTATCATATAAAGAAAAATTATCCTATTAGCTAAATATTTTAAATATGAACCCCAAAATTTATTTAATAGGTTTCTGTTTAAGTGATAAATATATTTCCAAGTGAAAAATACGGTATTATAAAAGTTCGAAACCAGGTCTGACTTAAAATGCTTTTAAATATTTGAAGCATAAAAGAAGCTGTTTTAAAGAAGCAAAATTAATTTAACATAAAATTAAATTTAAAGGTAAGCAAATGTAATAAACAGTTAAATGATGCATATTGAGATGGGTAGTTAAAGTTTGGTTTCTTCAAAGCCAGATGAAATTTTTTCAAAATATATATAATAGAACACATTATATCTATTTACAGATAAAATGGTATAGAATATATTATAAACATATATTTAAGGCATAGAGTTATAAGGAACTAAATTTTCTATTTCAGAACATTATTTAATCGAAAAGTTGAAACATTTGGCAATATATATATATATATATATATATATATATATATATATATATATATATATATATATATATATATATATATATATAAATTTCTTCTTTAAAATTTGAATAATAACTTCATATTACCAGATAAATTTTGATAATCTAAACTTATTTCCTCTAAAAGCGTAAAATATTCTGTTCTTAAAGAGAAATTATAGTACAAGATATAAGTTATGTATTTTCCCCTCGATATGCTAAAACGTTTTTTAAAAACGTGACTGTAGAATCGTGAAATTCGAAGCATGAGCGATCCATATGTTGCCATTATATGTAAAGTAAGTTACGTATAATGTTTAGGGAAATAAAACAAGAATCAGGTAAATTAAAAGTAAAAAGAAATAAAATTTAATCAAGTAGATAAATGAAAAGAGAGCTTCACTTCACACTATTACATTTTTGATTAATCGCGAAAAATTGTTTTCTACGATAACTATTCGTGTAAAAAACTTTATGCTAGAAATGTGTAAATTTATTTAATTTAATGTCAAACTGTATAAAAGATTACAATTATTTATGTATTATGTAAGTTCTATAGTGATTCCAAAATTAAGAACAAAAAAATGTTGTTTTTCATTCCTCATTCGTCAATTCACATAGAATTTTTAGATTTTTGTTGAATAATTTAAATTTTAAGCTGATAAATTCGTAAGAATTTATTAGCTCCTAAACCATAAATTTTCAACGAAAATAAAAATTTTAATTGAGAAAAATTTATTGTTTTTATTTTATTTATTTCTTTAATAATATTCCAGTTTCTATTTTTTTGAGCAAAATTTTGTCACTATTTCTTGAAAAACAGAGATATGTGACTCTTGTTTTTATGATAGTACTGCTTTAACCATTTGCTATGCCCATAAATGAATTTTTGTATTATTTTAACTGCTTTTCCTTATGCAGTTATCTGTTTTTAGTTTTCTTTCTCTCATTTATGCATTTCTAAATGATGTAATAACAATCTACCAAAAAATATTTCATAAAGTTTAATTTTCACGGAAAATTTCGTGACTGAAAAATCCTAAAAGGAAAGTGAAATTATTTTTAAATAGCGCTTCATCATTCTTAGATATTCAAATAATATTTTTTTTATCGTGTTATTATTTTCAATCAAATTTCCCTCCATATTTATGTTATTTCCTATCTAAAGAAAATAGTACTATAGGGTGTATCTAGAAATTTTGGTTCGGTAACAACATTAAAGAAATAAGTGAAATAATTTCCAAATGGCACTTCAGCTTTTTCAAACATTTAAATAATATTTTTCGCCGTATTTCTATTCTTTTCAATCAAATTTATCTCGATATTTACGTTGCTTCCGAGATAAATACAAAAATACTATAGGGTGTGTCTAGGAATATCAGCAAGGTAACAATATTAAAATCTCAACTATTTATTGAAAAGATTTAAAAATAAATACTACTGAAATTAATTCCATTGAAACATCAATGCAAAATTTCATTGCAAAATTTTTATGTTTTGAAAGTGATGTTTTAATATAACTTTCTGTTTTTTTATTTCATAATAAACCAGATTTCAATTGGAAATGATGTTGAATATATTATTAAAAATCATTCCAATGAGATGATCCTTAAATGTAAACCAACTACATAGAGATATTATATTTACACTGATGGCCCACCGTAAATGCATCAGTCTGAAGGAAACATGCAAATAACATGAAATTTACAACATGCATTAGCCGAGGTGAGATATGCAAATGATTAGAATTTCAGCGCAGACGCACATCACGCGTGCCTGTGGCGCCACTTCAAAGCGCTATCTAAGGCTTGGAGATTTTGACGATTTCAAGTCCGGCAATTGTGTTTTTCTTGCGGTTCTTTTTTTTAATTGATCAATTGCGCCTTGTAGAAAACATCGATCACAGTTAGATTAAGTATCCGAGTTCGACAGAGGAAGGGTTGTAAATTACCTTTCAGGGAAATCAGTAGTCATGTTGGACGAAACCAAACAACTGCAATGCTGATATGTGACTGTTGGAGGAGAAGGGTTAGATACTAACCTCAGTGCATCACTTCACGTCATGACAGGCAAAGTGTTCGCATATCAGTGGCAGATCGCTCAGTCACATCACGAACCATGGAACAGCACATACAGTCTGTAACGCATCATCCAGTGTTTGCGAGTACCATTCGACATGGTTTACAGCAGAGTGGTCTGTCCGCAAGACGTCCATTGCTTCGTCTACCTTTGATACAGAACCACAGACGTCTCCGATGAAAGAAGAATGTGGACGGCAGAATCAAATGAAACATTTTTATAATGATTTAATTTTAAGGAACAATTCCAAAACATTAAACGAGA
Organism: Latrodectus elegans; assembly: GCA_030067965.1. Classification (NCBI taxonomy): domain Eukaryota; kingdom Metazoa; phylum Arthropoda; class Arachnida; order Araneae; family Theridiidae; genus Latrodectus; species Latrodectus elegans. The sequence goes on from CM057821.1 coordinate 26,348,087, forward strand.
ATAAAATGCCTAGAAGTTTATCAAAACAATTACTATAATTGTAATTAAATATCAGGAAATTAATCAAGTCATTGCTAAGATAAGTATCTTGAAACAACAACTTTGAATTTCAGCACTTATGAAACTGAACTGCAAAATAATATAAAAAAAAAACGTTTATATTTTTACTTTGATAAAGCCATTGATCTGTTTGTTTTTCTCTTCACTATCATTTTATTCATTTACACACTTCAGTAGGTGAACGAGATTTCTAAAAAAGGAAATTTTATGAGATTTCTTCTTCATAAAGGAAATATTTGATGACAAACCAATATACTTATTACAACGCAATTCTTTATATTTATGTGCAATCTCATTTTCAATAGAAAACTTAATAATTCATTGTAAATCACTTTAAATCTTTCACTCATAAATATCATAAAATTGGACAATTTTTATTCAGTAAGCATGATAGTAGTTCTAATCAGAATTTAACAACATTTTATTTTAAAGCTGCACAGTTAATACAAAGAATCTTTCTCCCTATTTTTCGTCAGTAATGTAATGTGTTTGATATTTTATTCACAAAAAAAAATAAATAAATAAAATAAAAAAAAATAAATAAATAAAAAATAAATAAAAAATAATAAATAATTAAATAAATAAATAATGATACCTTGAATTCATTTTTGATGCATATATCACTTATATTTAATTCGCGTATAATTTATCATCCATAAAATTTTTTTTATCAAATATTAGAAAATCCTGAAATTAAAAATATTTTAATTAAATTACTTGATGAAATCTTAAAATTTTTTTTAGTTAGAGTTTTTGTTTAGAAAATTTGGACTGAAAAAAAAAATTATCATTCTTTATCATCTTTTTTAAAATCCCTTTAAAATGTCAATTTTCTTTATTTTTACAAAAAAACTTCCATTTTACAGATTAAATTTTGTATATACATTCATGAAATTAATATTGAACAATGACAAAAAAGATTATCAGTATTATTTTAAGTCATCATTAGTTATCACAAGTCAAAATTTATTATTAAATTTGGAGAAAAGATTTTTTTATTTAAATAAGTTTCATTTCATAGTTTGCAGTAAATTATATTTGATACATTCTTTAAATAACAATTTAAAACTTTCATATATAAATTTGTTATTATTTTCTTTTGAATATTATTTATATTTTGAATATAACTTTATTATAAAGAAAAAATAAAAAAGATAAAAATTGTAATTTAAGGATTTAAATTTAATTGTTTTAAAATTTTTAAGATTTGTTATTCTGTATTGCAAGAAAATGTATTTTTAATATAAGAATGATGCAAAACTATTCAATTAATAGCATCTTCAAAAAGGTTTAACATTTGTGATTCCGATATATGCTTTCTTAGCTTATTATTTATGATTCAATTAATCTTAAGAGCTTGAATTATGGACTAATTATTTAAAAGGCTGCTCACATTTGGAAGTACTTCAAATTATATTTACAAAAGAAAACTTATTTTAATTAATTTACTCAATGTATTAGGCGCAGAGTATTGACTATCTTAGAGTAAGTTTGTTATCTTAATGTTCTTTTGTTTTGTAACAATGTTGAGTATAGCACAAGTGTCTTATAATCCAGGGTTCCAAATTCCGAATTTTTTTTGGCGATGAAGAAATGTTGCCAAGATGACGAATTGCGACGTGTGTGATGACGTAAATACTAGGGTTGCCAAATTAGAATTTACTACATAATTTTTATAGGACTCCATCTCTATGACGTAATAAAAACCAGGTTGCCAGATACATAAGAAAATCAGCCAAAAAAATCTCCAAACCCTGAATTTGGCATCCTGGATTATACGGCACCTGTCTATTTTTATACACTATTATGTATGTATCATATTACTATTTATTTTAATTTTCGCAAAATCTATTGCATCTACAATTAAAAAGTTCACTTAACTTATTATAATGATTTTAATTCTAAAGAATCACAGAGAATTTGCTTTGTTTTTACTACATTTGCACTGATTTTACCATTGTATGACTGCATTTAGTTTGGCCATGAAATTTTGATTTCCAGTCATAAGTAAACTGGCAATATTTTAATATAAGAAACGAAGTAAAAAAAAGTGATATTTATAGCTGAAAAATAGTTTTTATCCTTTTCTATACTGATTTTAGTTCTTGCGATTTTAATAAAATGAATTAGAATGCTTGTAAATGTATTTTAAGTGCAGTATTGCTTGTGTTTAAAATATAAAAGTACAGGTAAAATAAATCTCTTACTATTTTTTATTTTTAAAATAATATGCCTACCGTTTTTGTAAATATTTAATAATTAAAATTTTAATAAAAATAAAAAAGACAGTAAAATAATTTAAAAGAGAACACTGGGTTTGTGACATTATCATATTTATTTTACTATTTTTCATTTTAAAGAAATTAAAAGTTTATATTTAAGAAGAAATAGCTTGCTGAGAAGATATTTAAGATTAAAACAGCTATGCCATGTCTCATTAGTGTTGGTTACCATGGTGGCGGTTATGCCCATGGGGATGATGGTGACCATGTTTCCTTAGTGATGGTGTCCATGGTGGTGGTGGTGCCCATGGTGATGATGGTGGCCATGATGGTGATGATGCCCATGGTGATGATCATGGTGGTGATCATGATGCTCATGATGGTCGTGATGATGGTGATGGTCGTCATGGTGATGATGATCGTGATGATCATGATGATGATGGCCATGATGGTGATGTCTCGCTTCCACTTCTTCTGGTTTTCCCGACACTACCATAACTGCCACTATGATGCAGGTAAGAGCAAGGATGACTGAAGATGACTGCATGGTTTAGTGAAATGTAGAATACAGGGAATATTCGAAGCAATGTGAAGAGATTGAAAACGTTACAGGAGAAATACAAATTCAACTTTGTTGTGATTTTCAACTAAATGAGTGGCTTTATATACTATTAAAATGTTATGAAGAAATCGAAAACTTTCATTCCCACCAACATCGATGAAATCAGTGATGTTTCTTTCGCAACGGTAAAGTAGATTTCAAGAAATAGTTTTGATACTTTGTTTTTTACCGTAATTACCTGATATACAAAGGGAATCAATAATGAAGTTACAAAAGTTGTTTCATTTTCGGTCTTCACTTTTTTTTATTATCTTTTTAGCAGATAACAATAGCTTTTTCTTGTTACTAAATTCAGCCATTTTTATTTCTTGTTCCACTTCATTTAGTTTGTTGGGTAAACATTCAAGATTAAAGCCATTCAATTTCATTTTAGTCTGACCTTCCTTTGTTAAATAAAGAAAAAAAAACTTCTGAAAGAGTTGAGTTCAGCAAACCATTAAATACATTCGAGAATTTATTTATCATTTTAAGTGTTAATATAGATTTGGCAGTTTATTTAAATTCCCTATTTATGTAGTTTAGGAACAGTTTCTTATTGTTTCAAATTCAAATAATTTGTTAGACGTAACCACATTAATAATTTAAGGATTAAAATTAAGTTAAGGATTTTTTATATAAATTCTGCATAAATATGAATTTTAATGTGTGGAAAATGATAGTTAATATTTATTGTAGTTCTTGGGCTTTTAAATCTGATAAAATTATTTTTTGATAAAGATATCTGTTGATATACATTTCCAACTATTTTTTTATATACTTAGGACATAAAAGTTAATATCTTACCTAATTTTAAATAACTTATTTAGAAAATATTAAAAGGTTATCTCGGCATGAAAAAGAATTTCGATTTCACAAAAAATATTGTTCAAACAAAAGAAAAATATTTTAGTTCCTTAAATTCTAAATGTTTTCAAAATTTCGATGCTATTTTAATTTAATATTATTGCTTATTTTAATAATAATCAATTTAAAAACTTTCCTTTCAGAAATATCAAAATTCTTTTAACATCAATCATAGTTTCCTATACAAGAGAAATGATAACCAAACATGTAAATGCTTTTAATATATTGTAATCTTCAGATTTGTGATTCTAAACTACTTTTCGGAACAAAATAAAAGTATTTGATGAAATGATGAGTATAAGTATTTTAACTGAGCATTTCTTCAATTTTCAACTTGGGTTATCACTTTTAAATTTAGGAAGAGTGCTATAAGTTTTTTTAAAAGACTTCTAAAATACAGTTTAATTTTAAATATATTTACCATGTTTATCATAAATAAGAATGATAATTTCTATCTTATACAATTTAAAATTTAATTCCTTCAATTTTATTAATAAATCAAACACAGAAATGTCAATTTAATTAAGTATACTCTTATATTTTTATTTTTTCTGAATTTCATATGTAGAGAAATTTTTTAACTTGATGATAGATTATAAAACCGATTAAGTTAGTTTTTAGAAAAGAATCATATATTCTTAATAAAAAGAATCTTCAAATTCTGTGTCATATTTCATAGAAGTAATTTAAACAATCTATTTTGCATTACCAAGGTTTATGGTTTAATTTTTTTTTAAATTTCCCATTATAATCTTCTGAGATATAAATTGTTATTTACCAACATACAACTTTTTCATAAGTGTTGCTATGCTTAAGGACAAATTTTGTAAACTTTTATCTTTCTTTAATAACGTAATTAAAACAACTATTGCTTTATATTACAAATGATGTACTATTTATTGTGAGCATGATGATGTTTTGACGATATATTTATACTCTAAAGCGTGTTTTAAATTTTAGAATACAGAATTTATTTTTTTACATCCTGTTTAAGATGGATATCGTTAGATAGATATATTCCTGGAAATATAACTTTTGACATTATTATTCAATTATGATTGAACGCTATATTGCTAATCATTATTGCTTTATTAAAACATGCGCCTTAATGTCTGTTAGTGACCCGGTTATATTGGTTTGATCATAAAGTTAAAACTATTTAATTATCATACCATAAATTAGGAATCCTTTAGCTCCCTAAGTTATAGTATTTGACAATAATTGAATGATATTTATTGTTGGTGATATTCGCTTTTAATTTAAATTAGATCTTTCATATACCAATTGTCATTAAAATTTATAATTCTTAGAAAGTATTCCTAAAAAATAATTTAAAAAAAATCTTGATTTTTACAAATGATTTCCTTTTTTTTTATGATAAATGAGTAATTTTAAAAGAAGGAGAAAAAGTTTTTTTGCCTTTGTAACTCGATTTTAGTTAATAAAATTTTCCATATTAATTAGATTTAGCTCTATTTAAAATATTTGTGAGTTCGTAGTTTTTCAATTCTTTGGGCAACAGTACACTTGTCAAAAAATTAGGGTAGAAAACGAATTTAAGGAATCTAAGTAAATACTTATATTATTATATTATTAACTATCGTCAAAACAAACATAACTAAATTCTTAGCAAAAAACTGAAGAAAAACAACTTATGTAAATCATAAACAATTATGCATAAATTAATAATACCCCAAAATGATGAGAAATAAAATTTAAATTTTGAACTTCGTTATTCGGTTACTAAATAAAAGAATAATTACTCTAGTCAAATTTAAAAATAGATTAATTTATTTACGAGAGTTATCATAGAATTAAAAGTTCTTTGTGTCGTATAAGAATTACTTATAAGATTAACTTTTTTAATTCCTCTAAGTAGCTTTAACCTAGTATTTAATTATTTTTCTAGAATTATTTTTGTGTACATCATACTCTGTTCTAAGATTGCTATCTAGATTATCGATAATAATAGATTAGAAACTTTTATATGACTTTTTGATGTTAAAGAAAATGTTAATCTATTGATATCAACAGTCGTTAAATATTAATGTCAACATAAGAAAATGATGTGAAGTGACTCCTGAAAAACTAACAGAATTGAAACTAGACATCACAATGTTATACAAGCCATAGTTAAAATTAATGCTTATAACAGCAAGAGTGAATTTTCACACTTGAATTGAATTCATAAATGATCCTAAAGTAAGTATATTAACTATTGTACTTCGTTAAATGACTTCGTCAATTATCCATCATTACTTTTCTTTACTATAAATTCACACTTCACTTCACTTCAGCTTCTAGCTCAGTTTTCTAAAAATAAAAAATTCTTTTCCGTTTTCTGCGTATGAGCGAAGAATTTGATGACAGACAGATGCACTAATATATTAAGTATTTACTTCTCAATATTTGTAAATTATTTCTTTAATTTGTAAGTAATTCATTATAGAAAATTTAATTACTCATGAATCAATACTTCACTTTATAAAAAATGAAAAAGAAATCCAAATTTTCTTCAATCAATGAGAACACGATGTTGCTAATTACTTTGACAATGAATGGAGCTGATGTTCAATAAGGATATGAATTGATAATAAATGAATTTGTTTCTAATTATATTTATTACCCTTTGTAAGTATGTGCAGCATTTTGATACTTTATTAGGAAGTTTAGATCGTTTATTTGTAACACGATATAATTTATTTTTGATTCGCGAATATGATTTACCGTTCTCTGTAAAATTTATCAAATATTAGAAAATTTTTTGATTTGTTAAAAAATATCTAAAATTAATTAAATATTAAAAAATTATTTGAATTGTTAAAAATATATTTGTTAAGTTAATTTATAAAATTCTTGGAAATTTTTTAAACCAAAAAGAACAATTAGAGAAGAAATTTAAAATGAAAATAATGTTTTTTCTGGAAGTTAATTTTTAAATCTCATTTGGAAAGCAAACATTTCTGTATATTGAAAACTCATGGTTAACTTCATGTTATTTTAGCATAGGTTGATTGAAACTTTGTTAAATGTTAACTAAAGAAGTTGTGAATGTTTCAAAACATCATTTCGTTTTTGATACTTTATCATTACACGTAAAATAATTATTTTGTTTAAAATAAATAATACATTAATTTTAGTATGTAAAATATTTGATTAAATAATTCTATTTAAAATTAACAAATTGTTCAATATAAATTTGGAAAACTACATTATTTTTTAATTTTTATTTCATTATTATTTGTTTTCAGTATTATAAATCGTATTTATATTTTATAAGAAAATAGACTGAAAGATGAAACTTTGATTTAAAAATTCAACTTAAATTGTTTTAATTTTCACTTATTTTTGATTCATACATATGAAAATGAATTTTTTAATAAAATAAATGCAAAAACATTCAACTAATAACATGTTTAAAAAAGATGTCGTATTCTTGATTCTGATAAATATATCTTTTAAGCTTATCTTTTACCTTCAGTTGGTCTGCAAAAATGCAATAAAGTTTAAAATGTTTTTATGCCTGAAATTATTCAAAGTATGTTTATGAAAGTCTTCTATGTTTTAAGCAAATTAGGTAACATATTAAGAAAATTCCTGATTATTATGCTCAAGTTAATTATGTCCATATATTTTAATATTCCTGTTTTTTAAAACTTTTGTTTTAATTTTATTATTCCTATTGAAACAATTTTGTTTTTACTGAATTTACTGTACCAAAAATTAACAAACATGCTTAATTAATTATTATTTAAGAGTTTGATTATATAGATTGAAAATAGAAATCCTTTTCTAATTTAACTTGTTTCCTTCTAAATTCTCAATTGTGTTTTATATTTTTCTTTGAATTTTAAATTTTCAATATTGCTATGAATTTTTCAATTTCTTTTCATAATTAAATGTGCATAGTTTTAATATACAAAATAAAATAATAAATGTAATATTCTTAGTTAAAAATATTTTGCTCATTTCTATATCGATTTCAATTATATATTTTTAAATAAATTAGATTCGAATATTCGCAATTATACCTTCAGAGAAATATTATTTGCCTTTAAAATGAAATAACTTCAAGATATAATTGAAATAAATTAACTAAAATTTTAAATAATACATTCTCTTATCATTTTTTAAAAAAATTACTTTATTAAAATTTATTATTATTATAAAACTACCTTATTAAAGATTATTAAAAGAGTGAAATAAAGAAGGCAATGTAACTAATTTCAATAATATACAAATTTATATAAGATTCAATTTTCAAATTTATATAAGATTCACTTTTTTATTTGTTTCAATATTTTCCATTTTAATGGAAAATAAATTCATTCTTAATTTAAAATCTTACAAAATTTACGCAATCACAAATAACTAAGAAAGACATTCAAGTTAAAAGTGGTTCTGTGGTATCTCATTAGTGATGACCATGATGATGCCCATGGTGGTGATGGTGGCCATGGTGGTGATGATGCCCATGGTGATGATCATGGTGGTGGTCATGATGCTCATGATGGTCGTGATGATGGTGATGGTCGTCATGGTGATGATGGTCATGATGACCATGATGGTGATGTCTCACTTCCACTTCTTCTGGTTTTCCCGATACTACCATAACTGCCACTATGATGCAGGTAAGAGCAAGGATGACTGAAGATGACTGCATAGTTTAGTGCAATTAGGAAAACGGGAATACTTGAGGTAATGTATAGAGGTAATGTAAAGAGATTAAAGGAGAAATTCCAATTCAACTTTGTGGTGATTTTCAACTAAATCAGTGGCTTTATATACTATTAAAATGTTATGAAGAAATCAAAAACTTTCATTCCCACCAACCTTGATGAAATCAGTGATGTTTCTTTCGCAATGGTAGAGTAGATTTCATGAACAATTTTTGATATGTTGTTTTTTGCATAGTTACATAAAATACTAATAAAATCAATATTATAGTTTCAAGAGTAGTATAACCATAGGTTATTACATTTTATTTTTATAACAGATAACAATAGCATTTTTTGATGTTACTAAAGTCGCGTGTTTATTTATTTTTCCACTTCATTCTAGTTTCAGTTTGTTGTGTAAACAAATAAGAGTTAACGCATTCAGTTTCTTTTTTCAACATGACTTTTCTTTGTTGAACGAATTGATGAAACACACCTTCTGAAAAAAATAAGTTCAGTAAACCCTTAAATCACGTGGATATTTTTTTTCTATCATTAAAACTAAAAATACATATTCATCAATTTATCTAAATTCTTTATCAGTGTGAGAAAGCGTTTTTATTTAATTCTTTTTGTTTTAATTTGTTATCATTTCTAAGGAAAATAATTTAGTTAACGAAAGGATTTCAGAGAATATTAAAGTTTAAATTAGCGTAAAAGAAATGCTTCCATAATTTGTCTATAAACATAACCCTTAGTTTAATTAATAACTGAATAATTGATATTAATTGTTGTGTTTGAACTTTTAATTCTTATATCACTAGTTTTGATTGAAAATATTCTGCTGATTTGGATTTCCTGTTGTTTGATATAGAGTCAGGTTATGTGAATTAATCTCATTTTAAATTATTCATATTAGAAAATAAAGCCTTACAATGTTATATGGATACGAAAAGAGATTTAAATTTAACAAACTAATATTCCAACCAAAAGAAAATACTTTCCTTTATTGTATTTCAAATGTTTTCTAATTTGCCATGACATTTTGATTTGACTCCTGTTGTTTACACAATGATTTGATGACATTTGATTTTGCCATGACATGTAATTGTTTAAATTTATATCGTAGAATTTTTCTATTTAAGAAACATCAAATTATTTATTCCAAAATGTCTCTTATAACTCTCAATGTAAGAAAAAATTAATAATCAAACATAAAATGTTGTTAATTTATAAAAAATCTTCCAATTTGATTTTAAATTCTTATATAAGATACAAAATCTATTCGGCAACCTGATGAATAATTTATATATCGCATTTATATTTTACTATTTTCTATTTGGATTACCTTTTTTACATTTAGAAAATATGACAAATTTTTTCAAAGATTATTAATTGGAGGACATTGCGACCATGCCTAGTTTTAAAGTCCCTCCCCCGTTACCATTAGTGAACAAGATGTACTATCGGCTAAGAATGGAATTGAACTCACTCCTACCAGATAATGAGAATAGAATTCTATTCAACTAGGCTATCTCGGCCTAAAGTATGCAGGAGTAGAATTTGGCTTCCCAGAGTTTTCCCATCTAATATTTAATATTTATGTGGCTTCGACAACTGTTTCCACAATATTTGGAATGCCTGCACCTGTCACCTCGTAGTTCAAGTGAGAATAAAATTCTTTTGTGTTATATAAAAAAGAAATGAAAGAAAAAAGGAAAAAAAAACATCAGATTATGAAAATATAAAAACTGAAAAGAAACTATTTGTGAGAAATGAAAGTTCTTAAAAAGAAGAGATGTTCTACGATATTCACGTTGTGCAAATAAGAAAACCCTGAAAACCCCCATATATATATATATATATAAACACACACACACACACACACACACACACACACACACACACACACACACACACACACACATGTAGTAAAATAGTCTTAATTCAATAATGATTTTTAGATAAGGACCGAGAGTTAGATTATTTCATTTTAATTTTGTAAAAAAAAATATGTTTCTGCACTTAATGCTTTATTTGTAGCTATTTCCCTTCCTACAAACAATTTTGTTTTATTTATCGTAATTCTATAAGAAGCTATTATGGTGTTTTTGGGTTTAGTAGTAAATTAGTAGTCCTCCACTTCCTCTGCACTAAATTCAGTTTTATTTTTAATATTTGTTTCTTTTTGTAGTTTCCCAAATTTCTTGAACAATTATACACTTGTCAATAAATTAGGGAGAACATTTTTTTTACGAAAACTGTGTAAATATACCTACACTGAGAATTAACTTTAAATAAATGTCAAAACCAGAAAAGAGATACTTACAAATCATGTTTTCTCTTTTCTGCTTTTGATGTGAAATGTTTAATTTTTTTTATTTTGAGGAAAAGTGACTTTTTTTTCAAAATATAACGAGATTTATCGAATATCCAGAGGTTCACATACTATCGAAAGTCTTGATTCTAGGCAAACAAAAATAAGTGCTCTGAATGATGCTGAAGCAGTATTTATTAGAAAAGTTGTCAGTATATTCTTTAGAAATTGCTTACAATAAATCCCTATTGTAACCTAAAGACATTTTCTTTCAGCAAATTTAAGATTTCTCTAACACTGAGCTGAAATAAATGTAGGATTCCAAATCCTTCTTTAAGCTTTTTTTGTTTGCAGCAAAGCATTGGAATGTACAATAAACTTATCACAAGGATTTTATTTATTTGTTATGTCTTATTTTCTATGAATAAATCCCAAGATATCAGTTGATTCTATTTTCAGTTACTTGAGAAGAGAAGTAAAGTTCATTGAAAAAAGAATTTATGAAACATAAGTAAAACTCTGATATACTAATCATTATATATATATATATATATATATATATATATATATATACATACATATATATATATATATATATATATATATATATATATATATATATATATATATATATATATATATATATATATATATATATATATATATAGACGTGTTTGTTGTAGCAATTAAATAAACAATAATAATGATTTAGGTATAAATTGAATCATATAATCAGAAAAATGATGGCGAATGAAAATTAAACATCAAAATTATAACCAAAGAATAAAAAGTTTATAAAATGTACTATATATATTTTTTGTAAACTAATCGATAAAACTATATGCGAATTATAAATTTCAGTTTGATAAAAAAAATTTAAAGGAGAACGTAAACCGTTAGAAAATCTAATTCATTTCACACTTTAGCATAAAGTAAGGCTAAGTAATATGTGATCAAATATCGCTAATATTTTTCTACTTAAAAAATATTAATTTTTTATATTGTATATTTGATAAGCTTTTGCAAAACATGTAAAACATGTGATTTTCTGTTTTTCTCCCCAATGTTTTCACATATTAAGTATATTATTAAGAGAAACACAGTCAAACTGAAGCAAATACATTAATAGTACATAGCATTAGGAATGATGTCTTGTTCTTTATATCTGGTTATAAAATGTTAATATTAATTTGTTTTCTTCTATTTAAAATTGTTTATATAAGAATGACAATATGTAAATATTTTATTTAGAAAAATCAAAATTCATTATAAATATCAATATTAAGAGCAATCATAAATACGCAAATAAAAATAACAAACAGATAAAAATTCTTTCAAAAAAATTATTAAAAGTGTTTTAATTCTTTTTCATAGAAATTGATTTTTAGAAAGGAAACTTGCAAGTTTTTCATTCTAATTTGTGTTGTTGATGAAACAATTTTGAAATTCACTGACCGAAATGACAAATTTGTCGACAAATTTCATTCTACGTTTTATTTAGAAATCAATTCAATTTTTCTTACTCATAATACTGTTTGATAATAGGATTTATTTCTTACTTCACCAAATATTATGTTTTGTCACCATCCTTAAAATTACTTCTTTCATAGTTATCGATTTATTACCAAGGTGATTGTAAATGATGATTCATTACAAAATTTTAAGGAAATGTTTGCGGATTGTTATTAAACTAGGAACCAAATTCCTTCAATTTTATTCAACAAATATTTATAAAAATAGAATCTGCACTGAATGTCATAATTGTTAAATTTTCTCTATTTGGAAACAATGGCAATTTATAAAATGTGATTTAATTCGTATTTTATATGGAATTGCTATTTTTTAAAATTAAGAATGCTTCTAAATTGAGAAAGTATGCTGATGATTTCTTTGCCATTTTTAAGTAAAGGTAATTACAATTAAAAATCATATACACCGTATGAAATAATGAATAAATTTATTACAAAAAACGGAAAATATCGAATAGACTAATAAATTAATCATGAGACTAATTAAACTGACAAAGAATTTACTAGATTTGAATATCTCAAATAGATAATAAAGAAAGTTGAATAATTGCAAGGAATTGCTTTACGGTATAATAAATCTGTTCCTCATGTATTGATTCAGCAAAGTTTTAATATTCTAAGATATTTTAAATTCTACCAGCGTTTAAGAGAATTTGAATAGCTGCACAATTACTTTGAAACATACATTTTAAACAAATACTGAAATATTTTTAATTTAAATCGAGAGGCTTTCAACAATATTAAATGAAGAATGAGCTAAGTACTTTGTTAATATGCGATTCTTAACTTTGGAAAATTTATTGAAAAAACTGAAAGAAGGAAAAAGCATTTTGTTCATGTGATATAACATTACCTTTGAAAATTTCTTGTATATGCTTACTGTAAAGTTAATTTGCAAAATATTTTTTTCTATTATTATAAAGAGTTGTAGTGTTAATAAATATAAGTTATAACTTAACTAATATAAAATTACACGAAAGAAATCTGGAAATTTAAAAAAAAGTAAAACAATTGGAAATTCTTGGTTAATCATATGTGAACAATAGAATTGGTGAAATTTTCAATTTTAGTTTCAGGAAAGCAAAAGGATTCCTACATAATATTAATGCTTAAATATTTTTCCCCAGTTATAAAAATTGAGCATTTATTGAGATGCTACACAATTATAAAAGAGTTTCATTTTCTTCAGTTATATAAAATTTTCACAACTTATTAAAAAATTCATCTGTAGTATTAAAATGATTATGAAATTTCTTAACAAGTTTATGTTTCACAATAAAAAATATAGCTATAATCATTATAATACAAACGAAAACCTTAAACGTAATAAAAAATCATCGACATTAAATGTTTTCAAATTTTGAAATATTTCTTAAAATATTTTAACTGATTACAAAACTTAAAAATTGGACTAAAAGCCCTAGTGAACATTATCTGTTTGTATTATGTGTTCTTTATCTTTTTCTGCATAATCTTTCTTATTCATTACAAAAGCAAATACACTTTTTGCGCTTAGTCACCCTTTATAAAGCTTGTTTAAATGCATATATAACCAGTGGTGTCCTTAGATTATTATATTTTGTGTAATAAAATTATAATATCTTTTGTAGGACGTCTGTTGAAATGATATAAAAACGAATTTAGTAAGGCGAAGAGCTTTAGTAAATAAGGATATCTTTATAATTATTTAAAATGATGTGCAATTTTGCTTAGACTACTATAAAAATATTTATTTCTGTTTATTTCAACTTTGAAATAAGAACTTGCTTCTGCTATTTCACAGCTTCGTTATTAGATAAAGATTTCTTGGTTAAGCAAATGTTCTATCTATTGAATTATAAGTTCAGTTATATTTAAGTTTATTTCACAGTAATATGAGGAAAAATGAATTTGACTTTCATTATTAAAGTATAGTTCTAAGGATTAATCATAAAAGTAAGTGTTCCTTTATCTATCACACAACAAATTAATTTAAATTTAATTTGTGTCTGATTGTTACTGATTTATCAAAAATACCTATAGTTTTGTTTACAACATCTATCGTTCCCTTTTATATGAAATGATGAATTTACATTTCTTCGAATGAATTATAATTATACAAACTCATAATAACTTATCTGTCTGCTTACAGAAGCACAAACTCAGCATTTTACCAGTTTTCCATGATTTATTTGCGTTAGTTTACATATGTAGAACCACAGTAATAGTGCATTGTATATTAAATGATATTTTATACATATAAATGCTTTATAAATACGTTGTATAATTTAACTTAATAAAATAAATTTTTAAATTAAATTAAATAAATATTATTTAAGCATTATGGATTTTATTAAATATTACATATTTGCTTTCTCATAATCTTCGTAATTATTTGGAAATCGAAACAGTAAATAGTTATGTATGTAAAGCTTTAAAAACATTAACACATACGAATCCATTATGCTTTAATGTATGAAAAAACTCTAGTGAAAGAGATATTTACTAAATTTTGATTTCTGTCAGAAGTTATATGTTGTGTGTATGAAACATATAACTAGAAAACAAAACATTTTTTCGCCAGTAAAATACAAGTTAACATTACAAATTTATGGTTATCAAGCAAAGTTAACATTAATTATTTTAACTGCAGCAATTAAATAATAATTTATCTAAAAATATGAAATCGATAAATTTTTACTTAATATCTTTTCTTTGGTGATTTATTTATTTCTCTGAATAATTTATTTTGCAATTCTAAGAAAAGAATCCAATTAAATACATTAAGCATAGAAATAAATGTGCTTGAATCCCCTATTGGGCTTACATGTTTGTAGTGGTTCGAAATCCATTTTAATACGTGGGTACCGGTGTATTTAGTACTCGTGTGCGAATATGATTGTTAAGCTAAAAGTAAAAAAGATTATAGAAGTATTAAACTTGTGTTTTTGATAATAAAATCACAAAATCAGTGTCTGGAATACAAATAAATTCCATAAAATAATAATAAATTCACAGGAGTAAGTTATGATATAATAATAGAAATAGTTTGTTCGAAGTAAAATTACGGTGGATAAATAGTTAATAAAAAAGAAGCCTAAATATCAATAAAGTAAATTGTACACTAGATGATTAATAATAAATTACAAACAATTGAGCCATTAGTTGAATCCATATGAAATCTTAAAGTATTTATTTAAATTTCTATCACAAACATCAATTACTCATATTTATGATATTGTGTGTAGACGACAGCCTAACGGCTATATTTTTATATATACGAGTCGCAAAGGAGAAAACCCGGAAAACTCCAAAGACAGACATCCATGAAGATAGCAATGCCAAATTTACTTTCCGTAGTTCAATATTGATAGGGATAGAATCCGGAACATTTACTGATGAAGGGCGTTCTTTTACCACTTGGCCACGTTGAGTTCAATGACACATAGAGTGTAATTATGTATTATTAGCACGCTACACTTCAAGTCCTGTTATTAGAACAATTTAAATGGAAAGTATACCATTTCAATGAAATAAGCACTTGAAAACTATCCATAGGTTACGAAATATAAAATAAAACAATTTTAGGTCGAAACATTGGATCAATCTAAAAATGATTGATAGTTTGAAATATTGGTTACTTGCTTTGAAAGAATGAGGGAAATTTTTGAATTAAAAAACAAGCAACCCATATTTATAAATAAGGATATGAAAATTTAAGTTGAAATGTTTTTAAATATGATAATCACAGCAGACATTTCTGAAAACAAAATGGTGGAAAAGCAATAGAAACATGTTAAAGAGCAATGTTATGTTATTTGGAAAAATATAAAGAGCTTTTAATTTTCATTAATCAACTAAAGAACAGAAGCTCTCTGGATCAGAAAAAAATTAACGTCTGATGAATATTATTTGATGTAATATAATTCATACTAATCTTAATGAAAATGTAAATATTCTGTTCTATTAGGATAATTAGAATACCAAATGTAGAGTATCATACTTTATGCGAATTAATGAATATTTTCTAAAATAATGTCTGTACAACCAAAGAATTTGAATAATAGACCCATTTTCAGATTTGCATAATGTATTGGAGAAGAAACATAGTTTTAGATAATTAGGAAGAAGGAAATATCAGTTGATCGGCAAAAAGAAAAAAAGTAATAATCTGACACATTTGCATTTTTGATAAATCATTTGGTTGTTTACTGTATAAAGTTTTTCATTTTTGTAAAAAAAGTAATCTCTATAAATGTGCAAATCTAGTAATCTCGTATTTGTATATTTTGTGTATCTCTTTCTAATATATTTATAATTTTTTAATATTCTAAATATAATTACTTATGTATACACTGTTAGCAAAATTAGAAATTTACCTTTTTCGTTACCAAATTCACGCATAACTTGCAGTAAGTAACACAAGTTCTTATGAGAAATATAATGTAAAACTTTCTTAAATAATATATTTATTTATTAATACCTTCGCACTTTTTATTTTGTGACTGAGTTTCTTCATTTATTTTTAACAAATATTTGAAAGACTTGTTTTGTTTGTATTTAATAACCGATCTAATTTTCTTCTCTTTGTTTGGATTATACAGTTCTTTTTAATGATATTTTCTTTTTAACATTTTGTATTTCTCATTTTATTTTAATGATGGATATTTTGTATATGTGATCTATTCTTAAGAAACATTTTTTCTAAAGGTTGGTCAGTATAAGAGGATAAAAGCATAAATTTATATTTTAATAAAGAAAAAAGTATTTTGTCCTAAGTTAATAAAAATATCGACGAAAATAACTTAAGTTTTAACGCTAATTTTGTGATCGTAAACTATATTTTTAAAATGAGATTTGATTAACAAAAAATATTTCTATAACCCCATTTCCTACTTGAATACCAAATTGAACATTTATGATAAAGATTAAGTTGTTTGATATACTACTTTGAAAAATTAAAAAATATCTTGAAATTTACTGCCTATTTTTTTTCTTTATTTTTTTTTACTTTTGATCGTATTATTCTTCATTAGGAAGTTATGAAATTGTAATAGCCAAAATGTTGATTTCATTACAAAACAATTATTCCTAGAATTAAATTTTTAAATAATAAATAAATGGCATTAAAAACAGTAATTAGATATAGACAAAATAATATCATAATGATATGTAAATTTTTTTATTAAAAAAAAAAACAAAAAACAATCATCTTATTCTAATAGTATATAATATTATGAAAAATTTATTCATCTTATTTGAAATTATTTCAATTTTACAAATACATTGCCGTAAATTTCGTATATGTTTTCGTATTGTACGCAAAATAAGTAATTAGTTATATGCTTTTATAGTATATTATTGTTCCTTTTTATGAATTCTAAAATACGGGAATATTTATCTTTTTTTGATATACTCTGCTATAAGGCTCTAATAAAATATCAGAATAAAAAAATTGACAAAATAATTATAATTCTGGAATTTTCTTTCCATTGGTTATAAATGTATAATTTTGATTATAAAATTTGTTTCGAATATTTCCCTTATCATGTTAAGGATATGTCATACTTAATAGACTTATGTTAATAAATTCAGTTCTTTAATAGCAAATATTCATTATATTTTAATCAGTATTTTCTATATTTCTTAAGTAATATACATTTTTTAAATTTATTGTTCTTAAAATTTTTAATTCATTAAGAAAAGTATATTAAGTAGGATAATGAAGCCGTTGAATATTGGGGACAGAATAGCAATTTTTTTAATGAATAGAGCATGTTAGAATGGATTACAAAGGCAAAATATTCTTTTTGAATCAATTCTAAAAAATATGAAGCATAAATATTCCTATTCAGAAGAACAGTAGCTTATAAATTTAATGTGTGAAAATCTGATCTGAACACATAACTAATTTTAAAATAGTCATGTATTCTAAAATTATAAGAATCCTTAGGAATCAAATTCCCAATGAATAATTGTGTGATAAAAATTGTATAAAAAATTGTAGACACGTATATCAATGTGAGATTTAGACTAAAGAGAAATTAGTACTGATTAATCTAAAAATCATTACTTTAGGAAAAATTCATAAGCAGAATAATAACCATATAAATAATCATCAGCAAGAAGTTAGAAAGAGGATCGTTGCAAGTTGCTTGAAAAATATAAGAAAAAGCAATTTTACAAGCGATAAGTTATTAAAGATATTCAAAATGGTAAAAAATAATGCCTATAATTTTTTTGAAAAGGAATACGAGTTTATTTATAGAAAACTCTAAGTTAGAACCACCGTGTTAACTAAAATTACCATAAATTAAAATTAGAAGTCATAAGCTTCATAATATGCCATTATACTTCATATCAAAGCCATAATTATATTAGTTTTCAGAAAAGATAATTATATTCATAAGATTAGATGTAGAATTTAATTTAAATTAAGAATATTTGTAGCAAAATCAGAAAAGTTTAAGATTTTTGGAAGAAAAGAGTTCATCAATAAAAGAGCATTATCTTTTAAAAAGTGGCGATATGAGTTATTAAGATATTTATTGGAAATCAAAGGATTTAAACTGATCTTTAATATTTAGCGTATATGGAGTTTATTTGATGTATGTCTTTTAATAAATATTTTTTTTAAATTTAATAATAATTAATTATATATTTTTTAAACACAGTTTTTTCTTAATACTTTAAATATTCTCAGAAAATTTCTAAAACGAGAATGATTTCAGTATAGAAATATAATATAAAACACTAAAATTCTTTTTAGTTATATTACACAGAATATGAAATGTAAATAAATATTTTAATGTAATATATATAAAATACTTAATTAATAACAGAAATAAATTTTTTAAAAATTACTAGTTTTATAAATATGTTGTTGATGCATAAGTAGAATATTAAGCATATAGATTTGATAAAAAATGTTAATTACATTTTTAAGTAATTAAAAGTAAATTTTTGAGTAAAATATTACTTTATTTTATGAAGAGATAATGTATATGAAACAAAAAATGGATAACCATTTATTTAATGTAAAAAATTTTTAAAATAAATTTACTACTATTTAATACTTTATTCTGAAAATTGTTTCTTTAAAAAATCTATTATGAGCAGCGTTAATCATGTTTTATAAGTTTATTTTTGATGATATTATAATTTTCATGTCAAAAATATATTTAAATTATCATACTAAGAAATATTACACTATAAAAGTTAAACGCAATCATGTTTCAAAAGAATTTCTTTCGTTTGGAAATGAAAACTATTTATTAAGGAATACTTATATTATAATTAACCGACACAAAATTTTGCTGCAATTACATCATAATTAAAACTACCCTAGAAGTTATTTTAATTTTATATATGATAGTTTTAAATAAGTATTTAAAATAATATGATAAGAGCAAAATTAATAGTTGAAGATTTGTTTTAGAAAATTTCAAGCTTAAATATTACAAGTTGTATAACAGAATATTTTCGGTTTCGGTGTAGAATCAGGCACCCTTTAGTTTTTCAATACATTTGGGCCATAAACTTTAATTTCTGGTAACCATAGTTGCCCTATCTTTGAATAGCGTTTGTGTAGCAGTCACTTTTTGGCGCCTATCTGGACAAACAAAATCGCCATTCAATAAAAGGACATTCAATCTGGACAAGCAAAATCGCCATTCAATTCATTCAAGCAAAAGGATATCTGAATGTAAAATTCTACCATCTTTGCTAACATACTTGGGCTTTTTGGAGTGAAAAGTGTTTGATTATATTTTAAAAGTCAAAAATCAAAATTTAAATAATAATTGTTCTTAAATCATTATTTTTAATAATAATAATAATACACTAAAATTTAGAAAGACATTAAAACAAGAATGCAATTAAATTATCTAAAGGAAAAATAAATACATAAAAATTATTCATTATCAAATAATTTATTTTATCCTATTAAATCAAAATTTTACATTTCTTATAAAGTATGAGAAAAATCGTTTAACTTCACATAATTTCTTTTAAGTAAAGAACTCAAGATGTAACATTTTGCTGGAAATGTGATTAGTGATGGTGGCCATGATGATGCCCATGGTGGTGGTGGTGGCCATGATGATGATGGTGCCCATGATGATGGTCATGATGGTGGTCATGATGCTCATGATGATCATGGTGATGATGATGATCCTCATGGTGATGATGGTCGTGGTGATCATGGTGATGATGGCCATGATGGTGATGTCTCGCTTCCACTTCTGCTGGTTTTCCTGATACTTGGATAACTGCTACCATCAAACAGGCGATAACAACGATAATGGTAGAAAAATGCATTGCGAAGGAATTATGTGAGATAACGAGATCTGAAACCTGAAAGGAGAGTTGAAACCTGAACTTTGTGGTGATTTTGAAGTGATCAGAAGGAATTTATATACTACAGAACAATTATGCAGCAATCAGGAATACATTACAATTATCATACACCGAGACAACGATGTTTATGTTGCAAGCAAGGAGTAATTTTTTGTATATTTCGAAAATCAATTGAGAATTCATAAAAGTTGCATCATTATCGGTCATCATTTTTTTAACAACGTTATTTGACACATAACAATGCGATTTTCATGTTGCTACATGCATTTAATTTCATTTCTCTTTACGCTTCACCGAGTTCGTTGAGGAAAGAGTTGCAAATAGACTTGTTCTATCTGCGTTTTTATACATTTATTTTTTGAGAGGGTTGCAATAAATTAATTATAAGCCAACAACACTAGCAAGCAATTGATTTTTTTACAAGATGCTGCATGGATATAACTTATAGTTGTTTACAAATTTGTCAGAACATATTATATTCAGAAATAGAATATCGTTAAACATAAACTTCGCTATGACTGAAATATTGAAAAAAAATAATGTTTCCTATAAAAGGATTCATTAATTATTTTTATTTATTAAACTTGGTTAAAAAAATTTCCATAGTAAATTTTGAACGATTTAACATTACTCCATATACTTCAAAAATATTTCATCGGCAAATTTGATTCATATTAATTTTCATGATATTATTCGTCTTTGTTGATAATAAATAAATTATTTTTTGTAATTTTTGCATTATAAATAAATATTTCACTTTTCTATTCTGTTTACGGTAAATCAATGAACATGTATTGCTGATATAGTAAATTCTCTAGGAAGTAGAACAATTTAAATAAAAATTTTTAGCTGAAATTTAATTACATTATTTGCTTTTTTATTTTTAAATAAAAATGGAATTTAAATACTTCTTTTCATAATTTTTTTGTTATGGCATTATGAAGCTAGTATTTATTCAATACGTTCTCTTTTTCTTAGAGAAATATATGAATTTTGTGGTTAGTTATTAGCTAATTTAAAGTAAATGTTCTCTGTGAAATCAGATTTATTTATTTTAATGTAGCACTAATGAATGTCTTTTTTATAGTTATTATCGAACCTAGAATTTCTTGACTTGACAGTGGTTTCTATTAAACACTTATCAAAATTATATCTCTTCCGGATGGCATAGCCATTGAGATCGACAGTTTTCTTTTCTATATTACAATTTGATTTCAGATACAGGTTGGCAGAAATATTAATATATCAGAGCTGAGAGAGATTTATGTTACATTTTTATAAAGACTAACATGCTTGCTTTTTTGTATGATGGTTATGTAGTTGGTATCAGGTATTGGTACTGGAATTTAACAAGAGTTAAGAGTCTAAGAACCGCTTAAACGGAGGGATCGAACTCTTAATAAAATTTTTCATTCATTGGTTTCCTCTATATTGCTATAATATGGCAGATGCTATCACATTTTGCATCAATTTAACAAATTCCATGTTAAACAATGTTATATAAATTCTACATGAAGCAAATTCCATGTTAAACAATGTTAAATAAATTCTATGAACTATATGCTTATAATAGAATATCATGAGGGATTAAACTGTCTATTTTAAAGCATGAGGCTTTATGGAAATCAATACATTTTTTAGAATAGTTTAATGATACACACACACACACATACACACACATACACACACACATACACACACACATACACACACATACACACACACACACACACACACACACAAACACACACACACATACACACACACACATACACACACATACATACACACACACACACATACACACATACATACACACACACACATACACACACACACACATACACACACAAATTTAGAGTAAAATTAACTCCTGATCAGTGGTGTTGGCACAAATTATATTGCGCAAGAACAATCTTACCTGGATAATATTGTAGATGGCTAACTTCATGGGTTTTATTTTATGACAAAACAATAAACACATTAACATTTTCAGACTAAAAAAAGCATTTTTTCTGAAAAAAGTATTTGGCAGTTTAGTTGTTAATTGCTACTTCTCGTTAAGCGATTCTTTCAAACTTTCAAATACAGCTATTTAAATTAAAAAAAAAATACCAGTTGGAACAAAATGTTATAACTGCGTCTTGGTTGAGACTAGAACTACTGAAAAGGAACATAAAATTTTTAAGACAAGATATGTATTTAAATATGAAAATAAAGGTTTCACACTGATAGGATTGTGTTCTTGAGAGTGAAAGGTTTCGGGTTCGACACCACTTACTGTTGAACAACTTCTGCGTGCATGCCTATCGGGATATGTGCTTGGTATTTTTCTGGTAATATCCTTTAAGATTGTTGTTTTGATAAGAGTTTTAGCTTAAAAAATAACTATTTAATGTTGAACAGTTTTGTTGGTATTTCGAAGATATTGGTCAAAAATGCAGTAAAGCTGAAGTAAACTTAATACCTGGAGTAATTTGATGTTTTTTTTTAATTGACTCTTCAACATGCCATTAAAGTTGCATTAAAGTATTTCCAGATATTAATACGTAATTAATATTTATCAATTAATATTTTTAAAAGAATACAAATCCATGAAAACATTTCCACATAAATTTAATAATATATACTTACTAATAAAAAGTAATAGTTATCGAACCTGAATAAACACACTCATAAAAACTTTGAAAAGTAACTAAAAATGACAATATAAAAAGAATTCAAAAACATTTTTTAAATTAAGTTGAAGAAATTTTGCAATTTATTGATTAATAAAATGTTTCAGAAATTTAATTTTGTTATTTATGTTTTATGCCATCAATAACTGTTTATTTGGGGATTTTGATATCCAAAAATTAGAATTTATATTTAATTTTTTTCATTTTTTTGCGTATAATATAATTTACACACACAGTTATGGTAAAAGCTTCTCCATTACTATTCTTTGTATTAAGAATGGGTTTATTATCAAGCTTGGCATAACTTCCTTCAATGTTGTTATTACTATTACGCAATTAAATTTTAAGTAATATTTTAAATAATAACATACGTTGATTGTTATATGATGATATTTTTAATTGTAATCATTTTAGAAGAAGGACATCATAAGTGATAAATTGTATATTATTTCAATTAAAACCTTTAAAATAAATTTTGAGAGACGATTAAGAGATGAAATTTAGAATATTTAATAGATTACACCCCATTCCTAAAAATAGTGTTAATTAAATTATCATGTTCTCTCAGTGAAACAACAAATATCTTAAATTAGAGGGAAATAGATCACAAGAAAAAGAAGCACCTGATAAATTACTAGATTTATACATCCTTAGAACAGATTTTATAGTGAACATTAAATGACTGATCTAAATATAATAAAACCATTTTCAATAATAAGTTGTAGTGTATTTTATGGTGCCAATTTTAGTCAAGTTATGAAGCAACTTATCATTAATATATCTTTTTTTGGAATATAGGTAATTTTCTTAATTATTTTCCCTAACAAGTGTTCTCTTTTCGTGTTGCATTACATTTTTGAAATTAAGCTGTTGCTTACAGATGGGAAGTTTTTTCATTTAGGCTATTTTAAGAAAAGTGCACAAATCACAAAAAATATTCATCATGTAAAATAGGAAGTTGCTTAAATCTGTTCCATTTCACATTATAAGAACAATTATCTTTAATTTTATTCGGTGCAAGCCTATGAAAATAAAATGAATTGTAAAATAATAAATTTAAGAAATAAATTCATTGAAATTAAAATCCATTCTATTGAAGGAAAAAATACTGAGTATAAAATGCAGATGCCTAAGTTTTCACCCAAAATAATCCAAATGCATTAATCGATAAATTTTATATATTGAAAATATATATTTATAATTTAATATCTTATTTAAGCAATATGTTTTGTTGTTTTTGGTAAATTTTGTTTAAATGACTATATAGAGGAGATTGTAAGTGAAGTTTAAAAAATGTCTCCATAACATTTCTTTCCAAATTTTTTATATTCGATGAAATATTATGGTAATAAATCTGTCAATTAATACTAAGAAACCATACTTCCTAAAAATTATAGATATTTTTCAGGTACTGTGAATTTTATTTCCTCTTATATTTATTTAAAGAAAAGTTTTCAATTTTATTTTAACATGGGATAAAAATTTGATTGTTATATTTATTTATCATTCAATTTTCTTTTCACTATTTTGAATGAATTTTCTTTAAATATATATTTTTTGAATGTAAAATAGTTTCTTTAAATATAACTTAATTAGCTTGTTTAAATTGTTTATTTTTTTATTCTTACTTATAATAAATATTTTTTATTTATATTGTTCTTAAAATCTGGTTTTAATTTTTTATGATTATTCTAATTCATTGATTATTATTTCAGTGTTATTAGTCTCCTGAAAAAATAAATTAAAACTTGTATTTGTTCTTATATCTAAAAGAAATAAAATTGTCATTTCTAAATTTTATTACAAAGAATTTGTTAAGATTAGATTTTCATTTTAGTTTTGGACAAATATTTGATATATATTTGAATTGCATTATAAGTGAATTGCCACCCTCAGTTATGAAAAACATATTTGTTAGCAAATATTTAAAATGTATTTGATAGCAAAAATATAAAAAAATACAAAATTGATTTTAAACATTTTTTGATTAAGAAAAATTATATTACAATTTTTTGAGTACCTAAATAAACTCTTAATAATTCTAAACTATATATTTAAAAATAATTATAAAATTCACTTTTAAAATTTTCTGCGCTTAAAAAATGATAAAATCATTCGAGGCATTAATGCAAATTCATTGAAATTCCTTTTATGCTTTTTATAGGATTCTTTGTAATTTAAATTTATCAGTGTAGTCTAGTTTCTAATGCATTAAATGAAGAAATCTATTCAAAATATTTTTTTTAACTTTTACTATATTGATTTTATTTAAATTAAATGATGTTAAAAACTTGATGAGTTGCATATAACAAATTTTTCAGTAATTTACTTTGAATATATTTAAGAAAAATTAACTGATGGTATAACATGAAATATTTCTTTTAATTTAAGTATTGTTATTCATAAATTTAAATTTGTTAAAAAAAAGAACACAACTCGATGTTTACTTGTTTTAGGAAATTTTTATTTAATTCAAATTTATTCTAATGAAAATGAATACAAAATAAATTTTAAAATTTTATTTGCATATTGATTGAAAAAAATTCCCATTAATTTAATTCTCTAGCGAAAAAATATTGATGAAGCTTATTTTTTTAAAATAAATCATTAATGATGATGGCCATGATGATGATGATGACCATGGTCGTGGTGATGGTCATGATGATCATGGTGGTGATGGTCGTGGTGATCATGATGATGGTCATGGTGACCATGATGGTGATGTCCGTGATGATGGTGTCTTGCTTCCTCCATAGCAGGTTTTTCGATTGCTTCTGTGACTAGAACGACAAGGCAGACAAGAATAAGAATGACTGTAGCTGATTGCATTATAAGTGTTGTGTGTACCAAGTGGAATTTGCGCTTTCCGAACCCAATGTGTGATTTCTAACGATGAATTTGTTTTGAAGCTCTTCGATTTCAGATCCTTTTTATATCACTGAAAAATATTTCAAAATAAAAAGTTCATTTCAAGTACATTCATTTCAGTACTGTGTCTATAGCTCTTAGGAAAGCAATCAAACTATTAATATAAGAATTTTTTTTAAAATTTCATTCAGGATTTAAGCAAGTATATAACATGGCTAACGAAATGAATGAGGAAATGGCGCATGGTACCATGGCTCGTTATGTCATCAAAGGACTTTAATTTGCAGCTACGTTTAATAAGGAATTATTCTCTTTTACATGAGTGAACAGTCTACTGCTTACACAATAATTATTTTTTTAAATTTATTTTGAAGAGAATATGTAATCTACAAAACATTTTCAAAAGATATAAATGCGTTAGTTTGTTATTGCTATCAAAAAATCTTCTTTGTTTTGCAAATCAGTGATACAACGATATTTCAAAGAAATTTTGTAATAAGAAAGTGACAAGAATATGAAAACTGGATTTATTTTCTGACTATGCAAATTTACCATTCACATTCGCAACATCTTGCTCCAGTGAACAAATTTTTATATTTCGGATGAATGAATTTAAAAATCCGATCCGAATCTAAGGAATTTTATATTTTATTTTGATGCCTCTGTTTACTAAACGAAAAGGTTGTCAATGAATTATTTATTCGAAATTCATTCAAGCATATCAGAGAAGCGCGTTGCAATCATTGTGTCGAATAAAAGCTTTAAAAAAGAACTATCACAGTAACAAATTTATCTAAAAAAGTGTAATCGAATTTGTTTAACTTGCGTTTTGTTTAATCTTTCAGTAAACTCAATTAACTCTTCTTTTGAATTCAAAGAAAATGCAGTTTTTTAAATTTTCCAATTGTTAATTTTTATGTTTTCAACTCTTAGTATCTAAATATTGTTATGTATTATTTTATTGTCCCAAATATAATGATTTGTCCCTATTTTCATGAATCCTCAATAATATGATTCAGATGTAAGCATCATAATACCCAGTTATGGAAGAGGAAACATTTAAAAATATATTTATGATTAAAATATCGCTTTTAAGTAATTAAATGTTTTACACGAATAGTTAATATAAATAATGTATTTGTTCAAAAGTAGAAAGTAGTAAGATAAGGTAATAGAAAATACCAAATATGCATTTTTTATGAAAAAAATCAAATCAAGTTCCTTTAAAAAACACAAGAATCAAGATATTTTATTATGTGTTTGTTGTTCCGCATTGTTAATATAATATGTAGTAAGTATATTAATAAGATTTTAATCAAAGAGGTATTAATATATTAAAGAAATTTGTTAATAATCAACGTGTATTAACATTTTTAAAAAGTCTTGATATCATTTTTATAAATTATTACTAATAGTTTAGTTTAAATTTGTTTTGGCTAAATAATTGATTCAGATTAAAAACAAATCAAACAAGTGTCATAAAATATTTCCGAAACAAAATCATTATACTCTATTTTTATTTAGAATAAAATTAATATTAATTTGTTTCTAATTGACTGAAATTCCTTCATTCATCTTTTTATCTCTTAATTTTGCACCAAATTCAAATGATAATCCATGAGTCAGAACTTAACCTTCAAACTTCCAGAATAACCATTAGGTATACAAAGACTATGCATAAATCTTACCAGCACGACGATTTAGGCTTAGTCTAGTAATAATGTTCACTACTTTCAGAATATGAGAATTACCAATATTGAAACAGATGTTCAACTGGAATGATGATTCGTTAAAAATGTTTAAAATTTCATTAATCGTTTGTAAGATCTTTTAATACTGATTGGAAGCGTTTATATTTTTCATTTACTAAAGGATTCGAAATCGATAGATTTCGCGTCCTGTTCATTGGTTTCCTTTCAAGGATTATATGTTGCTCATAATATCTGTTCAAAACCGAAATCTTCAATATCAAGTGGATTGCTTATCTTACTAATATCGCACCTGATATAGGAATATAATTTGTGTTAACTAATTAACCGAAGATTAGAATACAGATCATTCAGCAATCAGTTTGGTTCGCATTTAGATTATTAAAAAAAAAAAAAAAAAAAAAAAAAGATATTTATCCCATACCTACTTTTCATTTATTTCAAATTACACATTTTTATGGAAAATAGTTTATGCTATTTACATTTGTATAACTCATTTAAATTGATATAAGGCATTTAATATTGTGCTCATATGGCGTATAATTAAGAATCGTTAATGTTTCTTCAAAAGTCACATATCGTAACTTGTAGAAGTGATTATAATCCAAGATTGTGCCTACAGAATTAAACAGAGATCCTGAATTTTAAATTAACCAATATGTCTGATAGAGTGATTAGAACATGTTGTAGAATTTAATAGTTTAGTTTGATTATTGAATAATGTCTGTTTTATTTTCTTACAATTCTATGTGTCCCTGCTGTAGAATATTTTATAAAGTTTATATAAATATTGGTTGCATATACAAATATATTTTAAGCAATTACTGTCAAGTAAAACGAATTTTAAGCAAAAAAAGCAAACTATAATTTTAATTATAAGCATTTAATAACATCATTTTGATCATTTCAATACAAATCTCTTCTGCTGTTAAAATATTTAAAAGTACTTTTTAAATGTACAAGATAATTGACAAGTATTTGTAAACATATAAACAAAAGTTGACAAACTTACTATTCATCTATATTTATATCTATATCTATCTATATATATACATAGATATGAAGTTATGAAAATAATTGCATTAATAAATACAGATAATATAGAAATGTAGAAGTATAAGCAAAAAAATTAAATCATAAAAAAAAGTAAAATTATAATTTATTAAAAGAATGTGTAACTATATTAATAAGTATAATATACTCATTGACGATTACAATTAGGCAAATATTTTCACAAAATAGAGATTATAATTAATTTATTTATTATTATATTTCATTCGAATTATTTGCATAGCTACTTTTACTTCCTTATAAAAGATAATCTTTTCAGCAATGTTATTTATTGTTATTTTATGAATTAAGCCACTAAATTACTATTTTTTTTACTAGAATTTTGAAAAGTGTTTAAATTTTATGAAAAAAAATCATTAAAATTTCGGCATACATTCATTTTTTTTCATAATTTCAAATATATTGAGTTTTTACAAACCATTTTTTTCCTTTTTATTTCTACAAAAATATTACCTTTAAGGAAGATAGTACATCAGCTGTCTTTAAAAGAGTAAGAATTGTTGTCGCATATTTTATAATTATTATACGGAAATTTATTCTATTTACAGTAAAAATTCGTAGATTCTATTCCTCTTATGAAAGCAAATGTCTGTAATGTGGTTCGATTTCAACATTAAAATTGGGACCCGATTGATTTAATTTCTTGTAAAGAAGTGATCGGTTTAGGTGAAGAATCGGTCACCTCTTATTTTAGCGGAAAATTTAAACATAAATATTGGATATAAAGCTTCATTTATGATAATCCTATCTTAGTTTAGATTTTCGTTTGCAGCTACCATACTGATTATCACATTTTGGTGTTTATTTGATGTAAAAAAAGTCGCCAAAATACCTAAGGCTATCCTATTGTAAACTTCTACCAAGTGATTCTAGATAACAAAATATTGATGACAAGCAAATTAAAAAAACGATTTCAGGCAGTGATATAAATCAATATAAACTACATGATTTTTCCTTGAGCTCTACTTAAGCAATTATTGGAACTTTAAAAAAAATCTGGAGTTAACTTCTTCATTTAAAATTTAAAAAAAACGTGAAGAAAATTGATTTCATTGTACAGTAAGGATTGTTTAATGTAAAAACAGTATACAGCCATCTTTTTTTATAGTTTTTTTATTTAGTATGAAACTATTTAATTAATACAACTGATTTTAATAGCAACTGTTAAAAATAATTTAATTGAATAAAAGAAATGTTCCCAAAATCCTTAGCATAACAATGCAATTTTTTTTTATTATAAAATGCACTAGATTAAGCAATATCAAAGTATTTTCTTGAATTTTTTACAAAAGCGAAATACTTTCTAATATTAACAAATTAACACTATCATGATTATATATTATTTAAATTACACATTTTTTTAATTATATATATTATATTATTTTATTAAATTCAATTATAAGTTAAAATAAATAACTATTTCAGTATATTTTAAATTACTTAAATTCTACCATACAATATGGTTCAGTAGAGAAATTTTCATTCTAACTGAATAATAGTTATTATTCAGTATTTATGAATTAAAATTATTATTTAGAATCAAAATTTCTCTATATAATGTATATTGTAGAATTTGAATTACTTAAAAAATACCAACCATCGATTGTTATGAGCTCAAATTCAGAAGCCAATTTTTTTCAGATTATATTTTTAAAAAATTAATATTTTCAATGAGAATTTTTATTTTTTAATAAATATTAAACAAAGATATGATGTATTTGAAAACTGAGCACAATAAATTTTCAACTCCAATCTTTTTTAAATTTTATGTGATTCAAATTTGAATTTAGAGAATTTGACTAGTGTTTATGAAATAAATCAGATTTAAGGTACAATAACAGAACAGTTAGATTGGTACGTATATAAGAGCAGAAATAAAAATTTTTAAAGTGGAATATATTTAGCTCTGCTGTTTATAAAACAATAACTGATTCTGAATAGTTTTTTTAAAACAACAAAAATTTGAAAAATTATAGAAAGTGTCATCTTTTAATCATAATTTACTAGCGATCTTTACATTATAATTTATTGTTCATTAAATAGATTGCTCTGGTATTAATCAGAAATTATATTTAAATATTGCTTAAGGTTAACATTTTATTGTGATTATTATTAATTATTAATTTTTTAATATACCCATATATGATAAAGTTGAAAATTATTTTACATTTTTTATGTTTTTCTTACTGGAAATTAACATCGATAAACTCTGAATCAAAAATATAAAAAGTTCTTTTGATAAACTTCCTTACATCAATTCATATTTTTTTCTTTATAGATGAATGAAACAGTCGGTCATCCATGATGAAGCTTTCTTACGCTTTGCATAAGAGGAGAATTGTTCTTTTTTCGTAATAGAAGTATACCTGCTTAAAGAATTAAAAAAATCAAGTTCACGCAATACATTCCTCACATTTTAACAGAAAACATTAAGTAATTTATAATTGTATGTAATCTATGTTAACAGAAGAAATATGTCGTATTTTTATAGAAATTTCAAGCAGTGTCTTCTTGTGATTGACTCAGGATTTCAGAATTCTTTTTTAGTGAGTATATATAGTCAAGCAAAAAGGATTTGATTTTATAGCGCAACTTTCATTTAATATCTCGTCTTCTATCAGAAGTTCCGATTTACTTTGGAAAATGCAGCCAGTTACATTTATTCTTTTCCTATCTTGTTTTATGATTGTAGTCATGGAAGTAGCTGGAAAACCAGCAGCTGAAGAAGCAAGGCATCATCATCACGGCCACCATCACCATGATCATCACGACCATCACCATGACCACCATGAACACCATGATCACCACCACCATCATGACCATCATGAGCATCATGATCATCATCACGGTCATCATCATGGACATCATCATCATCATGGTCACCATCACCATCATGGCCACCATCATCACGGACACCACCACTGATGTCATGTTAATGAGGAAGTTAAAGAAGTTTATTCTAATTGAAGAAATATAACATTAGAGAACCATTGATTTTAACTATAAAGTTTTATTTCTGTAGTTTTATTAGTTACTTTATGAATCAATAAATTATAATATATTTGAAAATGTGTTACTTTTTGTTTTAAATACATGTTTGAAAAGTTGTTAACTTTTATTCATTAATTGCATATGAGACCAATATGAATGCATATAAAGGATTTAGAGGTAAAAGAATACATTTTATTTTCTCTAACATTTGGTTTTAAAAACATTTAACTCTTATTATAATGCAAGAGTTATGAGATCTGATATAACTATTATTATGTTCCACATAAAAAATAAAGTATAAATAAAATTTATGAACATAAATTAAGGTGCTTCAATGCATGGTCAATATTAACGAATAATTAAAATATTATATTACACACATTTTTACATCATCCAATAAGCATTTACTTCTTTGAATGTAGTAATTGAATTAAGATGAAATGAATTTTTCTGTGGTGTATCAGTTTATTTTCACAAAAGCATCACCTTTACTTTCATTTAGGATTTTGTTAGAAAAGTTTGAGGCAAATATGTTTTTAAGTTTTAAATTCCTGAAATGAATTGTGCCGTAATTTCGAATAAAATTACTCTTCTTGATATCGATATGTACAGAAAGGACAAGAAATCATTTTATTTTCTTACTTAAATCGAGAAGGACTAAGCACAATTCTGAGTTGATTTTTTCCGCATAATGAAAATATCAACATACTTCTTTTGTAGATTTACAAATAAAATCTTTATAAAAGAGTTTGGAGTTTAAAATAAAGTGTGTGTGCGTGCTCTGTGGGATTAGTATTATAGATAAAAATTTTATTCAAAAGAAAAACATGAAAGATTATATTATTTTAAAATTGAATGCCATGAGTGAATGTTTTTATATAACCATGTGTTATTTGGAAGTAAAATATATTGAAAAATGCAAATTATAATTTCGAAGATTTGCTTTGTTTTATAATTTTGTCTAAATTAATTAACTATAGATTATTATTTTATTTAATGAGTTAGTTAAATATTGAGAGTTTTCCTGGAAATGAGGGAAAACGCAGTGGTTTATAAAATGTCTTAAAATATAGTCTTTGGGGTAGTTAATATCTGTCTATTATACAATTTAAAGAATAAAGTCTTAATCCATATGGAATTTATTTGATTATTTTATTTTTTCTCACTATTTTTTCGTTTTACTTTTACCATTTTTCATTCATTCATGATCTGTTGATATTATTACAAAAATGCATTAATAGTTTAAAAATTTAGGAAATATTGCTTGAAAAATTAATATTTTATAATTAATTTGAATCCATATTAATAAATAGAAGTTTTTGTTTCGTAATAAATATTATTTTTTGCTGTTGTTATTCCATAGAGTTATATTCCTTTATTATATTAAAACTTTGTAATAAAATTGTAATAAAACTTAGCAGAAAAGGGGTACTGTTATGCTAATAATTATTCTTATGAATTAACATAATGCGTCCCATCTAATTTTATTATAATATTCACAGAAAGATTAACTTAGTTCCATAAATGAGTTAAGGAGTCATATTTTGTCATAAGTTGACAACACTCATTTTTGCATTATCCAAAAAAAGTATTTACTATTTTCATCAACCAAAAAAAAAAAAAAAAAAAAAAAAAAAAAGGAAAAATATAGTATAGAAGTATAGTTTCAAAATAATAAACATTTTACAGACTGAGAAATTATATAAAAGTTTCATTTCTTTATTGAACAACAAGCATGTTTATGAGTCAATTCTTTTAGATATAAAAAGAAATTTGAAGATGCAATTTATTAAATATACCATTTTACGCATTTATATTTTTCACTATAATTCAAACCTAGCATATTTAGCGTGAAGGTTGCCCTTAACAAGTATACATCAGAATTTTTATTTATTAATTTTTTTTTAAAATTACTCGCTTTACTTCAGTGCATTTTTACGATGACTTAATGATATTATTCAATATACAGACCTCAGTTTTTACTGAAAATCTAAGAAAATTGAATTTACTTCAGTCAAGTGTACCATCTTGACCTCTGAACTTATAAGGGATTTTACTTCATTGTATTTTGTCAGTGTAACGATGTTTTTTTCAATTTTATTTGGCAAATAACCAAAATTATTCCCGTCAGCAGAAAAACATCTTGCCGATGATATGCACTGGCTCTTTATAATATTTGACTGACATTTAGTACAAATCACAAAAATCCAACCTACCTCAAGATGTATATTTGTCTGTAGGATAAAGTGAATGTTTTGCTAGTTTGAAATAATGTTTATCACCAGTTAATTACTGTAATTTATTTCAATCATTAAAAATTTAATTGCAAATGATCAAGATCACACAAAAAATGTTGAAGGTATAAATCTTTATCCTAAAGTTGTGAATGACTTTCAGAAGATCCTTGTATATTTGACCATGGTTCCTTAGCATGATCAGAAATTTTAACCATCGTAACTTAACTTGCTTGCTCACTATTTATATTTTATTTCATTAGATCCTTCTGCATGCAATTTTCTTTTCATATTTCTGACATGTATTCAGATATGTAATGCACAAATATCAATGGTTTCCGTTATGTTTGTCTAAATATACATTTTACCATAAAACAAAAAGTTTTGAATTGGAGACTGATATTTTAGCGTTACTTTATATAGTGTAAGAGACAGAATAATACGCTGATAGAAAATATATTTGCATCATTAGTAATCAATTACTGTTTAAATGAGCTCCTCCAATTTTCATCAATATAAAACATTTAATTAAGATACATATACCTCATTAAATCAGGAATTTTTTAACAGCCTCACTATGAATTCATTTTGCTAATATTATTCATGATTTTACTAAAATTATTTCCAAACTACTCACAGAAATAATACAAACAGTCAGCTGGTTGTTTTGTGATGCAAACAAAGTGATTTTTGTCAAAGCATATGTGATCAAAATTTAAAAAATTCATTTATTTTCAAATGATAAATAAATGAAAGGATTTCCTACTATTTAGCAAAATAATTTCTTTCTTTCAATTTTTACACTTTAACTCCATTATATGGATTTTACATACTTTACTTCATAGCTTAAATGATACAATTCTATGATATGCTGCCAATTTTAATCCCTTTTTCTTTTTTTTTTTTAGTTAAATATATGTATAAATGTATGATATATACAAAGAGGTATGCTCCCCACTATAGTTTTATACTGCTCACCAATGGTTGGGTGGGTTTTATGGCGCAACCAACCTTACAGCTCACCAAGTACTTTGTTGTTGCTTTTGTTAATCCCAGATGGTACAATTCCAATGCAAGACCAATTCCACAAATCCATAAATAGCCAGGAAATCCAAAAACATAAGAGGCTTTGAAAAAGCCTCTTCATGGTCAAAATTCAAGCAGTTCAAAATATGATCAGACGATGCCTGTTCAGCTTTTCATTTTGTCTTTTGAACTTTCACATATTTGAGGCCCCTTAGGTGACCACTGGTGAAGAGTGAAATACGTGTCTGTTGGCCTCTAGTTCCCTCAAAAAGCAAGGCACCAGTAGGGCGTTTTCTAGGATACCAATTATGAGTAGGTGGAATCCTTCAGAAATTCATAAGCGTTTTTTTACTCTTAGCAAAAATCTCATAAAAGGTGTCTGATAAATCTGTTTGTGTAGGCTCCAAATTGGCAGCCTTAGAGAGCGATCTCGTTTCCTTTAATGCCGACGTGGGACGTGATCCACTGAAAATGAAAATTAATCCCAAAATTCTTTGAAAGCCTATTGATCACATTAATATTGAACTTCCAGCTCTGTCACCAACGTTCCTACAATTGCTTAGTTGCTGAATTAAAGACTTGCTATCTGTCAGAATCCATACATGCTCAAAATCATTCTCAGAAATATTCTCAACATAACTCAGTCCATTTTCAATAGCTATGAGCGTCGGTCTGAATACAGAGCAAAAAACAGAAATTCTGAGCTTTACTCCAAGTACTTTGTAGCTTGCTTAGGACCTAAGGTTAAGAAATTGATGAGTATTTTTGCTCGAAGAGAATGTTTCTAAAAAGTGGGGAAAATGTTTCAGTTTATAATATTGTTAAAAATATTTATAATTAAATTTTGAAACACTTGTTAAAGTATTGACGAAAGGAATAGTTAAGTAACATTTAACAATGGAAAATGTATGAGTCTAACAATGGAAAATGTATGAGTATATACGAATATTACTTTTTATTTAGAATGCAAAATTTAGAGGTTTCGGCTAGCTGATGTTCCTTTTGCCTTTATTGATATTTCTTTTACGTTAAGAGAAGCTTATGCATGATTTGTGTTTGTATATTTTTGAAAAATCAGTCAGAACTTAACATTTAATTAAAAAATGGAATATCTTGGTTTAATATGGGGTTTTTAAAATCTGAAATTTATTGAAGATTTTCAACTAAAAGATTAAAAATTGAGGGATGTGAAGGAGAAATAGTGTTCAAAACTATTTATTTTTTGCAAATAATGCTCTATATTAGAAGTTGTGTTATTGTTTTAATCAAGATAGGAAATATTTGGTGCATAAAATATAGAAATTGTAAGCAAGAAAATCATTTACACGTACTATTTCAATTCCTTTTTAGCATCGACTTCAATATTCAATAAACAAATTCAATCGAAAATGATTATTTAAATAATCATTATTTTACATTATATAATAATATTTCATTTACATTTTATTATTCATGTTACCAGTAGGATATCGCAAAAATTATTACTTATATATTCATTAAAGAATAAAATGAGAGAAGAAGTAAAAGGTATTAAAGATAATGATAGAATAATTACTTTTATTACTCTGTGTGTTCTTGTTCAGAAATTTATGTGCATGTTTAAGATAAAAAAATAAGCAAGTGTATATAGTACTAATGATTAAGTAATTTACTTCGTATTAAGATTTGCTTTTGCCACTTGTTTTATTATATCATTATTCGTTTTTAAAACTTTATGCAGATGCATTGATAAATCATATGCATTTGTATTAAATTAGTCGCTCAAAATATTTTGTAATTCTTAAAATTTATTTGGCTCACTAATAGCTATTTGATTTGTTCATTACACAAAGTTAAGAATTAATGATTTTATTGTTAACAGGAAAAAAATTATAGTCATTTGTTTAAATGAACATAAGCAAACACATTCATACCGGATTATCTAAAATTTATTATTTAGACATTTATAATCATTTAAAATCCTATTTACATGGAGTATTGGTTAAGTAAAACGTAACCATGGTTACACATATATAATAAACAAAATAGATATATGTACATATTTCTGATAAAAATATACATATTCAAGCACATATTTGTCAAAATATGCATCTTTCATCCATTTTACATTTGGCTCTCCCTATTCATGTATAATCAAACAATTAATTTTTATTTTATTTTTATTTCAAATAATGATAGCTTTTTCAATGGATTTAGAATTATTTTCCTGATATGATATAAACAAATAAAACCCTGTTATAAACATATAAAATATAATTGAGTTTTTAGATAAAAACACTTGCTTAAAAAGTAGAATTTCTGTAAAATCGATATTTTATAGTTTTGCTATAATTCTCTTGGAAGTTAAATAATACACTTGCTATAATTTTGTTACAAATGCCATATTTAAGTTATCATTCTTTCTTGATTATAAGGAAAGGGTACAAGTGCTGTATAATCCATGATGCCAAAGTCTAAGATGGTGAGTTTTTGGCGCATTTTCTTACGTATCTCATATTTATTACATCATAAATATGGAGACCTATAAGAATTATGAAAAAAAATTCTATTTTGGTAACCCCAGTATTTACGTCATCGCTCACCTCACGATATGTTATCTTGGCAACATTTCTACATCGCCAAAAAATTCAGAATTTAGAATTATGGATTATGTGGCAACTGAGCCAAGAAAAGATGGTTTAATGAGGATTATTCATTGCAGGAAGATAAACATTTTATTTATTAGTTAGAATAATTAATTTATTTTTAACTTAGATTAACTTATCAGAACTTACTTTAATTATTTTAATCAAATATTAAATCTAATATAAGCACATTTTAATAATTATTACTGTGATATTACTATATACAATTATATTATTTGCGCTAATATGTAAACCAATAATATATTTCACTAAAAAATATATGAGGGGGGAAAAAGTTTATTTTAACAACCCATTCGAAATTTATTTATCAATATCATGCACTTTGAACCAATTAAAAATAAAATTTAATTTGGATATTTAATTTATATATATATATATATATATATATATATATATATATATATATATATATATATATATATATATATATATATATATATATATATATATATATATATATATATATATATATATATATATATATATATATATATATATATATATATATATATATATTTAATGTAAATAAAATCAAAACATCAAATTAAA
This sequence comes from Latrodectus elegans, assembly GCA_030067965.1. Lineage (NCBI taxonomy): Eukaryota > Metazoa > Arthropoda > Arachnida > Araneae > Theridiidae > Latrodectus > Latrodectus elegans. The sequence goes on from CM057821.1 coordinate 26,386,446, forward strand.
AATTTTTAGCATGAATTGTATTGTAAATATATTGAATGTAAACATTGTTCGAATTTCTCTGTAAATATAAAATTATGAATTACAAATGCTAATATTGATATATAATATAATATTTAGCTTTTGATAGTTTGTATGTGAATATGAAATAGCAATATACTTTTGAGAGAATAAATTCTTTATTATATATTCCGCTTGTTATTTTCATTGTTAATCCTAGATTACAAACAATATGTAATTTTTGTGTTATATCATTTAAAACAATTCAGTTAATAAAATTCTAATTATTGATGTGTAAAAACTTTTTTAATATCATTTGAATTAATTATATAATTGTTTAATAGAACTATAATTCAGTTTAATAAACATCAAACTTGTGGAATCTTACAATTGAATTAATAATATATAAATTATACTATTAAGAAAACTAATATTTTAATAAATTTGATTCATTAAATATTATACATAATTTTTAAAAAAATATACATTTAAATTTTATTGGTATAAATCTCAATAATTTCAGACAGAAAAGAATTTTGTTCCCCAAACAGCATATGGAATTTAAAATTCAGAACGAAAATCTATATTTTAATGTAGCTGGTATATTTACAACTTAAAGTTTTGTAGCGTAACTATTTCAATATTTAACTAATGTCAAAAAAGAAAATAATCTTTATATTGTTTCTGTGGACATAATTTTAAAACAACAGCAAAGATTACACTTAATTATTTTATTAAATTTGGTGTTCAGAAGTAGAAAATATTTTGTATTATTTTGTGATTGTTTTTAAAGAATAAATGTAATATCTCCTTATATTTTGCACATATTTTAAATAAATTGACATTAGAAAAAGAGTTGTAATATTCTAATTATTGATTATACACATTATTAGAATGTTATATGAAGTATGCTGCACAACTGAGAGTTTTATCAGTTATACTATTAATGATGGTAATCATGGCAATGGTGTCCATGATGATGCCCATGAGATGTCCATCATGACCATCATCGCAATCTGCTGAAGTGGAAGGTAGACACCACCATCATCACGACCATCATGATCATCATCATGTTGATGTCCGTGATGATGATCATGGTGGTCATGATGATGGTGGTAGTCATGATGATCGTGGTAATGATGATTATGATGGTGGAGTCTACCTTCTAATTCAGCAGATTTGCTGCTACTTCCATTATTACAATAATAAGACAAGATTGTCCGATAATAACAATTGCAGACTTCATTATGTATATAAATTGATGATTTCTTCAACGATAAATTTAGAAAGAAATCGAAATTATCAATAACAAATTTAGTTTGAAATCAAGTTGGAGAACTGGTGGAATATAAATATAAGGGATACATCCTTGATACATATTTCAAATGAGGAATTTTCAACTTTCTGAATACCTCTTTATTTTTTATTTTCATTCTGTGAATATTTATTGCGTATAAAAATGAGCATTTATTTTGTCACAGACACAATTCTTTTCAATGTGATTAAAAAAAATCTTAAAAAATTAAAAAGAGTCCTTGTTTAGTCAAGCATTTTAGACAAGAGTAATTTCTTCACAGTCAAATCAATGATTAAGTATCTATTGAGTTAGCAAAAAGTTTTAACAAAGGAAAATGTTGAATCATTTTTTTAAAGATGTCAGAAGATTTTAATATCTTATAATTAAATTTTTATATATATTTTAAAATTAAAACAAAAATTAGTAACAAATAATAGTTTAATTGGATAGATTTTTGAATAATAATAGTTAATTTATATATTAAATACTACTCAAATCAAATAAATGCCTCGTAGCTTTGAATCTTGGTTACATAACGATGCAGACACTTGAATGAGAACAAATCTCACCTAATCACTACATAACAGTAGAACTAAATTAGGCTGAAGATTATTTAATGTTCAGATTTACACGGTGAATTTCATTAAATCAAGAAAGATAAAAGAAATAAAATATTTCGTCAATGAAATTTACCGAGCTTCGAATGGAATAATAAATCCATCGTTGCATGCAGTCATTAATCAATCATTAATTCCCAATGAATACAGTCATTAATGATAGACATTAATATTTTGATACCTTTTATGGTTAATCGAAAATTAATAATATAGTTTTTCATATTTACTTCCAGTTTCAAGGAGAGTAATTTTAAAACAAGATATTTTAATCAATCTCTGATTAGGAAAAAGACTGAGTAAAGAGCTTTCTATTAGCAGTAATTAAAATATTTTAAAAGTGGACCTTAATTTTTGAACGAAGAAAAACGCACCGATATTATATATTTAAAACATCAGGGCCCCATTTATATTTGAAACATGTATCCTTTTATATTTGAACATGTATCCTTTTATATATCCATTTATATTTGAAACAGGTATCATTTTATATTTGAACATGTATCCTTTTATATATCTATTTATATTGGAAACAAGTATCCTTTTATATGTGAACATGTATCCTTTTATATATCCCTTTATATTTGAAACAGGTATCCTTTTATATTTGAACATGCATCCTTTTATATATCTATTTATATTGGAAACAAGTATCCTTTTATATGTGAACATGCATCCTTTTATATATCCATTTATATTTGAAACAGGTATCCTTTTATATCTGAACATGTCTCCTTTTATATATCCATTTATATTTGAAACAGGTATCCTTTTATATTTGAACATGTATCCTTTTATATATCTATTTATATTGGAAACAAGTATCCTTTTATATGTGAACATGTATCCTTTTATATATCCATTTATATTTGAAACAGGTATCCTTTTATATTTGAACATGTATCCTTTTATATATCTATTTATATTGGAAACAAGTATCCTTTTATATGTGAACATGTATCCTTTTATATATCCATTTATATTTGAAACAGGTATCCTTTTATATTTGAACATGTATCCTTTTATATATCTATTTATATTGGAAACAAGTATCCTTTTATATTTGAACATGTATCCTTTTATATATCCATTTATATTTGAAACAGGTATCCTTTTATATTTGAACATGTATCCTTTTATATATCTATTTATATTGGAAACAAGTATCCTTTTATATGTGAACATGTATCCTTTTATATATCCATTTATATTTGAAACAGGTATCCTTTTATATTTGAACATGTATCCTTTTATATATCCATTTATATTTGAAACGTCGTGAACTAAGCCGTCGTTCTCGTAGTTGGAGAGCTTTTGGTTTGAAAGATGTGCAAGAGTCAAAGTGGTCATAATATCTTCCAAATGAAATTATAATTTTGGAGTGCCTAATTTTATCTGCTTGGTTACACTATTATTTAATGTTTCAGGATCAGCTTTCAGCTAAGAACTGTTACTTGTTTTGAATGATATCATGATGGTATGTAATCATTTAGTTATTTATCATCGTACCTCTTATACAAGAATAATCACTTATTCGCCTCTTGTAACACCAAAAGATTTAAAAATCTTAGAAAAGACTTGAATGAACTATTAGCTATCTAAAACATTACATCATGCATTGTTTACTAAAAACATGTATTAAGTCATACATATTCTTATTGTAATATTTATTAAGTTTTATATTCCACTTGTGTTTAATTGTTATCAATTAAAATCAGTGATTTGAAATCAGTTATATTGATATCCCGGGATAACAAGTGATTCACTTGTTGAAGTTAATTGGATATTTAAAACATATAAATAATATTAAAATTAGAAGTGGTAAACGTTATGTACTTCAGATATACGAAAACAAGATTCATATATTACAAATGTTATTGTGTTCACAGCTTTTCAATTTTTTATATTATAAGATTAAGTTTATATATAGACATGAGAGAGAAAAGTTACCATAAAGACTGTTAAAAATATATAGTACATTACTAAATACTTTACTTGTCAAAATGGAAATGCTAAATGTTGATCAACAATAGAAACACATAAAAACTTGTATTTTAGAAAACAATTGTGATAACCTATAAAAGATAATAATATATTAATATCAAGTGGTATAGAAGATTCCCCACTGACTTGTAGTGCTGTCATCTAGTGTCATCTGAACGATGGAGATATTGAACTCTTCAGACATGACAAGGAGCAGTACTCTCTGTCAGGCACAGTAAATGTCAGGATTGAACTTGATTGAATTTGGGGTTGTTATAAAACGCTAAAATAAGTATTATCAGAGATATCCTAGTCCTCAAATACCTGTGTACTAAGACAAGACAAAAATAGTACTTGATAACAAGTAATTCACTTACTACTACTTATATTTTGATAGATTTGATACTTAATATTTAATTTAATTAGATTTAGACGGGATATTTAACAAGGCATTTTGCATATCTAAATTAATATAATACATTATACGTATTATGAATTAACATAATAAATACATTATAAATCAACAAAAAAAAAATTCAGTGGCGTGAAGCCCATATGGGAGGCCAAGGACCACAAAACCTATATCTTGTTTTCATGACTGACGGCTCCAGGGTGCGAAGCATATGCCACGGTTCGGTGAACAGCCTAACGCTAATTTCCCAATGCATGCTTAGTATAAAGCTTTATCAACCTGCTGATAGAATGAAAGGCTTAATCGATGTGCTGAATGGCCCAAGAATCAAAGATGCACATGTGCTCTAAGGACGTGAAGTACAACCACTACGTCACTGGGCTTATTACAAAGTATTATAAGCCAAATAATTATATGGTTAGTAATAATTATTTGGTTAATACAAATAAGAAAAATTATGTGGTTTGTAAGTTGAACATTTCCTTTATTTGTTAGTAAATTTTTATGAATTATATTATATTTTTAATAAATTTAGTGCATGTTAAACCTTATTAAAGTTAAAATCCATGCAATTTTAATAAAACATTGAATATATTCCTTCAAAATATCATGACTCACGTGATGAATTAGTGGCAAAATAATGAATGTAGTCTTAAGTAATAAGAAACGAATGATTCTAATAAGCAGTTATTGTTAAAAATTTTTCATTTCTTGTTGAAATTGAGGAACACTTTAAAATTTAAAAATTATTTTCTTCGTTAATTTCTTTTCCTTTTTTATTTATTAATGATGTGATGACGATTACAATGATTACGATGATAGTATATTGCTTCTCCTGTAGAATTGACTTTTCTGGTGTTTCTATGACAACGCCCATAAGACAGGTTAAATTAAAAACGGATTCCATTATCGAAAGAAAGAGGTATTGAAACGAATCAGGATGGCAAAAAAAAGATATATTCAAGACTTTTACGATTTGAAATTTCCAATTACAGATTATACATTCATACTATATGAATACTGCTTTCAACATATAAATTCAACCAAGCATTATAAATTCATGTTATAATTTTTAATGCTCAGTAAAATTGTTAATTTTGGAAAAAATTTAAATATTATTGAAAAACAAAACAAACTGAGTCGTTTAGACACAATGTTTTTTTATTCATGCATTCTATTACTTTGTGAAATTGAAAATAACTTTTTCTATTTTATTTTTATACTGCATGAGGTATATAAATATTAATTTAAATTATTTTTTACTAAATTTATATTTTGATTTTTTTTTATTACATTTTGAATTTTTGATAAAGTATGTATTTTAAAGCGAAGGTAGCGAAAGATTTTGCTTCGATGATTTCAAATTGTTTTTGACCATTGGATTTGATGATGAATAATATGCATTACTACCTTTATTTATGAATTTAAACAAACTGAATTTTATGATTTCAAATAATTAATGTTTGAAAAAATATAATAATCATTTATATTATCCTCACAACTTTTTAATTCAAGCAATTTTAAATTAAAATATATAATTTAAATCTTTTCATTTTTCATGAGTTATAATGCTAAATTTTAATTTCAAATACACAATTTTTTCCCAAAAAGGAATACTTTCCTTGCACGTTCTCCTACAAGCAGAAAAATTATCTTTCCTCATATATAATATCAATACTCCCTAAGTATATCTTTATATTTAAGTCCGCGCTGTTAAAGTATTTAGTTTAAAACTTATTATCTCTAACTATTTTTAAAAGTGTCTGAAAGTAGAGTCTCTATTTAGTAAGGAGAATTTAGTTTAATTTCATTAATGGAACAAATGTATAAAATTAATTTTATGTAAATAAAAAGAGGAACAATATTTAATCATTTCTGATTTTAAAATTTAGTAAAGTGTCCTGTTAAAGGAAATTAATGTTTCGGCAAGGATCAGTATTTTATTTTCTAATATAAATATAGAAATTAACTGAAATAAATAAGACATTTTTTTATACTGGTTCTTCTTGAATTATGGTTATTAATTATTAAGATAGCAAGAGACAAATTTTTCCATCAATTATCTTTTTGGATAACTAAGTCATTTTTAAAGCTGAATTTATCTCTTTTTCGAATCATTATATTAAAAATTATATATTATTTTAATCCAAATAGGGGGTATGAGAGTTACTTATGAATTCACCAAAGTCTTGCTGTTGGATAAGTTTCTTGATAGCAGAAGGTCTCAAATTCAATCCCAGGCATCATTGAACAATGACAGATGATTATTTCGACACCACGTAGTGTACAACAAAACTAATCAAGGTCGTTGTAAGGTCAAGTAAATTCTGGAAAGATTTTAAGAGCATGGCCATGTTATGTTGCAAGGGAGAAAACCCGGAAATCTTTCAACCACGCAAATCAACAGGCGATAATCTTTTGCCTGATTAAAAAGAAAGGGAAATGATTTGGATTTATCATTGGATTTTTTGATGTGTAAAAATACCGTTACAGATTTCTTAAAAGAATAAAGCATTATTAAGTTTTCCTATAATCAAGCATGATCTTAATGATTAGCGTTAACAATTGAAAATATATTTCATAATTTTTGGTGTCACTTCTTAGCAATTAGGATTAGATCATTTAATTATTCAATAAGCTCATTTATTCCAAATAACAAGAATTTACTAATATTCGTTCTAAGTGAAGAGCTATAATTACACCGATTACTCTGCAAACTACATATTGCAATTATTTATAGTTTAGCAAATGAAAAACATTTATGATTTTGTTTAGATAACAGCGAAATGTAAATATTTTATGTGCCCAGTACTGTTTAAATACAAAAATGGGATTGCAATGTTAAAAATAAATAATTATTTAATGTATATTTGTAAAATCCATTATTAACTCGGGACTCTATATAAAATGTACATAAATGTTTTCAATTTTATTTTTATTCACAAAAGAAAATATGTATTTTAAATAAAAAGTTACAATACAGCTTTTTTCGTTGTTGTTATATAAGAATATTTGAGTGCTGTGCATTTAATTATTTAGCTTTTTATGCATAAAAGTGATCATATGCAGATGGAGCATAAAAATCTATAAAGCTTTGATTCTATATCTCTAGAAAATTTAATGCCTAGAATATTTCAGTGCTGGGATTTTATTTATTTGGTGATTCATGCATGAAAATGATTATATGCAGTTATAACACATAAATCTATAAAGCTTTGATTCTATATCTCTGGAAAAATTAATGCCTAGAATATTTTAGTGCTGGGATTTTATTTATTTTGTTTTTTATGCATAAAAGTAATTATATTTGTGGATAGAACACATAAATCTATAAAGATTTGATTCTACAACTCTTGAAATAGTAATGCCTAAATTATCTTTTCTAATATTAAATATTTCGAGTCTTGAATACACAAAACAATTTGTGTTAAAAATTTATCAACAAAAACTGCAGTGATTTTCAACAATAGGCTTCCATTAAAAGTTTCAATTAATTTAGTATTTTTACATACGGTGATAATTTGCAAAAGTCTTTGTTATATAGCTTTTTGAAATCATAAATATGAATTATATGTACTCTAATATTTCTGTAAAGAATATAATAAAATATAGTAACATAACTTGATTTAATATTTTCTCTAAAATTCCTGTAATAAACCTTTATGTATGGGAATCAAAAATTACATTTTATTAATTAATAATTACGAGGTTCAATAATGTTGCTACCTTTAAAATAATATTTTTATATAATAGAGATTAATTTTATCAATGCTTGTAAAACAAAGAGTTTGCAATTATAATTATTTTCGAACATAAATTTATCTTCTTTAATTTTTATGATATAAATAATACTTTTACGATAATTTATCATTGCATATTTTTTCCCGATTCAATTTTTCTTTCATATTTGTTACTTTTTATTTTTATTATATAATAATTATTATAATTATTATATAAATATATATAAAATTAAAAAAAAAATTAAGAATTGCAAATTATAATTACCATGAATGTATTTAATTAAAATAATATTTCAATGCTTGAATGAATGTATTTGAATTTAAAGTGAGTTAAAAACGTGAAAAAAGTTTTTATACTTTTAAAATTATTTTATTTAGCTATAAAACATTATATTAAGAAATATTTGCGTTAAATTATAATTCTTTCACTTTAGATTTTTGATCTCAAGATATTTTCCAATCAGAAAGGCTCGATTTGGTGAATTTTATAGTTGGTAACAATTTGATTTTGGTGACAACAATATTATTCAATAAAATTTCATGACTAGCAATACAATTATTCTCTTATGTGTGTAAAATAACTAAGTAATTTAAAAATATTACAGAGTTGATAAGTCATTTTAAAATTTTACAGAATTAAAAAAAATTATTTCGAAATCAAGAAAATTTTAATTATACATAAAAGTTCACTATTCCTGATGTTCTTTGAAAACTAAACATGGGATTGAAAGAAAAAGAATAGAAAAAGTATCCTTGCGTGACGATTTGCGATTTTTCATCAATTACAAACGTTTTTTTTTTAGTTCTTTATTGTAGTAACAGCTTTACGTAAGGAATTTCATGCAGTTCAAGCATACTATTCAATCATGAATGGATGACGAGAAATAGAAAGGATGATTGTGGAATCAGTGTCAAAGATTGTTCGAATTTTGTAAGATCTGTATCTCTTTGTGATTACCACGCAGTGTTTTACGACATTTAAAATTGGTATATAAAGTCGCAGAAAATAAACCAATTTCAGTTCAGAAACTTCTCGATACTTTTTCATTACTTTCCGAATCTGTTCTTAATTCTTCAGAATGCAGTCACTTAGAGTTATATTTCTTCTCTCCTGTTTTATAATTGTAATCATGGAGGTAACAGGAAAGTCTGCTGAGCAAGAAGCGAGACACCATCATCATGGTCACCATCACCATGACCATCATGATCACCATCACCATGACCATCATGATCACCACCACGATCATCATGAACACCATGATCATCATCATCATCACGACCATCATGAGCATCATGACCACCACCATGATCATCACCATGGGCATCACCACCATCACGGTCACCATCACCATCACGGTCATCATCATTAGGGATAAATTACGAATATTTAACTATTGCTTTGTATAGAAAGTTTGAATTTAAAAATGTATTTTTTTATCCTATATTTACATTATTCACAAATTTTCAGAGCAATAAATAGGAAATATTATAAAATTATTTTTTGTCATTTTGATGTGTAATATTAGAACACCATGGAAAAATTGATGACAAATAATGGATAAATAGCAAAAATTATGGATACGTGGATATAATAGATACATAAATAAAACTAAAATTGATACGTAAATGAAGCTAAAATTTGTTAAATGCTTAAGAAAATCTTAATCATAAGCTCAAGGAAATTTTAAGAAAATCTTAAACTTTCTTTTTAAAATATCAGAGTACAAAGGCATATATCAAGAACAATGTAAAATTTATGCTTGTTTATGAGTGCCATTATCAAAATAATAATGAGTTAAAACGCCGACTGATGGAGGAAATGTTAGCATCTCTATCTTCGAAGCAATAGGCTTCGGGTTCGAATACTGGTTTGGAGATTAATTATTCTTTGTGTTTTTCGTTATCACTTCACTTTCGGGGTGAGGATGTCACGCCCACTGGGTTCCCCAGGGTATACGTTGTCATCACTTTGCCTATTATAGAGCTGAATAAGGCAAAGGCCTAACGGCAGCAGAGCCTTGGAAAAAATTAAGTTAAATAAAAAAAATATAATTGAGATGATTGTGCTCTCATCCTATGAAAGGAAGAGTCCAGAATATTAATAAGAAAATTAAATTACAAAATAAATTGTAGAAGTGTCGAATTATACGATGCTTCATTTTTAGAATGTCCATGTTAAAATCAGGCATATAGTCCTAGGGACGTAAGCATTTATTTTAAGTATACAAAAAAGCTCACATAATGTTTGGCAATAATATGCAGAGATATTAATTAAATTTACTGCAAAACACATTGAGAATGTAACATGCCACAGATTAGATCATGATTGTCCCGTGTGCATCAGGTGTTAACACCTGAGGACGCTTGTAATCATTATGGTCACTTGATCTGTTCAATTGGGACTTTCATTTGTGGGAGGTGTTAAAGGGGGACTGTATACAGAAAAAATCCACACACAATTGAAGAACTCAAAGTCAGAATCCAGGATGTCATCTTTGTGACTTTATGTTGACTTTACGGGCAATGCGTGGAATCAAAAACAAGAAGATAAAAGAGTATATACAAATATGTTTAAGTGTGCTTGCATATGTGGTGAAGTGAGTGGAGGGTATTTCACTCACTTCATCTTACATGAATTTAATTCCTTAAATTTTATTTGATGCATTGACTTTACGGGCTGGTTTTATGTGCCACACTCAGCAGAAACGTAATTTATGATGCTAAGTAAAAATATTCTACTGCAATCAAAAATGGAACATTTTATGAAGTAAGAGCCTTTATACGAATAATTTTTGATGTACACGCTCAGGAATTTGAAAGATTGGAATTAGTTTCATAATTTAGTAATATAATTAGGCACAATATCACTAATATTGTTGAAATTTCCATATTATTTGAGTGACTTTTTACATATCGATACAATTATAAATTTACTATACGTTATAATCTTACATTATAATGAGTCGAATATAATGAAAATTCAGAAGGATATAATTTTGCATCATGTTATTTTCTGAAAATTAATAACTAGTGAAGGATTGTTTTATATTCGTTAGAAATTACAGTTCAAATTATCAACTTGTACTTCTTTATAAAATTGCTTAGCCATAAAGAAGTATAAAAAAGTCAATGCTTGTCCAGACTGAAATAAAATATGTCTAATATTATTTCTGACCATTTTTGACTATATAACAAAATAAAATTTACGAATATATACATGTAGATCCAAAACATATAATTTTATGTAGACCTAAATTAATTGAATTGTAACTTTTCTCACCTAGGGCTGATTAGTTTTCTTTAATTTGTGTTGGCGCCCTTACTACAACTTTCTAAACCTGAGCCTAAACTTTAAATTTTTAATTTCCTGAAGCCATACAGAAAATAATAAAATATTTTTCTATAAATACTAGAAAAATGTCGGAATGTTTTTGATTAGAATGCTTTTAATTTGCATTTAAATCTCTAAAATGTGTTTCTATTTTTAATAAACTCTTAAAAAGAAAGGAATTCTCAGTTTTGTATTTTGAATAAGCGTAATTTTCCTTTGAATGGATGAATTAATTAAAAACTTGATTGATCACCCCTTAAATATTAAAAGTGAAATAAAACACATATCAACTTTAGGCATGTATATCCTGTTTTACTTATTTGTTAAAATAAGTGGAAAATAATTTTCGCTTTTATGAAATACTAATTCTTATTTGGTAATTCTGATTTCATGATGTTTTATAATTACAAACAAGTAGTTTTCTACTAAAATAATGAAAAAAATATATTTTCATCTCAAAAATTAATTTCTGAGCACTTTTTTAAGTTCAAATTATTCAAATGAAGCTCATTTAAATTTGCACTTTAACGATTCAATGAAAACAGGCATTGATAAACAGTGAATAGGTATCAAACTAAGATTAAATAAGTAAAGAAATACTTTAATAGGAAAGTAAAATGCTTTTATTTAATTTAAAACTACCATATTGAAATAAAAATGACGCATTAAAAAATTAAAAGTATTTCAGTTTTAAAATGTTTATGTATTTTCTGTTTTTGTATCCCAAATTATTCAGTGAAATGTAAATTAAATTAACAAATTGTCTAAGAATTTAATTTATAGTTGGTAAATAAATGAAAATGCTACATCCCAGTAATTAGCTCTTTCAATTGTATATACATATAATATCCACATTTTTATTATTATACTTATGACATTTATAAATGAAGCGGCAGAGAATTTAATGAAGGTGATAAATGTCAAATTTTAGGTTATAAAAAGTAAACAAGAAAGTTCTTGTTGTTTTTAATGATCCAAGAAAACATGATCGACAGAAAGTTTAGCCAATTGTTAATCCTCCAAATAATAACCATCTGCAGCTCTTAAAAATTAGCCAGCAATTTTAAAAGTTTAAAATACGTGAAAAAACTTAATATTTTTGTTGATGAGGAGCTTTAATTCAATTAGTAATTAAAATAATTTTAATTATAAAATCTCTTAGAATATAATAGAGACCATAAACATGAGCACTTGATATTTGATATAAGTAAATTAAATATTGTTTAGTGTAAATATAAAATTTGTATTTTTTATTTATTAAAATTTAGTGTTTTTAATAATAATTTAAATAATTAATTTCAAACTATGCATAAAAACCAAGTTGATTGGTTGGTAAATGGCCAATAAGAAAGATCTGCATGTCTGCAGAAAAATGCCTTGCTAACGTTAATGTTTATACATTTAATGCTTTACCATAAAATAAATATTAACATACATTTTTATACTTTACTGTTTAATTAATACTAAATTAATGCTACTTGTACTATTTTCTTTAGTACTGTACTCATAATATGTTAAACATAAGAGATTAATTTTGTTGTTTCCTGCTTGGAAAACAAATCGAATGAAAGTAAAATCATTGAAGCATAAATAAAATTATCATTTTATTGTTGCTAGAGCTATCGCCCGAATAATTTCGCGAGCGAGATCCGACTTTCTAATTTTCTTAGTAAGAAAATAAGTGAGTAAGTGGGGTGTAACGTAGCAGGCCTCCTTGTAGTGCATCCTAGTTAACCCTAAATCTGCTACAGCTTCCGCTGAGTTCTCCAATTATGGCTGATTTGTGCAAAAATTGAATCCAAGTTTAGATCTAATAATAATCTCAATCCACAAAACATAATTCGAGTTTTGGAAGAGTTCAAATGATACCATAAAGCGTTTGAAATACATTTATACGCCTAGATTGTGCTGAAAATTAACTTTTTTTAAAATAAGTAAATTATTTGGTTAATTAAAATATTCATTAATATTTTTTTGAAATAAAATCTTGTTGAGTTTCTTTATATGATTGCTATTTTAATTTCCAAAAAGAAATGAAGAGAACTTAAGGACATAAAAACATTTGTAAAGTTACCTACCCTAAAACAAAAACAATTTCATGTCCGTTAAAATTGCTCACAACAAGGTGGTTATACTCGCAGATATAATAGCATAAATTAAGAGTTTGATCTCACTAAAGTTAAAAAATTGAAAGCAGATAAATTCTGAATAATATCAATGAAAATTCTGTCAAATGGCAATTCTCATGCATATTATAAAAATTTTACGGCGGCCTTAAAAGCCGTCCTTCTATATTTTGTACATGGTTTTGAAAGGAAGAAAGATTTTTTTCATACTTGAATGGAAAAAAATAGCGTTGTGACATGGAAGCACTTAATATTTTTACTAGCAAAAAGTAGAAGCATGAAAAAACTGTTGTAAGAAATTATGTACAAACACAGCGTTGAAAATATTTTCTGATAATACGATTTGTTTTTTAAAAAAATAAAAGTTCAGATTGTAATCAGGATGAAAAAATAAACGTTTGTGGACATTTTATACTTTAATTTATAATGAAACAAATGCGCTATTGGAATCATACTCTGGTATATCAGATAAATTTAAAACCATAAAAATAGAATTTCGTAAAATGATCACATTTTCTTGAGCTTAAACTTTATCAAAAAAAAAAAAAATGGAATTATGTTTTGAAATAGAAAATAATATAGATTTTAGACAGAAAGGGGAACTAAATTTAGAAATTTTCATTAAGTGAGCCAAATATATCCTTACAAAAATAATGTATGGGATATTCTCATTGTGTGAAAAAAATATTTTCCAAAAATAATATCGGCCAGTTTTTTTTTTTTTTTTAAATTTGTACTTCTTCATCTAGAATCTAAAATTTTAAACTCATTTATTATATGATAATTATTATAACTTAATTTTAGTTTAATTTATTAACAATTATAAGTAATTTATATGCAATTAATTATTTACACTTTAAAATTTTGTTACGATTAATTAGTTAAAAATATTCTTATAAATGATTTACAATAGTAAACTACTCACTATTTTCTTATATTTAACGTGTATATTTTATGTGAATAAAATAGAATTTTTCTAAAAATAAGAAATATTCCGTGTATTGGAAAATTTTTTCTGCTCTTTCAAGAATATGAAGTTTAAAATAGTAGTGGTTTTGACATCATGTAATGGATAAACTAAGGAATTTTATCATACACAGTGAAAGCTGCCAAAAGAAAGGACTTTTCGTCGTTGTACTAGACGAAGACGCAATCTTCATTACAGATGAACCGTATTCATGTATCGCAAGGGAGAAAATCAAGTAAATTCTCTAGTACGCACTTTGATATCACGCATGTAAAATCAGAAGCTCAACATAAATCTCCCGTTGCTTCGCAGTGGTTGGTATTGAACACCGAACCTTACACTTCGAAGATCACTATTCTAAAACCAGGCCATGGTGATATCAAATCTAGTGGATTGTAAAACACTGATTGCCATTGATTTAGAGTTCTCCAAATTCATTTTATATGGAAGGGTTTGAGGTAAAACTATTCTCTTCAAAATGCAAGATCATAGATTCAATACTAGCCAAGCTTCAACAACGGAAATGGAATCTTGAGTTTACATTCCTACATGTTGTCTTATAAAATAGGTTCTCAGATTATTCTTGTTTTTTTTTTTTTTTTTTTTTTTAATATATATATATATTACAAAACTACGCCTCAGTATCAAGAAAATTCTCTTAGCTAATTTGCAATGAAGAAATAAAGAAAGTTCATTTGCTCTTAGGCTATAGACTAAGTTGTCAAACAAATTATATAATTATGTTGACCTTTGCCTAGTCTTCAGAATGAAATTTCCAATCCGTATCTGGAATTTTACATAATTTTGAGGTAAGAGACCGTTTTTCAAAGTGAGAGGATCTTGGTGTGATCCCAAAAACTATTGATCAACGGGAAATAAAAGTTGCTCATATACCTTTTGCAAACACATTCTATTGAATTTATAGATGAACTAATACTAATGTAAGAATCGTGTCAGTTGTAAATACAAAATAAAATTCGATAACACGTGGAAAATTGACAAATTTCCAACTCAGTTATATGAGCAAAGTCACATAAACTAATTCGTTTGGTTTATGTACCAACATACATAATGCTGTGGAAATACAAAACTATGCAAATATAACAGAAAAGATTAAATTAATTTAAATTAAATTAGTTTTGGTGATAAATGTGTGCATTAGATTTTAGATTTACTATGGATATTTTATAATTTTCTTTTGTGAAACGCTGATTTTTACTTAATTAAGTTTATTAATATATTCTTTAATGTTATTAATAGTGAAGATTGTTTTATTACAGTAATAAAGAAAGTTTTTATAATATTCTTGAAATATTTTTATTTAAAGTGTTTAAATTTTAGTGAACATATTATTGGTTTTTAAAAATTTATTTTATGAATTGAAATCTCATGAAATGGTATGCAGATAATTTAACAAATTATGTTATTAAAACAAACTTTGGTTTGATTTCTATTTACTTATAAGAATAATTTTGCTTTTATTAAATGTACTTTTACATATATATAAGAGTTCACATTTAAAAAGTAAATGCGATTATTATCTGGGTATGAATGATATGCATATTTTCACAATGCATGTATGGAAATAATATGCAATAATAAATTAAAATAATTCTTTGCTTACTTAATATAATTTGTAATATTTCTTCTCAAATTGTAAAACAAATAAATTCATCAAAGATTTATCAAATATCTGAAGTTATCAAATTATTATTTTTATTATTATTCGTGTGATAATAAAGCAAACAATCCTGCACAAAAATTTTCATTTGAAAGCATATAGCGAAGAATTATAAGGGTAATATAGTAAATAATTTTATAATTAATTTTTGAATTTATAGCAATTAACAAACTAATTTGTTATTATTTGATTTTTATTATTTATACTGATGTTGTTATGCATCATAATAATAAAGCAGATTTGAAAATAATTAATAAAATCTATCAATCAAAGAATATCATGTTATTAAGAAATTTGATAAATCCAGTAATTCTTAATTAAGGCGTTTAGTTCTGAATATGATGCAGAAGGCTATAATATTGTAAAATTTTTAACTAATTCAAGGAGAAAAATTGATTTAACGTTTATATAGTTATAACTATCTATACAGGTAGAAAAATTATAAGTTCATTAGATATATACTTGAAAAAAAGGAATCAACAGTTTTCTGTATAAACCTATATAAAAATACATTTAATTTATGTACATTTGAAAATTATATTTCATATAATTTTCATATATACATATATTTTAGTTATTGTAAGAATGTTTATAAAAATTTAGAAGGAATACCACTGAGGGAAAAGTGCACAGCTTGTTGACACATACTTCAAATCAAAAACACCTTAAAATTTTTGTTTTGTCATGCTAAACATAATATAAATACAGAGATAAAACATTCATAAATTTATTGTCCATAAATATACATATAAAATTAATACAAAAGCGTATACTTAAATTTTACTGTTTTATAATTTTTATACATGATTTATTCAATCAAGATTGTTATTCCAAATTATACATTAATTTAAGTTTAAACTACCATATATGAGCTTAAGTATACAATTGTTAACAATATCCAATTCGTTAGAATTAATAATTAGCATATGTGTAGAATCAACACAGAATATGAATCAAAACCACTGTTTTGGTTTACCACTAATGATGGTGTCCATGATGATGACCGTGGTGGTGACCATGATGATGGTGGTGGCCATGATGGTGATGGTGTCCATGGTGATGATCATGGTGGTGATCGTGATGCTCATGGTGGTCATGATGGTGGTGATGGTCATGGTGACCATGATGATCATGGTGGTGATGTCCATGATGGTGATGATGTCTTGCTTCTACATCTTCAGGCTTTCCTGAAACTTGCATTACCAAAATCAGAAGGCAAGACAGAGCAATGATAACAGTACTTGATTGCATTTTAAATAGATGATAACTGTAACTGTGTTTCAGCAAATGAGAAAAGTGGAGATAAGAAAAGTAGAATGAACGTGAATCGATTCCGCAGAATATATATATCAGTATAACAAGGTTTTGCAAGGCGAAAGTGAAATTTTCCGGCGCTGACACTGGCTGTAACAGCCCAATAAAATAAAATTTCTGATTCTTTTTTTATGCTTAGTTACCCTCCAATGAATGGTCATTGAATAAACTTGACCAGTTTTTAACAGCAAGACAGATGATTTTAAAAAAATGAACTTGAAATAAATATTTAGTTTGCTTAATGAAGCGTTATAGACGAGCTATTGTTTTATTGCCAATAAAAAGAAAGCAAATGACATCAAAAACTTATGAAAAATATATATACTATGCTACCTTTTTATTTTCATGATATATTACTCAATGGTTGAATTGTTAAAAATAATACGTAGTAAGCATTGTTTTTTTAATTTAAATGGTAAGAATAAAATATAATTTTTGCCAATTTTTGTAGTTGATATGTTAAATGTATTTTATTAAGTTTAATGAGATTGCTCTTTCAATTATTTTGAGATTATAGTAGATTCAAAAATATAAATAATAATATTAATGTGATTAAAATTCTAAAATTAAAATGAAACACTTGATTACTTACAATTTATCATTACACTAAAAAACACAAAAAATTGTTTTCATCATCGTAATTTTTAGTATGTTAATTTTCAATTCTAAAGAATTTTTTAAACGAATACATATCACATTACTGTTTTTTTTAATTGTTCTAACTTTTCAATTATTAAATGCAGTTTACAAAAGAAGTTTATTTTTACCAAATAATGAAAATTTTCACAAGTTTGGAAAACTACACTCATGTCCATAAATTAAGGATAATTCAAAATCACACAGGAATTCAATTCTAAAATAAAAATTTCACATGTAGAATTATCATATACATCTTGAAGAATAATCTGGAAATTACAAAAAACTTACAATGATGAAAGTGTAAGAGAGGGGTATATAATGAATGTTTACAAAGAAGTAAAACTGTACACAAGAGCTTTAAAAGCCTATCCGTGCATTAACCCCATGGTTATGGCACAAAGGAAGCATTTGGAAGATGTTTTACGTGGTAGAGTTATTAGCCGTCTGGAATGTGGACGTACCCAGCTGGAAATATCCAAGGAACTTGGAATCGCCCAGAGTGTCATCTCCAGGCTTTGGCAACGGTTCCAAGATGATGGTAATGTGAGTAGACGTTACAGCACAGGTCACTCCCGAGTTACAACGCCGAATAAGGACCATTATTTGGCAATTATTGCCAAAAGAAATAGACGGAGCATAGCATCAGACCTGTTTCGTCAGCTCTCTTCAGCTACCGGTATGACAGTTTCAAAGCAGACCATGTACAGACGCTTGGAGCACATTGGTCTGTATGCTCGTAGGCCTATCAGATGTGTTCCACTTACCGCAACTCACTGTCGCCTGTGGTTGCAACTCACTGTGGCCTGGTGTAGAGAGTATGCATTGTGGACACCGCAACAGTGGTCTTGTGTGATGCTTTCCTACAAGTCCAGGTTTAGCTTTCTTTCTGATTCTCACCGGACTTCAATATGTAGAGATTTCGGTACCCGCTACCAGCAAGAAAACACCATTCTGAGTTCCACAACTAACCTGCATGTTCAGAATGTAACCATGACAGGCCACATCTATCGGGATGTCGTTCTGAAACAACATATGTGCGTTTGTTTCGGAGTGCCATGGGTGTCAAATTTCTGTTTATGGATGACAACACCCGCTCTCACCATGCAAATATTGTAGACAAATGCCTTCAATCGGAGGATATCACCCGTGTGAACTGGCCAGAATACTCACTTGACTTGAATCCAATAGAGCATGTGTAAGACATGCTTGGCGGACGAATTGCAGTCCGTCAAACCCTCCCACATGTCTACCGGAACTTCGGAGAGCATTGCTTGGTGAGTGGTGTAATATTTCTAGATGTGATCGATAATTTCATACTCAGTATGCCTTGGCGTTGTTTGGCCTGGATTACATTGTCTGGGAGGCATACTATGTATTAACCATCATACCAACCATGTTATATTGGTTTTCTAAATAGGTTCTTTTTGGAAATTTGATCCTGGAAATAAAAATTGGAATTTTTAATTATGATGTCAAACATGTAGCATCTTTTTTGCTCTTTACCTTTTGTTTAATAAATAGACTTTACAAATAAGTCACATTTGTTCTGCTTCTGTCTCTTTCTTTGCCTGAGCTTACATTATCCTTAATTTATGGACATGAGAGTGTATTTATGAAAATAACATAATAAGAAAATATCAGTTTATCAGCTTTCGAATTGTAAAAATTCTCTTGATAAGAGAATCTGGAAGATTTTGGAATAAAATTTTTACATACAGAGAATTCTGCACATGTAATGAATGTAATAATGTATTTAATACATTTAAAAATGTATTTTTCCAATTATTAGTGAGCATAGGTTTTCCAATAAATTATAGATTTTATCATTAAGATTCTTTTATATAGCATAAAACCCAAAACTTTCTCATCACTTATATGTGGATTCTGAATAATAAGCTCCAAAGAGATGTGGTTCTTCAATCATAATGAACAGTTGAAGAAAATTATCATATATTTTATTTTCACTTATTATATTCTAAAATAATAGCAGTATCATTTCTGTGATTTATTCAAATAATATATTAAATAACTGAAATGTAGCTATATATATTCGCTTTAAAATGTCCTTGTTTGAAACTATTCCTAGGAAGAAAATTACTTTTTCTTGTGATTAATTATATTTTTTTGTTCTAAATTTACTTCAAAAGAGCTATACCCATATATCACACATATTTATAATTTAACGTATATTATTATTGCTTACTCATAAAAATTATAAGCGTATTATTTCCTAGTTTTAAAAATAAAGTAGAAAATGACTTAATTATTTTCTTCAACTGAATTTCATGAATTTCGTATATTTACATCACTCATTAGAACTTGTCATGATGTTACTCATATGAAAATTATACGATAATGAATCAGTAAACATTACAGTTTTACCAAATAATTTTAAATAAATTTATTTAAAAGAGCTTTAAAAATTCTACGTTGGATCAACGGAGTAGGACTAAACTATCACTTAATTGTTGCAATATGTCCTGTGATTAGAGTATTGACCTTGCGACCAATTTCTTATCCTTTATAGACATACAACCGTGAATACAACTATTAGGTTGGGGAATAAGTTCGTAGCATTATTACCAAAGATTTTTATTTAAGCGAAAAACAATAATTATATCAATAAGTTAATCAATTATATATTCGCCGTTGCTGTTTACAACCTCTTCCAACCTCTAGAACAACTTGTTGATGCCATTCCACCAAAACTCGCCTGGTCTGGTGTCAAAGAAATTGTTGAGCCAGTTTTTAAGGAAATGTTTGTTATTGAAGGTAACGCCCTTCATATGATTTGACAAGGAGCGGAAAAGATGGTGATCGGTCGGTGCAAGGTCCGGAGAATACGGTGGATGCTGTAGGGTCTCCCATTCAAGCTCTTGAAGTGTGGCTTTGACGTCTTGTCCAACATGGGGCCTGGCGTTGTCGTGAAGGAGTATGGCTTGAAAATGTCCATTAGTTTTTTTCAGTCTAATAGCCTCATTCCCACGGTGTAGCTTGGCAATGTAGAGCTCTTTGTTGACTATTCTTTTCGAACATTTCCCAGTGCACTAAGAAGTCCTTAAAAACTGGCTCAACAACTTTTTTGACACCAGGCAAGGCGATTTTTGGCGTTTACAAACATATTATTAAATTCAAACAGCAAGTTCAAATTATTGTGGAATATTAGCAAATAAAAATAATAAAAATTTCGTATACTTGCTGAACTGGAAAAAATTCTAATGGTATTAATTTAATTATGTTAGCAAATCACTTTTATCTCATTGAATTGAAAATTTTGCCATGGAACCGGAAAAAATAATTTAACTGTAGTATTAACAGTACGAGATTTAATACGAACTATAGTTGGGGGGAGAATAATATAGAAAATTAGTCGCTTTTTTTCTCCAGAAAGATATTTGATTCTTATACCATATTTGATTTACCCAAAGATATTATTTTTCACAGGTATATAAGTATTAAAATTTATGGTGTCTCGTTCCCTTTAATGTTATTAAATATAAATCTTCGATAAAAGGTATTCAGTTCAGATTTGACTTTGTCACTTAACAGGGCCAGAAATTTATGCAAATTTCAGGGAAGATGCGCCTTTAAAAAGGGGTATGGTGATCTGATTGAGAAGGGCAGATTTGTCCTAATGGCAAATTGCATACACCTGGACGCGTCCATAGTGCACCGGCTATGGCAAAGATTGTTTAAACAAGGAATTGTTGAACCTTTTCAAGGTGCCGGTGCAAACAAAATCCACGTCTATTAAAATTCTTCAATATGCGCAGAATTCCCTGGATGCTCCCATATAGAGCAAAACCATCTGCAGTTGATTAGTTGCGGTCTGCCCTCACGGCTTCTGTTAAGAAGACTGCCATTGACCCCGCAGCATAGACGACAACTTCAGGAATGGTGCCGGATTAGGGCGATGTGGATGACGGAGTCGCACATGATCGTTTTCTCAGATATGAGTTATGCTTCTATTTCTTTGATGAAGCGTACGAGTGTGGTGGCTTCGACGCAGAGACAAATCCAATTCTGCAGCATTTGTGAAACGCCCGACCACGCGATCACGATTTGGGGCGCCAATGCATAGGATTACAGGTCACCTTTAGTTCCCATTTACGGCATTATGAAAGCCCATGGATGATGTTCTGTGGGTGGTGTCACTCCTCTACCTTCACGGGCGGTCCAATACCCTTTATCAGCAGGATAACGACCGAAAGCACATTGCTCGTTTCAGCCTGCAGGGTGTAAAGCTGATTACCTAGCCATCATACTCTCTAGATCTCTCATTAATCGAAGATGTTTAGAATATGATTGGTTGCCATTTTTAGACACTGCTGCCTCTTTCAAAAGAAGCACGAAAGAAACGGAGAGCCATTCCTCATTATGCCATCCATTATCTCATTAACTTTGTGCCTAGACGTGTTGTTTCGAGCATTATTATCCATGGAGATTTTCCAAATCTACTTACCGGATCCCATTCTCTCTCTGTATTGTGTATATCATTTTGAAATACAGAACACCTGTTGTTCGTTGCTATCTCTCTCTGTTTGTGTATTTTGTCATTTTCTGGTGGTAACTGCTTCTTGATGATGCATTTTCAACGTCGGTTGGTGTATATATGTGATATTAGGAAAAATATAAACAATTATTTAAATTTTTACGACTAAATATTTTAATTTATCTAGTTTAACATATATTCATTATTCATAATTATGATACAAATTATTTTCCGAGATGTGTATCAGACATTCTAAAAAGTAGCCTAAACCCATAAGAAACGTTGTAAAAAGTGTAAAAACTTGTGTGTTCAAAAATTACCTTAAAAGGCGAATACCGGAAATCAATCAAAGCACAATTTTTAGAGTTAAAAGTCAATAAATTATCACTTTTATATATTACCTCTATATTAAATAATGTCTAAGACATTCGTCCTTTTCTCTCTCTCACACACACAGATTTTTTTTATTAAAAATTCTAATTCCTTTTACAAGTTTTGACTCTAATTATAAAAATAAATCAGTTAAAGTTTTTTACTAAAGAAATGATTATTGTGTGAGTTTAATTGGTAAAACTATGTGTTATGAAAATTATTAAACGAATAACACAAATAATAAAGACATTCATTTACATTTCAATATATCAATCAGGCATGTAATAAAGTTTCATTAACTTAAGATATTTAATAAAATAAATATTAATTTATAAGTTTAACAAAGCATCGAAATGTTGGAAATATTAATGTTCCATTATTTCTAAGTTTTGTGAAATAATTTATCATTTTAATTGAAAAATGAAATAAAATATAGTGAAAAACGAAGTTAATGAACTGATTTTAAAAAAAATATAATTTTTACATTTTGAGCCAATAAGTTCAATACGATTAAAATTGAAAGAAAATATTTTATATTTTAGCTATAATCTTCATTAACTCTTGACAATCCGTTATTTTTCTTGACTGTAAAAAAAATAACCCTTCTATAATGTTTCTCTCTCATGAAGCAAATAACTATAATTTCCTTCAAGTTCATTTTTTATTTTGCTTCGAAAAAATTTTACTTAGAATCGGAACTTTGTGTGTATCCAATTTACTCAATAAATACTCATTGAAGGGTAACTACAGAGGAAAAAAAAAGGGACCATTGTTACACTATCGAAAAAGAATCTTTCTTAATTTCAATGAATTGTTACAACCAATATCCGTCTCAAAAGAATTCATTTTCTGATTTCATAACAATGTTTCATCGGTATATATATAGTCGCTCGGATTGATTCAAATTCATTCTCTGTCTATTAGCCTCTTTTGCTAAAGTACTTTTTTTAAATATCATCTATTTAAAATGCAGTCAGCTACTACTATAATCATTGCTCTGTCTTGCCTCATGGTTTTAGTTATGCAAGTTTCAGGTAAGCCTGAAGATGTGGAAGCAAGACATCATCATCATCATGGACATCACCACCATGATCATCATGGTCACCATGACCATCACCACCACCATGACCATCACGAGCATCATGATCACCACCACGATCATCACCACGGACATCACCATCATCATGGGCACCACCATGGACATCATCATCATCATCATGGACACCATCATTAGTGGTAAACTGCAAAAAGGGTTCAACGGATTCTCTTTCTAGATTTAGCATATTCCCTGATTTTTATTTTTATTTGATTGGTTGCTTAAAATATATGCCTACATTTAAATCAAAATAAACTCACTACTTGTAATAACAGTGTTTATTGATTGAATAATATATGGAAAATCATGAAATACCAATAATTTTGAAAACTTACATATAGATGAGATAAGATTATTTCATATAACTTTATATTGCATAATATCTTAAAAATGTATTCCCAGCATGTATTTATGCATATTTCATGACAGAAACTATTCAAAGTTAAAAATTCTTATTATTGTCACGCATTAAAATAAGATTTAATATGTTTTTAAGAAATTGCAATGTATATAAGAAATCTATTACGTCCATTTATTTATTGTTTTAAATTTTTTGTAATTATGTTTAGTGTGAAATATAAAAAATGAGTATATTTTATTTATACATACATGTATAATATCAGAAAATTATATTTAGGAAAGTAGCAATTATATTTATTTAATCTTTCTGATTCACAAACTTTTTTCTTTTCTTGATAATAAAAATAAGTACATACATCTAGAGCAATATCTTTTACTAATGTAATTTAAATACAATTTTAAAATACTTTAATTCTCTTTTACTGCATTTTGAAACAAACTTCCCACTCAAAAGGAGATGACTAACTTTCTTTGTGATCAGAATATATGAACTGAATTATCCCATGAAGTATATTTAAAATCTGTTATTTTATAGTATGAACATTAAATATAATATTCTAATAATCATTTTGATTTAATATTAGTTAGTATAATAAATATAACAAAATAGAATTAAAACTTTGATCAAAGAATTAAAAATTAAATACATATACTGTAAATTTAAAAAATAAGAACTATGTATTTTACAACTGATAGTTTTGAAATTCTGTACTGAATTTTGATTTTTAATCTTCACGAGAATAATAATTTAAATTATATAATAATATGTAAATGTTATTAATATAATTATAATTCATATTTTAATAAATTATATATATATAGATAGATATAGATATATTATATACATATTATTATTTGAATTATATATGAATCGTAGACGATAAAAACTTTTTTTAATCCGGAAATAGTAATTTATATTTTGTTTACATGGAGAGTATTAAAAAATTTAAGGAAAGGCAATAAGATTGCATTTAATTTACTGTTTAGTTATGCATAATATATATATAGATGTATACACAACGTAAGCAAGTCTTGCATATAAATTTATTAATGTTTATTTTTAACCAAAGTCTTTTTTAACATGTTTCACAAATTTAAATCATTTAGTCTATTATTTCAAATTTAGATTTCATTAAATGTTTTATAAAGTTGCAATCTAAAAACTCCATTAAAAAATATAAAATTATAATACTTCAAATAAAAATATCGTTTTAAACATTATGGAAAACGCTCTTTTTTATGAAATTAAGAATCATCTTTAATCACTGACACTTTCAAACTTTCAAAAACATTGATACTACCAGATTATTTTGATCGTTCATACATTAAGTCATACATAAAATAAACTGATTTGTTACTATATTGGCACACATTTTTTGTGCACCATATGTTCTATAAGATTTTAGTATAATATTAAAACAATTTCCCTACTATGACCATATATCCGACCAGAAATCCATAAGTGAGTTCATTAAAATATTTCATTATAATATATAATTATAAATTATTTATTGATGGAAATGAATGAATAATTATACAGCATTCTTAAATAATATATATATATCAGCTTCTGTATAATGTTTGTCACACAAATTTATTGTTACAATTGTATTTCAAGCTTAATAAAATCATTAAAATATTTTTCCGTTTATTGCTTATTTCTCATTAGGTGTTACATTTATCATTTCATATGTGTTTATGCAAAAATTATTCCTCGTATTTTTTATATTGGCGCAAGATGCAGTATAACACAAGTTGTATATATATATATATATATATATATAATACAAAACTGACTAATATATATTATTGGCAATGTAAACAGAGCAAAAGCAGCTAAGAAAAGCCAATGCAGATAAATAAGAAACATCATGGAAAACAACCAACAGAAAGACAAAAAATTGTTAGCAAGAATAAGAAAAACTATAAATGCAAGGACTAGGAGAAAAGCTTATTGACCACGTCTTTTCAGGAGGGATATGTTCAGCTATGCAAATTAAATACTCTTTTCTCACAAAGACCACGGACATAAGTATAAAAATCTTCCCACAGTTTCCTCGAAGAGTATTTGTAGTAAAGGAATGTACAAAAATATTTAAAACAAAAATAATATACAGCAAACCACCTACTTTGACTTTAAATCAATTTAAATATACTTTAACTTTGAATTTATATCATAGTTTCTAAACTACTTTAACGTTTCGAATATAACTTATTCGAAAAGTTAAAGTAGTTTGAAAACTATGATGTTATGTATTTATTTGTTATGATATGAAACTATATATTTATTTGTCAAATTATTTTGGCAACCAAATTTTTATCCGAATTTGATAAATGAGTTTTGATTTGCCGGTATTGATAATTTTATGTATTATTATACTTCTTTCTTTTATAGATTTGTGTACAATGCTTTTATTTATTATTTATTTTAAAATTTGATATAAGCATTTTCGTGATTCTTTCCTTTTATACAAACACTTTTCAGGAGAATTGCGCCAAGACTTTCAGACATTGTCAAAAAAGAGTCTGCAGTTTGCATAGATAACCATCCCTCTAACGTCCTTATTTTCTTTTTTCTATTCTTCGTATTTTACAATTTTGTATTATTCTTGTCAGGGATTTTTCAAGTTTTGTCTAACTTGTTTTATTGTTTTTCATAATGTATCTTATTATATATATATATATATATATATATATA
This sequence comes from Latrodectus elegans, assembly GCA_030067965.1. Lineage (NCBI taxonomy): Eukaryota > Metazoa > Arthropoda > Arachnida > Araneae > Theridiidae > Latrodectus > Latrodectus elegans. Next base: position 26,413,565 of record CM057821.1, read on the forward strand.
TATATATATATAATTGATAATTTCAGCAAAGTAATATTTTAAGTTATTTTTTGTGTCTCTAATATAAATAATAATAAGTAATAACTAGTGATTTTAACCGTTGGGCTATGCATCAAAGACAACTATAATCGATAAGATTTCTTAATGTTAAATTTCTTTAATTTTTCAGAGAAAATGTGGAAAACATTATTTTAAATGTAGAGCTGAAAACGGCACTTTGGAAGAATAGAATACTTAAATATTTCGCTTTTAAATTCTGATGATATTAATGTAAGAAAAATTACGATCATAAAAATTCTTTCCAATATCATAAAATTTAAAAAAATTTAAGACTCATAAGGCGTGGGTGCCGTATAATCCAGGATGCCAAATTGTGAATTTATTTGCCTATGAAGAAATGTTGCCAAAATGACGTATCGTGACATGCACGATGACCTAAATACTAGGGTTACCAAAATAGAATTTTTTGCATAATTCTAATAGGTCTCCATATGATTGACGTAATAAAAATGAGGTTGCCAGATGCATAGGAAAACCCACCCAAAAATCACCACTCTCAGAGTTTGGCATCATGGATTATACGGCACCTGTGCCAAAACAAATATCATCAAAAAGTAAAGATAATTTTTAAAATATTACTTCAGTGTAGGTACAGTTTGTAGTCACAAAATAAAAGTAAAATCGTTCATTGTTTTACAACAAGGAATGAGAAGGAGTTTTTTTTATAAAAGTTCGACATTTTAAATATATTATGAGAAATTTGAAAGAAAAAATGAAGTTAATTGAGAATTCGAAGAATAAATGCATGTTCGTAATTTTCCCTGAGAGAGAAAATTCTTTCTTAAAGATATGCGTAATCAATAGTTGAAACATCCAACCTTTTGCCATTTGATGCCAATTTCGTAAATTGGCATCAAATGGCAAAAAAATCAAATTAATCCAATGGCACTGCCAAAATGACAAATTATAACGTCTGTAGCAGAAAATTCTAATCAGAAATAACTAGACCAAAAATTTCATAAGGTTACAGTATTAATAATTTTCGAAACAATATTTCGTGTTAATATTCAGCAACATTCATCACTTCAAACGTTTTCTACGTGAGAGTTTAAACAATCAGAAAACACATGTCTGCTTGATGTTCTAAAAGAATTTGATTTTTATTACTCCTTCATACAACTTATTTCCAATATTGTTTTATAAATTTAAAATAAAATATGACAACCTTGTTAACAGATGCATTTGATTAGTTATTAAGCTAATTGTTGGCAACTAAGCAACAAAGCACTATGCTACTTGTCTAAGTTTAATAAATTCTCGAGAAAAACGAAATGAAAATACACAAGTAATCCTGATTTCACATGTTATTTTTAATTAACACAGAAAAAATATCCTTAAATTTTTAAGAACGCTTCTAAGAGCTAATTTAAAACTTGCGTTTTATTGCTGACATTATGAATGATATAAGTCAAAGAAGAAAAAGATTTTCACAATATTATTTTGCAGGGATTAAATAACTTTCTAATGCATGATAAAAATTTATTGAATAATTTGATAAGGAATCTTACTTTTAATTACAACTACCAAAGCATTATGAAATTGGAATCTAATATTTTTGCAGGAAGATCTACATTACTTCCAGTAGAACAATGATTTAACAAAATAAATAATAAAATAAATAATATAATAAGTTAAATAAAAATTATTTTTAAAGCTTTTTTTATTAATTTATAAGCAATGCAAATGCATATTTATGTTTTCTGTTACATGTAATTATATTTTTTAAATACTTTTTCATATTCAATATATTAAATAATATTATTTTTCTTAAATTCTTATGAAACTTCTTCACAAAAGAAAAAAGTTTGATGAAATTATAAATCACCACTTTAAGATTAAATACATTGTTGAATGTATTATTTTTATTATTGTTCTCATGAAAAATGAATGATTTTATAAAATAAAATTCAGCATAGAATTTGTAAGATATTATTTAACAATTAGTTATTCTTAGCATTTCTTAATTTATAACACATACTTATTTTTTATTAATATTTTAATAGAACTAACTTTATGTTAATTTTTACAATGATAATATGAAAATGGAATTCATGCGATATTTGGGAAAATAATCTCGTATTACTTGACTCTATTAATCATTTTTGATACAAAATTTTATATTTAAATACCAGCTGAAGGCTAAAATTTTGTAAAATTATTTTAAATAATTTAAGCAAAGGTGTGCTACATCTCTGATATATATTATGTAGGAAAAAGAAGTTAGCAAATTATAAAATGGAAAAACACAAACTTCCCCTTTTTTTAGCGTTATGTAACAATACACTTATTGGGCCTCCATATTATACATATACCTTACGTTTAAATAATTCATTTCAAACTAATTAAGAAAAAGTTAATATTATTAGAATGTATGGCCATTGTATAGTTTGTATATCGATATATTAATTTCTTACTGAACTGTAATGCATGATAAATATAGATATTTTATTGCTCATTACAATTATTTTATTATAAAATAAGAAATAAGAATTAAAAAGTTTAGAATATATTTATAGTATGATAAGTGTAACAAAATATGTTGTTAACATGTATTAAAAGAAAAATAATTTTTGCAAAGTAGGTACCTATTATCTTTTCCATTCCATATATATAGATAGATAAAATCGTAATTTTTTCATAATCCTTAATATATTCTTTAAAAAATAAACAATCTTAAAGCAACTCAATTAGGCAATTATTTTTTATATAAATATGCACATATAGCTAAAGCAATCAACTGAATATAGATAATTAAGAAAGATAATTTAGATAGTTGATTTAAACACGAGTATATGCCGCAGCTATTTTGGGATTTATCACTAGTGATGGTGCCCATGATGATGTCCATGGTGGTGCCCATGATGATGGTGATGTCCATGATGATGATCGTGGTGGTGTCCATGGTGGTGATCATGATGCTCGTGATGGTCATGATGGTGATGATGGTCATGGTGGTGGTGCCCATGGTGGTGATGCCTTGCTTCTACATCTTCAGGTTTGGCTGAAACTTGCATGGTTAAAATCATGAGACAAGACAAAGCAATAATAACTGTAGTCGAATTCATTTTCAAAAGATGATTTTCGTACTTCAGTGAAAACGAAAAGTAACTGCTAATAGATACAGAATAAAGTTGATTCAATTCTCGTTAGTATATATATCTGTAAAATGTGCTGTTTTGAAATCAGAAAATGAAATATGTTGATACTGGCACTGGCTGTAAAAATTTAACAAAGTTAAGAAAGACTCTTTTTTCAATTTTGGAACAATGATTCGTTTTTTCATTTATAGTTATCCTTCAGTGAGCATTTATTGAGTAAACTTGACCAATTTTCATGCTCAACCTAGACATTCTTTTAAAACTGAATAAAAAATAATGGAAGAGATAGCAGGCATGTGCTTGATGAAGCATCATTAAAGTGTTATTTTTTTAAAAATTTATAAAAATAACTGATAATCTTGAGTTAGGAAAGTATATAGTTAAGAAACTTTTTACTTGATATTTCTGTCTAAAATTACTTAATCTTATAGTTATTAAAATTTTGCGATCTTAAGCACACTTTAATAATTTGAAGTATCAAATATTTTGTTTATTTTCAGTTAAAATATATTGTATAAAATTAAAGTTTAAAAAATATTAATATTTACGTCAACTTAATATATTATTAAATTTATAAACACTAATATTTCTATAATTAAAATTTTTATAATAATGAAACTTACATGAGCTTGGTTATATTATTAAAAAGCAAATAATTGCCTTTATTAAATGTGCTTTTTGTATTATAATTTTCGTAGATCTTGATTTGATTTAATAAATTAGTAGTGATATTCGTTTTTTCTTTTAACTGATTTAAATTTAAAATAAGAGCTGAAAATTTTAAAAGTAGTAAGTTTTGAACTTACAAAGAAAATTTAGCATATTTTCTATTAATAATGCTCGTAATATATTCAATGCTTGTTTAAAAAATGCTCAGTAAAATATTCAAACATATTTTACTGAGTATTATTCAAAATGGTGGTAATAAATAATCACCCTTTATTAACTTTTTACAACAGGAATTCGCTTGATGTGAATTCTAATGATTTTTACGCTTAATAGCATGCCGAAAAATTAATTATTTGATTATTTAATTAGTTGCTTATAGTTGGTTGGTGACGTGTCCATTTGAAGTCAAGTCAAATTACTCCAATATCACGGCCTTGGCAATGTGTAATTTTATCATTATGGAAATCTTCCTGAAAGGCAAATTCGTCAATTGTCTGTAAACTTTTTATGATGGCTGGGAAGTTAAAAGTATTCTCTGAAGTTAGGTCCTCCTCAGGGCAGTTCCTACAGGATTTGTATGATCTGGTGCCATCTGTATTTATAGTCATTCCACAGAAGTGTTGGGTTCTAAGTCTGGCAATAATCCTGTCTGCATTAATAACACATAAATAGATATTTAGTTTTGATATGATCTTCTTTCAGTTTGTATCTAGCGATTGCATTAGCGTCTCTTAAGGTTACAGTGCTGGAAATTTCCGAGTTAATGTCTCTGGCCTCCTTTGTAATCCTATCTGCCTCCTCATTCTCCTCAGTACATCTTTTTCCAAGGTGGAAAATTTCCTCTAAATAACGATGGATATCTCTAAATAACGATGGATATCTCTAAATAACGATGGATAATATTTATTTGCTGCACGTTTTTCATTTTCATGAAAAACGAAATTACTTTCCGAACAACCCAATACATTAGTAGGTCCTCTCGGATTGCTTTTAGTTCGCAAGTAAAAAATTTAAAGCTATGTTTCCTGTTCCAGTACTTTTTTGCATTTTCTTGTCATTATCCAGAGTGATTGATATGCATGCTCCATCGTTTAGAATAATTAGTTGCTTATGAGCTTAGGATATTGAAAGCATTCTGCAGGCAAGCATAATCATATTTATAATTTTGTAATTTTAAATGTAATATCAAATTTAAATTTCTAACAATTCCAAAATATAAATGATGTAACAACGATAATATATAGTAGGATTAGATATTGGTTAGAAGTTTTTTTTTTTTTTTTTTAATCCAACCACAGAGCATCATGCGATACTTATAAACTAATCTTTATCTGTTTGAATAATTTAGATTACTCAAAAGAATGATGCTATTTCTGATATTAACATCGTTAAATGCATCTGGTTAAACTTAACTTGTAAATGTATATCGTTTCCTGATTCGTCTTCGGATATAATCGTCATGGTTTCGGTAATCCAATGGCGAGCTGTAAAGGTGTGTAAATATGTTAATATTCAAACGATAAGAGTAAATATATTATTATTTTTTATTTAACTTTTAATAAAGAAATAATAATAGAGCAATTATAATTTTGAATAGTAATCTTTCCATTTTCGGCTTAATTTTTGTTAAAGATAAAATCAAATTTTTTTGACTAATTTAACACCAATTTCATTACATTTTCTGTTCAAATAAGCAAAAATTTAATTTTATTGTTTAAGAAACTTTGCCCTATTACTGAAACTTTTTTAAATTCAATACCTGATGTAGTAAAAGCTCTGGAATACAATCTTTGCCTATATTTTATATTTCAAATTATTCACACCAGTCCTAATTTTATATACATTTTTAATACGAGAATATACGAGTTTAATTTTATATACGTTTATTTATTATATATTTTTATTTTTAATAAAAATTATAAATTGTTATTAATGCTAGATCTTTGTTTCAAAAATAACTAAATGACTTAGAATTATAAAATATTTTAAATCTTATCTTGTATTTGTATCTTAAAAATAAAAGAACATTATGATATATTATTAGCTAAATGGCAGTTGTGTGAAAAAAAATCTTTTGTTGACAGTTAAATTCTCGAGTGGTTTTGAATCCATGATGCCAAAACTAACAGAAGAATTTGATGTTGAGCGAATAAATGCAAGTTTAAAGTTCTGAAAAGTTCAATGTCCTTCCGTTAGAGGTCAGGAATGGAAAGTATTCTCTGGTATCGATCTCGTCACTTTACCGTGGTTCAAAATTAAGTGGCTTCATTTGATTGTTTTTAATATCTTTCTTCTTCTTTAATAGCGTAACAACCTATTACAGGTCTTGGCTGCTTCTACAGCACACCTTTTCCAGCCCAATCTGCCCAGAGCGACACTTTTCTAGTTCCTAACTTTCAGTACATTGAGCTCATTTTCAGTGTCAACGAGCCATCTTGTTGATGGTCTTCCTCAGGCGCGGGATTTTTTGGAATTCTTAAACGTTGATATTCTATTGGGGTTGTTTTTTCGACTTCTCCTGATATGTCCAAGCCATCTTAGCCTGTTGCTTCTGATAACCTAGATAATCTTGGGTTTTAATATCTTTGGTTAACAAAAATAAGAAAACAAAAATGCATTTATTTAACCTAACCTATAACTTGTTTTAAATAATGATGGTCTTATTTGATTTTATTCAGTGTTTGAGTTGTTTAGTATTTTAATTTTAGGCATGACTTCAGCTGGAGGAAACTCGAATGAATGTTTTTGATTATGACAAATTTTTAGATAAATTCAAATTTAATATCTTGATATGAATATATCATTCTAAACCAGTGGACTGGAATCTTTGCATTCAAAAGAGCAAAATTTAGATTATTTACGACTAAAATTTAATCAAAGAGCTTTTTTATTCTCCTACTAAAGAGCCATGAGCTTTAGTAGGAGATATTATTACGAAATTAATTAGGATTATAAAATACACTCTCAAGCTTGCTAATAAGTCTTAGTTTTACTAACAGTAAATTGAATAAAACTGGGTATCATACTTATATAAAGATAATAATATTTATTTAAAAATATCACTGCTAAAATAATATAATCTTAAAAATAACTACAAACACTCCACTTATGGTCAACATTGATTTTGCATTCCCTTGGAAAGTAAAGATAAGTTAGGTTTGTAAGATGAAGTTTTTAATTTAAATGGGACATTGATAAACTGATTTACTCTCTGATAAGCTGAATTTACTCATGATATTGTTCATGCTTTAAAATGATTGTTCACATGAATATGTAGACCCAAATAAGGAAAGAACAGCAAAAACTAGTTTTTCAGTTGAACACATGAGTCGGGAATACTATCCCCAAGTGTTAAAAATCAACATGAGTCACCCCTGGTATCAAGCTGATTGTCCTGGAAGGTCTCTTGCTATTGGTTGCGATAGATATACTCAAACTACACTTTCCCGTTTCTTCAGTTGCCACCTGAAAAGACTTATTTTAGAGAGAAGTCTCAAAATATATCTAAATTGCCCTAAATACCAAAATGAGCCGACATCACCGGAACTTATTCTTGAGCGACTGGGGTTGTCTTTTGAGGGCTTATACATGACTCTTAAGTTTGTTTTGGATTTTCTGAAAGAGAGTGGACTTGTAGATCTCATCTAGTGTATTCTTAGACATAGATATTAGTAACAACAACAACAACAAAAATCAACATATCTTCCTTCTTCAAATGTTTTAAAGAAAACCACTTGTGTTGCAAACTTAGCTCTCATTCATTTCTTTCCAATAGATCTAAATAGGCACAAAGGAGCGTGAATTTTGAGCTCCATGATCGTATACTTTTTAAACCAAGCAAATGCATTTCAGAGTTGCTAATATCAATATTAAAGGGTGAAAAATTAAATTCTGATACCTAGACATTAGATGACTAATCATTTTGAAATGTAAGGATTAGTCAATATTAACTTGCCTTATAGAAAACCATTTAGAAATGATTGATGGCGAAATGATGTCATCGTCAAAATCATCAAACTTTTTAAAGAAATGATTTCGAAAACTTTTTGAACCGTTTGTTTAGACTCTGTGCAATGTTCGCTTTCTATAAATGTGCCCTTTCTTTGCGTTTCAAAATTCTTTATTCATCTATTAGAAGGCATGATAATAAGTGATATTCTTGTCTGGATTAAGCATTTTGGAAAAGAACCGTAGCAAAGAGTTGCATGTGGGTTGTGAGCTGAGGGTTGTCGACTACTGCTCTAGACTTAAATATATTAATATCTAAGCTTAAAGACAAAAATGCATTTAGGCTTAAAGAAAAAAAGACCTAGCTAGACTTAAGGAAAAAAAAGATCTAGCTAGGCTTAAAGAAAAAAAAAGGAATTTTTAACTATATTACCTTCGCTCATATATAGAAAAATAAAAGAGAAAGCATTCATAATTTGATAAGCGGTGGTTAGTAAACGTTAAAATTTTGAACTATTGACACTCAAAATGTCAGGTTCTTAGATTAGAAATGCAGATTTTTTAAAATTTAGAATAAAAAGTGTCATATTTTTTTTAAAAATGAACTTAAATCAACATGTAATATAAATTCTTTAAAAAGAATATGTCAGTTCTTAAATATTTAATCAATATTTTTCAAATAATGAATTTTAGGGGACATTTATTAAAAAATTTATTTGGACTAATATAATTTTTCGAACTAAAAATGTCACACATAGTTAAGTTAAAAATAAAATAACGCTTCAATAAGAAAAAGTGTTGAAATATTCTCTTTCACTAATTTTATTCTTATTTCACGTTTTTTTTTATTTTAAGTAATCTTGTTAAGCATTTTTGTAGTATTTTTTTTCCATACAATTTTTTTCTTCAGGTATTTGCTTTTCTTCAAAAGCTTTTATATAATTTGATTTGATCGAAAAGTTTTGTTTGCATTATTAAGCAGTAAATTTTTCTCTTGTAAAAATATTTTTTATGTCTGGTTTTTGTTTTTGGAGTTAAATTTAAACCTGTATGAGGAGATTAAATATTCTGTCTATCAATATAAAACAAATTTTTACTGTATAAATTTATAATCACAAAAAAAGCACCTGATAACCAAAGTAGCACATTAACATTTTCAAATGAATACTTTTTAAACAAGTTTTTGGTTAAATTATAATAAACTATTCTAAAATATATAAGCAAATAAGTTTTGACGAGGTATGTTTTTTATTTATGTATTTCAAATAAAAAATTTAAAGTTTAGAGAAAAGAGTACTATTTTTTGTAGATACATTTTCCAGTGTATAAAAAAATTACAGTTAAGCACAGTACTGGCCATTAAAATTGCTACACCAAGACAGCGACATGATACAGACGTGAAATTTATACGAAAGGAAGAAGGTGCTGTGATATGCAAATGATTAGCTTTTCAGCGCATTCAGACAAAGCAGGCCCCAGTAGCGACACCTACATTGTGTTTAAATGAGAAAATTGTTCAGCCGGTTCCTCATACAAAAATTGCATTTGAACGTTGTTGCCTGGTGAAAAGTTGTCGTGATGCCACGTGTAAGAAGGAGAAATGCGTACCAGTATGTTTCTGACTTTGATAAAGGTCGAATTGTAGCTACCGGGATTGCGGTTTATCTTATCGCAGTATTGCTGCTCGCGTCGGTCGAGATCCAATGACTGTTAGCAGAATATGGAATCGATGGGTTCAGGACGGTAATACGGAAAGCCATGCGGGATCTCAACGGCCACCTATCACTAGCAGCCGAGAAGACAGGCATATTATCCGCATGGCCGTAATGGATCGTGCAACCACGTCACGAGCTGTGAGTCAAGAAACGGTGTCGTTTGGAAGACAACAAGTGTCTGCACGAACAATTCGACGACGTTTGCAGAAGCATGGACTCTCATCTCGGAGACCATGGCTGCGGCTTCCCTTGACGCTACGTCATAGACAAGAGCGCCTTCAATGGTGTGATCAACGACGAACATGGGCGCACGAATGGCGAGACGTCATCGTTTCAGATGAATCCAGGTTCTGTGTACAGCATCATGATGGTCGCATCCGTGTTTGGCGGCATCGTGGTGAACGCACACTGGCCGCGTGCATTCGTCATCGTCATACTAGCCCATCACCTGGCATGATGGTATGGGGTGCCATTGGATACACCCGTGGCTCTACCCTTTATTCGAACCCTGCGAAACCCTACGTTTCAGCAGGATAATGCCCGACCGCATATTGCCGGTATTGTACGGACCTTCCTTGATACGGACCATGTTCGGCTGTTGCCCTGGCCAGCACGTTCTCCAGATCTTTCACCAATAGAAAACGTCTGGTCAATGGTTGCCGAGCGACTGGCTCGTCACCAAACGTCAGTCACTACGGTTGATGAACTGTGGCATCGTGTTGAAGCTGCATGGGCATCTGTACCTGTACATGCAATCCAATCTCTGTTTGACTCAATGCCCAGGCGTATAACTGCTGTTATTACTGACAGAGTTGGTTGTTCTGGGTACTGATTTCTCAGGATCTATCCAGCCAAAAATTTAATCACTTGTTATTTCTAGTATAATATATTTGTCCAATAAATATCATTTTGTTGTCTGTATTTCTTCCTGGTGTAGCAATTTTAATGGCCAGTAGTGTATATTCATTTTTGAAAAGATCTATGTGGCGAAGTTAATTCTAATGTTGATAAATATCACAATATTTATTAAGAGACTATACAAAAGGAATTTATGTATATCTTTACTCGAGGGTAGTGTAAAATTTCGAGAAAAGATACTCACTCAAAGATGGGAAAACATCACGTCACGTGATGATTTTTCCATGGTGGTTTCCTTAATGATGTCTTGGTGATAGATTTAAGTAGTTCGAAAAATAAGTAGTAAAATATTATATTTATCATTATATATTTTAAAGAATACAATAAATATCATAAATTAACATCTATTAACAAAATACTTAGTAAATTATTTTTTAGTTAAAATTATTAAAATATAAGCGAAACAAAGTTGCGAGATCCAGGAAATAGGTAAGAATCTGGAACCCCTTGATTTTGGTGGCTATTTGGAACCATGATAGAAGCCAAGATGTCCAATGCTGCTACTCTAAAGCTAAACTAAGAGTAGTGTTACCAAAAATGAATTTTTTCCTAAAATTTATCCCCAAAATCTTTTCTATATTAAGAGTACCCAATTCTACACAGAACCCATGAAATAATGCCTAAATCATCATTTTTTTAATTGTATTAATATTTATTCATTCATAAATTAAGATCATTTGGATTTTGGTAACTTCAACTAGTATCTTAATTTCTTGTGGGTTAACCAGCTCCTATATTATTTCCGAAAAACAATAGACAAAATTCATACTTCGTTCTGATCCAAAATATCAACAAGAATTTTATATCTTCAACTTTTGAATCAGATCATTAATATACTTATGAATCAGCATTTAAAAATATAACATTATTTTTATTTATTTTGCATGTAAGCCAACGTTAATTATGTTTATAATTTCCGTAACGATATCAAAATGTTTGACAGTAACATTTATAGCTATAAAAGAAGGTATTCTTAAGATTATTATGCCTTTTTGTATCTTTAAGAGATGTCAAATATTTGTGTTTTCGTTTGTATGATATCATTCAAAGTCGATATAGTTTTACCAGGAACTGTTATTTTTAAATTCTTAAAAAACATTTCCTCATTATAATAATTACTTTTCTTCAATTACCTCCAAAACATTTTAGTGATATTTTCGTAAAAAGCAAGAAAAGTTTCTTCGTTTTTTAGCACCTTATTATCTAAACCGTAAAATGTTTTAAATGTTGGTAAATGTTTAGATTATTTTTCGAGACTCTTAGCTCGACTGTCACAAAATCATAAAAAATTTAAGAAAGATTTTCTTAAAAGCACATTTATTTTCTGAGAAATATCATATATATATATATATATATATATATATATATATATATATATATATATATATATATATATATATATATATATATATTTATTAATATGTGATTGAAAACACATAAAAATCTTTTGTTATTTCCTCTCAGTAATCCAACTGAAATAAAAATTGTTTCTTTTTATATTACTAGTGATGGTGACCATGATCATAGTTGTGCCCATGGTGATGATGATGTCCATGATGATGGTCATGATGTTCATGGTGGTGATGATATCCAGGATGATGGTGCCATAGCTTCCTCTGTATCTGTATTCCCTTTTACTTCCATGGCTATCACCATAAAGCAGGTAAGATTAAGAATAATTGTCAAAGGTTGCATTTTGAGACATAAAAATTAGATCGATCAATAATAAAATTTTTAATTTAAAATGTTAAACTGATTTGAGCTTTTGTCGATAGCATAAAAACATTTTTATATACCAGTCTTTATAAGCTTTTAAGGGAATCATTTTGTAAGAAGCTAATACGAATGGTAGTTGCTGTATAAATATATGCATTAATATTTTTTTCTGCTTTTATTAAAGCAATCCTTTGTAACTAGAAATGTTTTATGAACTTAACCATTTTTTAAATTCGAGGTGTGTTATCCCTATAGCAACTAAATCAGGAACGTACCCCTGACCGAAATCAGAATGTAATTTCTTAGTCAAGTGTACAACAAACATGATAGACATGATTGTTCCATTATCAATCGAAAAAATATAAAGGTCACTGACTGCTATTCTGGGGAAAGAAGAAAAATATTCTATTGTTTGTAATTCAGTATTTGATTTTATTTTATTTTAACATTTGTAGATATTTGCTAATCTTTTAAAGATTACAATACAATTGTATTATTTTTAAATAATCAATGTTGAAATTGTTTAGCACTTGTATATTAATATGAGAAATAAATATTTTTTCAGAATATATATATATATATATTATATTATATATATATATATATATATTTTTTTATATATATATATATATATATATATATATATATATATATATCATTGACTTAAATATTTATAAACTATGACCGGGTCTTTAAAAATATCATTTTCGTGTACATGCAGTATGTAGATTGAATATTTAAAAAGAATATTTGTCATTTTGTCATTCGTTTACTATTTTCTCACTGTTTTAAAAAATATATTTAGTAATTTAAAGAAGAAAATATGCATTAAAATTTTTATTTATAAAAATTGTAAAATTAATGTAATAAAAATAAAAATTTTCTTACAATTATTACATGAATATTAGTTTTATTCAAACATTGATGAAATAGTTTAATTTAAATCATATTTAATTTGTTATTATAATAAATGATTTAATTGAAATCATATTTAATTTAATTTGTACCATTTTATTTAAAGAATTCAAATTTAAAGTTTCTTATGGTTATGTCATTAAATGTCTGACATTTAGGGAATAAATTACAAAAATGTTTTTGAACAATACCAAAACAAAGAAAGAAAAATAAAGTTTAACAATATATACATTTGAAAAATATTATTTTTTATTGAAAAATTAACCATTTTCAATGACTTCATTATAACCAGTTTGCTTGATAATTAAATTTAGTGTTTTAAGTGTTCTTGTCAGTTGGTATTAAGCAAGTGAAATGAATTTCCATTTACAAAATCATTATTTGCTATGTATTACATTTTAAATTTATTTATTTAACTTATTATTTTATGTATTTTCATTATTTTTTATATATTATAATTGTTTAATTATATTTTTTATTATTTTATTAAACTTTGCATCAAATTGCTTTACTGAAGCCGCATAAGTGATGAATTTTTTAGTACAAAAAGCATTGTACATTTTGTGGTACTTACAGTGAATGTTTTTTCACATTTTTTGCAAATATGATCTATTTTTAAAGGACAAAGCCTGCGATATTTTTTTTTTGCAAAGCCTTTATATTTTTAAACTTTGTCTTTGTCCTTTCTGTGTATGGATGAGGTGTGTATGGTTGCCTACTCTTATAAGTGATGTATGAATGGCTATGGCATGAATGAAGTGATGTCCTATGGCATGAATGTGCTGAGGAAGTAAGACTCAACACCAAATTACGGTTCGTTTGGAAAAGTGTAGCAGCGCACCCCATAATGCCAGCCTAGCTGGCACACAACAGCAACACCAACATATATATAGAGAGAGAGTTGGATAAATATTTTTTTATGTTGAAACACTACCGAAAAAATTATTTTCCTTGTAAGCGATTTCCATATTGAAAACAACAAAAATAATTTGTAATCTTATAAGCAACATTTGAAATATCTTTTTTTGAAATTCAGTTTTATAATTCTTATTTCCCTCGATCATTTCAAAACATGAAATTCTTTGTTCATATACTACCAAGTCTAACAGGAAAAAATTTATAAAACCAAGTATTCGAATCTGATTGTTCACAAAGTAGAACATTCTTTTTTAGAAAAAATTCTATTCTTTTAGACATTTTTTACCAGTCTCGTTTAGATATGCATGATCGACGATTGTTGAGTTACTTTTATGAAGTGGCATTTCACCTTTTTTCTTTTGTTTCCGAGTTTTTTTCTCGGTAAATGCTTAAGATGTCAAGAGATCTTGTTGTCCAAGCTGGGAGCACTGAAAAGGAAAGCTCCCCAACGACATTGAAGGGTTCCATTTATCATGTCAACCGGTGCGTGTAAAAGAAAGTTTTTCAAGTGAACTTAATGTCATCAGTTTATATTTTCTTTTCTTTTTTTTTAATTCAATTTTTAACAAAGATTTGTAAAACATTTCCTGAAGAGTATTTTATTTATTTTCGGTCAAATGCAAAATCCTTGTCTATATAGTATAAGAAATATATAAGTCCTTGGAAATAAACGTTAACATATTTCATAAATTCAATTGTACGTTTCTAAAAAGAAAAAAATAATTTTTTATAATATATCTTTATTTTTAAAGAATAGTAATAGATATATAATATAGAATTGAAAATTGTGTGAAAAATTTTGTATATTATATTCAAATCTTTAATAATTAATATTTTTATATTATATTTATTGTTATATTTTATTAATTAAAATGTAAATTTTATACTATATTTGAATCAATATTCTTATAAAGTTACTTAAAAATAAGTAGACATTGTTTAAATTAAAACAAATTCATTATAATTAATGAATCCCTTTAAAATATTCAATGTCTAAGAAATTATTTTAGACATTAAGTATTTTAATTTTAATTTATAGTACATTTTTTTATGTAACAAGACATTAATTTTTTTAACCTGTGTCAAATTTTATTTTAAATTTAAAACATCAGAAGTTACTGTAAAAATCTAAAGTCTATTAACTTTACAGTTTCTGAGCTTATTAACATATAAAAATAAGATTAAGTTTTAAAGTAATCAAAATGCAAATTATATAACAAGATAAAACTTAAAGCTTTGAAGCATGCATACTGTACTTTAAACAAAAATCTTAATTTAGATATACTTTGGAGAATTAAATGTATTGTTTTGAAAACTAAATTTTGGTATCTATTTTTAAGTTCAGCATGCAGAATATATATATATATATATATATATATATATATATATATATATATATATATATATATATATATATATATATATATATATATATACATATATATATATATATATATATATATATATATATATATATACTTATAACTTTTATATATATACTTATATATATATATATATATATATACTTATAGGTAAACAAGAAAGTTGTAGCCGTTTTTAATCATCCCAACGAACATGACCAACAGAAAGTGTAGCCTGTAATTAGTCCCCCAAGTAATCACCATCTGCATCCAGCAACTTCTGCCAACGTATCTCGAGGTGTGCCAAGGTACCTGCTTGTTGTACAACCGGGGGCAAAAGATTTTGCCTTTTTTTAGAAGATTTTGGGCTAAATGGTTTCATATTTGCACATATCGTCTTTTATCTGAAATATTTGTAATTAAAAATTAAATTCTTTCTCGGTGGATCACTATTTTAAATTACGATTCTTTATCTGAAAAATGTATAGCACATAACACTAATATGAAATAAATTGACAAAATGTGTCGAAATATAAAGAAAAGGTGCCTTCTTTTCTAATAAATAAGGAATGAATTAAATGTGCCTTGAAGAAATTAAAATGCATATTGAATGAATTAAATGTACTTTTCCAGTACTTAAATATCGAAATATGTAAGAAGAGGCAATTGAAAACTTAGAAGATTGATCTAGTTCCCGTCATTAACTTAATAGATCACAGAAGAATAAAATTATGGTATCTGAAAATTATGTACATGTTTTATTATTTATCTATCTGTTATTTTAAAATATTTTAAATGTAAAATAGTGTGTAATGAAATTTTTTAAAGTATGGATATGCATTTTCATTCATAATTTATTTTTCATAAATTAAGCAAAGTTATTAACACGCTTAAGAACTGGAAATGTATTTTTTTTTTACTATATAGATATTACTTTCCCTAATATATAAGACTTGAAGTAAATCAATAGTAATGTGCAATTCAGCTAAAAAATACTCGACTGTAATTTTGAATAACCAAAAAAAAAAAAAAAAATAAAAATAAATAAAAACCTGCTGAATATTTTAAATCCAATATAACAAAATGAAAAATATTGAGAAATATGAGTACGAAAAAAATCAACTCGATACAAATTGAAAGAACACAAGAGTTATTAATTAGAATTCAGAATATATGTCAAATTGATTTCATAAAATACTTTTATCTATATAATGATATAAACAAATAAAAATGCAGCAAAATTTTTTAAACACGAGAAAATTTTTTATTTGCAATTATTTTAGAAATACATACAATATGTTTTAAAGTTAATTCAGAATTGGAAATTAACAAGCAGAAAATTCATCTTTTTCTATGTTTCTTTCTAAAATAAAATGAAGTATATATAACATAATGATAAGAATTATTCAAAAGTATTATTATATATCAATTCTAATTTTTAATGCTAAATGTATGCTTATTATATTAAAACATACAAACTTTGTATAGGGGATAAATATATTATAATAATATGTTAAAAGTTGTTAGTGATAATACATATAAAAATTATATATATATATGTATATAATTAATAGTAAATTTTTATTAAATTAATAATCAAATATTAGATGGAAAATAATACATTGAAATTACCAAATGGAGAATAATAATATATTGTAAAATTAGTCAAAAACCAAATTGAGAATAATTAATCAAATACTATATGAAGAATAATACATTAAAAATACGAAATATAGTTAACAGATGGAAAAATGTTCTGGATTTAATTTCAATTTTGATTACTATAAATTAAATGTATTTTGGCAACATTGGCTTTTGGCTTATATATTTTAGCTTGACTTTCCCTCTTCTATTCTGGTTTGATAGTTTGGTTTCAACATTTTGGTGTGGCTTTGGGGTGTACTAGCTTCTTTAAGACAGTCTTGGGACAATGCATAAAAGCCATACTTTGTACCAATGTTGTCAACACTCCCTGTTGGTATTTCGCTTCATTTTCGTTCCATCTTCCTTTACTCTATTTTCTTTAAATCTTAAAATATACACTGAACATTTTTCCATCTCTTTACTATATTTCAAATTTTCAATGGATTTTTCTCCATCTAGTATTTTGACTAATTTCATAAAAATATTATTATCCATTTCGTATTTTCAATGTATTTTTGCCCATCTAGTATTTGATTATTATTTTCCATCTTGTATTTGATTATTAATTTTATAAAAGTGTCCTATTAATTTTATTTTAGTAATTCTATTTTAGCTGTGCTTTTGCGCTGAATCTATTGCTGAACATAAGTGTTACATCTATACTTGTACTTTTCAATTTTATATCTATTCTTGTATCTTTCAATTTTCCGTTTATGATGCTTCTAATCTTACTTTTGATATATATATATATATATATATATATATATTAAAATTTTGAATCTAATAAGTATGAAACAATATTTACTTGACCAATAATGTGCACACAAAACCTTAGAAATGTAATATTTATTCAGTTAAAAAGATAAAGCTTAGACTTATTTGTGTCTAGACTTTTAATTTAAAATTATGTCCACACTTATGTTTGTCACTTCAAAAATAAATATTTACATTTTGTAATAATTTATACATTAAAGTGTTAGTCAGATTTAACTACAAAGATTTCACATAATTAAATGTCTACTTTGTCTACTATCTTATTAGAATTCTCATTATCCGATATTTTCTTTCATTATTGTTATCTCTTTATCATATAAATATTCATGCTATATGCATAAATATTCCTACTTTAATATTCGTCAATATTTTAGGAGAGAAGGAAAACTTTCAAAAGTTCGAGATAAGCGCTTGTAGAGAAAACAGATAAATGACTCTTTTCCCCGAAACATTGCAGTGCTTGTAGACACAAAATCCCTTTAGGGGAAAGACAAAATGTGTACACTTCAATTCTATATATATATATATATATATATATATATATATATATATATATATATTGTTTTTGTTACAATACTTCCGATTAAATTCGGATTTTTTTTTGTTTCTAGGATTTTTTTTAAAATTATCAATTAATTTGATTATTTTTAGTATATATGGTAAGCAAATTTTTTTTGAGAATTATATTTATATATTTCTAGAGTCTGTTTCTTATATTAAGGATTAAGAAGGATGGACTACAAATACAAAAAAGTGCGTTTTAATTAAAATAAATCAAATATATTCAATTTAATTTTATAAAATCAAGATATATTCAATTTATTTGTATTTAAAGCAGTGGATTTCAGCGAAATAAAATGTTCCAGATATTGACATAATTACAAGGTAAAGAAGAAAATTCCTTTCTTTTTACGACTTAAAAGAACAAGACCGACAGAAAATGTAACCTATTTTTAGCCCTAGAAGTAATCATCATCGGTATATCAAACCTTCAATCAATGTGCCTTCATTTGTGCAATTTCCTTGCTGTAAAACTGGGGTGGTTAGCAAAAATAAGCAGCTGGAAACTTATTGCATCAATATTTTTTATAAAAGGTGATTACATTTAATAATAATTATTAAAATTCAATAACATTTGTTAAGATTACATTCTCTTATGCTGTAGCGTGTATTATATTTCAACTTCCCCGTTGAAATTAAAAAATTAGAAAAAAGCAAGATAATAAACATAAAATACAAGAATATTAAAACTAACTTTGTTAACCATGAACTTTTTAAATACTATAGTCAAAATCAAATATTTACAAGAGAAGAAAAAATATGAATTTTATCTTAAATCATTCTATATACATTCAAAAACATATTTTATTCTTAGGTTCATTACCTAAAATTTTATAAAATAAATTTTTGTAAAATTGTAAGTAAAGGATATTTTTTTATTTCAAACAATAAAGAGCTGAAATCTTTCTAGATTCATAGGGAAATCAATTTTACAATAAAAGTAAATTTCAGAGTAAATTATTATTGACTATAAAAATCAAGTTTGCAGGCAGTATTTTCATGTTTACAAGATCGACACACATGCATAATAGAATATTGATCGGGTAAAAGAATGCGTTTATTAAATGGTTAATTTTAAAGATCAATATATATATATATATATAATATTATATTATATTTGTATATATACATAAAAGATAATTAAACGTATATGAAATACTATGTTTATGTGCAGATCATCCAAGGCATAATTTTTTTAAACAAAAGTTGGAATATTAATAAAGCAGGCGCAAAAATATTCTAAGAAATAAGTGAGCGAAACGATAAAGAAATAATATTTAGAAGCTTCCAAATCAAGAATTTTAGAAAATATGGTGGAATTTAAGTACAATGATTCCAGGTATACAAGGCATAATTTGTTTTAGATATTGCCTAAGGGAGATTTTCAAAATTATTTTCGTCATCACAATACTCAAGACATAAAGTATTGTTAAAAATATGCTTAAGGCTTCATACATACAAGATTTTACGCAATGTATGCGTAAATGTTAACGTCTTTAACTACAAAGAAATCGCTTTCTCCCTTTATATTCATATGTATGTATATAAAGAGAGTTAGAATTCTATAATGTCAAAAATAAATAAAACTCTAAGTTTCTTTTCATTCGAAGCATATAATTAGATAAATAAATATGGCAATAAAACAAGAAATTTCATTTTTCTTCTATTACTTCAATCATCAACAAAAGATATAGTAGTTCTTTCGTAGATAATTGAAGTACTAGAAAAAAAGAATTCGTAAAATTAGTATCATAATGTTTTTTTTTTTTTTTTTTTTTTTAAATATATTGTTTTCGTTATCAAGTATAGGGCCTTTTGTGAATCTAATCTGTAATAATTAAGATTAAAAGTGTTTTTTCACTTTATCAACTTAAAAATTTTGAAATATATAATTTTACTTCCTAATTCCTACATTTTATCGGATTTGTTAATTTGCAATCTTTTTAAATCATCTTGTGCTTTTTCATGTCTAAGTTTAGGTAAGAAAGATCTTGTGGATTTTCATTTCTAAGTTATCGCTCTAATAGATCAGAATTCATTGACTATATTAGTCTCCTAAAAATTACTACGACATAAATAACTTTTAGATATAATAATCTTTTTATAGCTGAAATAACTTCCTAGCTTAGTTTCCTAATTATCAATGATTTCTTAAATTCAATTTTCGCGATTATTCACGACAGATTTAATTGTGACAATATTTTATATTTTGCGCTTACAAAAGTTCTTGAAAAGTTCTCTTCCCAGTTGTCTGACTTTGATGAAAATTTATTGTTTCTCTGAGTTTAGGAAACATTTACCAGCGTTACATTAATCCTGAATTCTGCCGTAATAAATTTAGTTTATTGAAAGCATTTTATTTTGTGAAGAGAAATGGGCTTCCATCCTAGGAAGAGAGGCGAACCTTTCGATCCAAGATAAATGTCTGCTTTCAATGGAAATATTAATGTTATGATGGACCGGACATCGTCTTGACTGCTGACTAATGCCTTGGACGATAATCTTATATATTTGTTTCATTAAAGTTAAGAATAATATACTTCGAGATTTTTTTTGTAAAATATTATTATAATATTTTTGAAATGCTTTAACCTAAAAGCATTCATAAGTTGTATCAAACAATACTTTGCAATAAAACAAATGCGTTGATAATGTTGCTTCAAATGAATTGCGATGACATATTATTCAATTTCCCATAATCTCATCTTATTCTAGTTATTATATATGTCGTGGTTACTACAATTTAAATATAACTCATGGGAATAAGAGACGCTCTTTAGACACTATGATATCACATGTTTGAAATACGCCAAAGATTTTTATGACCAAAGGATAAATGTTAACGAGGCGTAATTAATGTGAGATTGACATTGCATTTTTACTAAAGATTTCAAAAATCAGTTTATTGTAAGATATTTTTGGTAGTAAGTATTTTTAGTTTATCAGCAGAGAAACAGCAATCGTTTAAATTTTAGTTATTACTTAACTGAAAATCATAAATGAAGCAGGAGAAAGTGAGGTAAATTCTAAATATCAACGAATTTTTGTGGTTAGATAATTGCCACCACAAGCTTAATACTCCTATGATGTTTTTATCTGAAACCTTAAGATGAGAGGGAGAGAGTTAATGTATAAAGATCAAGTCCTCTATAAAAACGGTTGAGCTGCAGTTGCTCAGTAGCTTCAACGGTTCTCGTTAAGATCAGAAAAGTGAAGCATTATTTGCCGCGGGCAGTGATTGGGAGGGTGACCACATTCGTTTTCAAGGAGTTCATGGAGTTCAATAAGTTGGGGACCTGTCCACTTTAATATGTGACATCCAAAGTCCTTCCGCTGGTGTGGAGTGGATGTGGAGAGAAGAGTGCTAACTCAGATATAACCTTGTCATCTTATTGTGGTTCAAAATGACGAGGCACTTGGTGCTGGGCGAGTGTTCCAAAACCGTTAACCTAGATGTACAGTCCGGGGCTCGCCTACACTGTTATGTATGTATGAAAGCGGTTAGAACTTAGAATTAAACTTGTACATGATGTAAAATGAAACAGCAAATCAAGTTGCTGTTAACATTTCTTTTTTAATTTGGATTTTGCTCTTAACTCTACAGCTATAATTTAACTGGATACCATTTATACTAGTTTCGAGTTTCAATACATGATAAAAATTCCTACTTTTTAAACAAGTACTTAAAAAAATTAATAATATGTATGTTATATTTAAATATAAGTTTTGTATGCAAATTAACTTACATTTGAAGGTATAAGGACAATTGATTTCTTTCTATTTGCTCACTGTAGTTTTTTTTACATTCTTTTTTGTATAAACTTTATATCCGCTTCTCATATAAAATGTGTGATTTTCATAAATCTTTCATTTATTCTTGCTGCAGGTTTATCGATCTATTACCACTTTAAACTTTTTAAAAAAAAAAAAAAAGGTAAGGAAATACAGTTATTTTTTATCACAATTATCTCTGAAAATGAAAATATTAAGAATTAAACAAATGCGATATGCAAAGAGTACAATTTCTATACTTGCAATTATATTATTGGCAAAAAATTATCATTACTATGATATCACGATGCTGTAATAATGGTATAGATGGCGCTGTATTCAAACCTAAACTTTCAATTACTTGGACTCCTGGCTGATAGAAAGAAGTCATTTAGGACAAAGACTTGGTTTCAACACTGTTTTAGTTTATGCACTAAGCCTCGCAAACTCGATCCTCTTCTGTTCCTTCTGTTTTACTGACCACAATGACATTTTCAGTGTTGTCATTGTGATCAGTAAATTTACCTGTATTTTCCGATGAGACACAAAAAGATTAATATAAAAATTGAACACAAGAAAAATAAAATTTATTACTTGTGTGTGTGAAAGCTACACAAATATAAAATACTCATTACTATATGTTCAGAGATAAAGAAACCATTTATTTTATCATTAATATATATATATATATATATATATGTATTGCCAACGGCGGACATTTGGATGACGGATAATATGCCATAACAAGGCCAAAAACTGCTACTCATTCTTCGTACCTGTGAATCAAGTCACAGATACAAGTAGCGTTGCCCGCGCCATATTACCAC
Source organism: Latrodectus elegans (assembly GCA_030067965.1). Classification (NCBI taxonomy): domain Eukaryota; kingdom Metazoa; phylum Arthropoda; class Arachnida; order Araneae; family Theridiidae; genus Latrodectus; species Latrodectus elegans. The sequence continues at coordinate 26,436,460 of CM057821.1, forward strand.
AAACCCGCTTATAAAGTGGGCCACATTCATACATCATCACAGAAAAAGAACAGAGAAAGAAAGTATCATCCATAGTATATATATATATACCGGGTGAGCCAAAAGTTCGTAACAATTTTAAAAATTCATAAATGAAGAAGAAAGTGAGATAAAGAAGTGCGGTTTGCAAGAAAGGGCTCACAAGGCAATCGGATTTTTTTTAGCATAAAAAAAAAGTTTTAGTTATAAAAGTCACCTATAGATGGCGCTGACATAGAGAGATTCAGCAGAATTATGCAAATTAATCTTGTGATAAAAGGCCGTGAAACTCGAGAATTTCTCATTCGCTTTCAGAATGTTATCATTACCCGAACGAGCGTTGTTGGTGAAGTTGTTCTATTTGAACGGAGAGTCAGCAACTATTGCGTTGCGAAAATTTCGCACAACGAAAGGACAAAAGACGAAGAAAGGCCCCATATCGTGTCCTGGAATAGTCAAGCTTGTCAAGAGGTTCGAGGAAACTGGCTCTTTGAAAGATCGGCCACGCAGTGGAAAACCCTCATTGGCGGAGAGCCGAATTACTGCGGTGGAAACCACAATGAATGATTTAGCGGCGGAATCGTCCATTGGGAGTAGCAGTGCTCCTCAGTGGTTGTTCAACGTTTTCTGGACGGATGAGGTGCACTTCACACTACACGGGGATGTCAACACCCATAACACTCGTATATGGGCAACATCTAATCCTCGTGAATACACGATGAAATATCTGATTCCAGCCAAGTTGACAGTCTGGTGTGGCTTCACCTCATCTTTCATTGTCGGACCTTTCTTCTTTGAAGAACCGTGTCCCAGATTGGGCTGGAAAACGTGCACAGTAACAGTTAAGCGTTACCTCACTCTTTTGCGTGACAAAGTCGTGCCCGCATTAAATCAAAGAAGTGTGTTATCTGTAATAAGCTTTATGCAGGATGGCGCACCACCACATTATGCCAATCCAATAAAACGATTCCTTTTGAGTACCTTTGGTGAAGAGAGACTGCTCAGTCGAGGTTGCAAGATCGCATGGCCTCCACGATCACCCGACCTCACTCCGGTCGACTTCTGGTTGTGGGGCTATTTTAAATCACGTGTGTACCGTTCATCTCCTTCAACATTGGTTGAACTCAAAAATTCCATCTGTCGTGAGGTTTCTGCAATTCATTCCGACATATTTCATTCACCTGTAACAGGCGTTGCGAGTCGCCTTAGTTGTGTCGTACAATGTACTGGAGGCCCTATTGAGCAATTGTTATTATCAGAATAAATGAATGGAGCGTACTGTTGTCCTTTTCATTGTGTTTTGGACAATCAGCGCCATCTATAGGCGACGTTTCACTAAAACGTTTTTTGCTGCAAAAAAAATATCCGACTACTTTGTGAGCCCTTTCTTGCAAACCGCACTTCTTTATCTTACTTTCTTCTTTTTTTTATGAATTTTTAAAATTGTAACGAACTTTTGGCTCATCTGGTATATATATATATATATATCTATATATATATATCTATATATATATATACAAATATATTTATATATATATGTATATATATGTATGTATGTATATATATATATGTATATGTATATATATATATGTATATATATACATATATATATATACATACATACATATATATATATATATATATATATATATATATATATATATATATATATATTGTAGCGTACCGAGGTGGTAAGGCAATTGATGACAATTTTAATTAAATTTAATTTAATTTATTGATTAGGATAAATTTTAAGTAATACATAATTTTTACTATTTACAAATATTTTAAAGCACAATTTTTCACTTAATGATCATGACAATGTCATTGGCGGACACCACCACAAGCGCACCTCCAGTGCGTTGTCTCTCTGAGAATACACTTTTACTAAAGTAAACAAAAAACAATATACTCGGAAAGGAGGAGTGCGGCAGAATCTGGCGCGCATGCTCTGTACTGATCTTCGCCTTTTTAGCACGTTACAACTCCTTCCCCCTCAGGATGGATTTTTACATGAGTAAAAGTCTTACAGTTACTCAAATAACTAATAACAAAACATAATAAGCTTAACCACAGAATTATAAAATAACATGAAAAATTTATGCTACTTTTATTTTTGATATAGTATTTTAAGGAAAAGAATTTTTTATTTTTGAAATTTAATATGATACAAAATAAGATAATATGAATAATGAGAAAATGTTAATAAAAATAATAACTGAAAATTTTCTATTTATAAATTCTACTAAGAACATCAGCATTCTTATGCAAAACCCCCTTTCGATGGATTAACTCAAAATTAAAGGGCTGCAATGCTAATGCCAAACGCATTAACCTAGGGTTTGAACTAGCATTAGAATTTAACCATACTAATGGGTTATGATCAGTTTCAATTTTAAATTTTTGTCCGTCTAAATAGCATTGCAACTTTTTTACTGCCCAGACGATTGCAGCACATTCTTTCTCTGTGGTACAGTATTGTTTCTCTGTTTCTGTAAATTTCCTGCTAAGGTATAAGATAGGATGCTCTTTTTCTTCTTCATCCAGTTGAGAAAATACTGCACCGATTCCTTCATTGGATGCATCAATTTGCAATATGAATTATTTTTTATAGTCAGAAGCGTATAACACTGGGTTTTCAGTCAGTTTATTTTTCAATTCTTTGAAAGCTGTTTCACATTCCTCCGACCACGCTATCTTTTCTTCCTTTGACTTCCCTTTTAATTTATCTGTCAAGGGAGCTGCTGTAATGGAATAATTAGGAATATATCTTCTATAATAACCAGACAAACCTAGAAAAGCCCGAATTTCTGTCTTAGTTGTCGGAACTGGAAAAATTTTAATGGCATCAATTTTTAATTCTGAGGGAGTTCTTTTACCTTGGCCAACCATATGACCTAAATATTTGACATATTTCTGAGCAAAAACACATTTAGAAGGTTTGATCTTTAAATTTGCTCTTTCAATTCGTCGAAAAACATCATCTAGATGCTTAAGGTGGTATTCCCAAGAATTAGAAAATATGGCAATGTCATCTAAATATGGAATCGCAAATGATTCCATTCCTTGTAACAATTCGGTTATCATTTTACAGAAAAAATATGGTGCATTCTTTAAACCAAATGGCATTCTAAGTGGTCTGTAACAACCAAAATTTGTTACAAAAGTCGCCAATTGTTGAGCTTTCTTAGTAAGGGGAATCTGCCAATAGCCTTTTACTAAATCCATTATTGTAATAAATTTAGCACTTGAAACAGTTTCAATCCTTTGCTCAATATTAGGGAGTGGGAAATATTCAGTTTTTGTAATTTCATTCAATTTCCTGTAATCAATACAAGGCCTCGGTTCTCTACCAGGAACTTCTACTAATATCATGGGAGAAGTATAATTAGACATTCGCGCCTCAATAATTTTATTAGCTAACATTTTATTTATTTCAGTTTTTAATATTTCATTTTGTCGGGGTGACATTCTATATGGTCTGGCACGTACTGGTTTATTGGAAATCAATTCAATATCGTGCTCTACAATATTTGTTAATCCAGGTTCATTCGAAAATATGTCAGAATATTTACATAGCAATTCACTTAAGATTCGAATCTGTTCTTTACTTAATCTCTCTACTAAATAATTTTTTTAATTAATTCAGAACAATTAAAAATAGTTGGGTTGTTTTCAATAAATGGGAATTCAATTTCTAAATCTGGAGGATCTTTCATTTCATCTAACTCAACAAGATTTATAACGTTGGATCTACTGTAATAGGGCTTTAGTAAATTCACATGATAAATTTGTGATTTCTCTTTCTTATTAGGCAAAGAGACAATGTAGTTAGTATCAGAGATTTTAGATTCAATTGTGTTCCTGGGCCATTTTATTGAACAGCTAATTTATTTGCAGGAGAAGGTGCCAAAACAAGAACTTGGCTTCCTTCTTTAAATTCTCGTTTAACACTGTTTCTTTCATAATAAGTCTTTCGCTTTTCTTGACATTCTTCCATTTTTTCCACAGCTAGATTTTGACATCGTTTTAGTCGACTGATAAGATTTAAAACATATTCAACAACAGAATTTTGCTCTTCTTCAGGCTGTATCCAGTGTTCATAGAGTAAGGTTATTGGTGTTCTTAAGTTTTTTTCATAAACTAATTCTGCAGGGCTGAATCCGGTTGACTCGTGAGTTATAGTTCTTAAAGCAAACAAAGCTGCATGAATATGCGGCTCCCAATCTGGGGAAGATTCTAAGCATAATACTCTAAGAATTCGTTTGATAGTTCTGTGAAATCTTTCTACAGGATTACTTTGTGAATGATTCACCGAACTATGTATTATTTTTATTCCTAACCTCTCAAGAAATTCTGTAGTTAGAGCGCTCATAAAAGAGGTCCCTTGATCATGTTGGATCTCTTTAGGAAAGCCCATACGGCTAAACATTTGAAGTAATGCATCAACAACTGATGTGGATGATATATCTTCTAAGGCAACAGCATCTGGATATTTGGATGCAAGACACATAGCAGTAAGAATATATTTTTTTCCTGAAGGTGTGACAGGCAAAGGACCTACAGCATTTATATTTATCTTTCTAAAAACTTCAGATATTATTGGTACTACTTTCATAGGAGCTTTCTTTTTCTCTCCAACTTTTCCGGCTCTTTTACAAGGATCACAGGACCTTACAAATTCTTCTAATTCTTTGTAACAATTTGGCCAGTAAAAATTACGAGCTAGTCTGTCTTTTGTTTTAGTAACTCCAAGATGAGCAGATGTACCTTCATGACAAGCGATTTTTAGTTTTTCTCTGAACTCCTTAGGAATAACTAATAAACAATTTTCATGTCCTAATTTATCTACTTTTCTTTTAAGTAACAGTTCATTTTTTATTACATAATTTGTTTTATTGACTTCTCCAGACTCGATATTCTCAGCCTGTTTAAACAATGGTTTGCGATCCTCACTTGTTCTTTGGCATTCTTTGAATTTTTCTTTATCAATTTTAAGTAAGGAAACTAAAGGATCATCCGACTGAGCTTCTGGTAAAACTGTTAAGTCTTCCTTATCCACAACCTCTTCATTGGAATTTGTATTCAAACCTTCTTTTGTTTTGCTTGAGTTCATCTTCAACTCCTCTTCTATACGTTTCTGACTTCTAGTCTGCACATTATTTATCACATCTGCCAAATTCTTATTTTCCTCCTTTTCTTCTATTAATGAGGCTGTTCGGTTTCCTAATAGGTATCTACCACGATCCAATTCATTTGTAATAAAAGCAGCCTTTGTAATAACATTTCCTAAATCACACTCCAACACAATTCGTGCAATTGGTAAACATGTGGGATTCAAATCTAAGGGTTGTTGTACCCAAACATGTTCACCAGTCATATCATTAGGCAACACATACTTCCTACTAACAATATCTATTGTGGCTCCAGTATCTCTCAAAATTTCACATTTAATTCCATTCACTTTCCCAATAATTGTATATGGTTTGAGTAATTCCTTAATCATTTCTTCTCCTACATTATTTATAGAATTAGGGGCGTGTCTTTTAATTAAAGGGCATTGTGGTCTCAAATGATAAGTAGAATTACATTCAAAACATTTCAATAGTCTTCTTTTTTCAAAACTTTTATCTTTAAATCCTTCCTTAAGATCTTTCTTCTCTGTCTTAAAAATTTCATTCCTATGATTATTATCACGTTTCACAAACCTGTGAGGAGTGCTATATGATCTTTGATTTTGATGTTGAATAGTTTTCTTCTTAATCACATTAATTGGTTTGATAGTTTTCTTAATGTCCTCAAATTCTTCTAATTTCTCTGCCAAATGAAGTGGATTGTTTATACTACCCCATTCATCTAAATAGAATTCTTTAAATTCTTGTGGAGCTCTCTTTTTAATTTGATCCGTTAGGATTAAATCACTTAACTTTTCAAAAGACAACTTTAAGACCATTGATCCATCCATAAAAATAATTATTAAGTTCATGATAATAATCTATCCAAGTAACATCATTTTTCTTTTGATGTTTTACAAACAATTGTCTAAACTTCTCTGGGGTCAATTTAAATCTTTTAAATAAAACTTCTTTAACATAATCATAATTCTGTGCTTCTTCTGGTTCACGTACAATTATTTGAGTGATTTTATACGGCAGTAAGTCTAACAAATATGAAACCCACGATTCTTTAGGTATTTGGGCACGACGTGCCTGGCGTTCAAAAAGAATTAAATATAGACTAATATCTTCTTTTACATCATATCTATGGATCATTCCTTGAAGATCTTTACGAAAATGTTGCGCATCTTCGCTGGGGGATCCATTAGTAAGTTTCAATTGAGCATCTAATCTCAGCTTTTCTAATTCATGTTCCCTTTCTGCTTCTCTTCTCCATTCTTCAGCTTCTATTTCAGCTTTTCTTCTCCGTTTTTCAATTTCTATTTCAGCTTGTTTAATAGATATACTAGATAAGTTTGAGTCAACATCTACCTCGAGCTCCGAGGCTAAAACTAACAAGTCCTGCTTTTTACCTTTTCCCAAGAATGACATAGTTAATGGTTAATCTAAGCCTAATTTAATACGTTTTTAACAAAACCCAAATAATTAACTAACAATATTGATTGTTTCAACTTCACATGAAATTATAATATTTCATAAATTAATTTTTGTTTTCAGTTGAAAAACAAAAGTAATCTACCATTATTATGCACACAAAATATATAAATATTTCAAAAACAATATCTAACTTAAAATATTTCTTTTACATTATATTCAAACTTAAGATAAAATTTCAATACTTAATATAATAATTTCGTTTCACTTTTGGAAACAGAATTGGCTTAAAAACATATAATATACCTTAAAAATCAATTTTTGTTCTCTTAGCAGAAATTAATTCTACTAAAATTCGTACAAACCTGTACTGTAGTCTACGGTACACTTAGAACATGACCTAGACTAAAAAATTTGCATACAAGAATAATAACAATATAAATATACGAATTTTAAGAAATAAAGAAATTCGGTATCAAAATTTAACAGTAATAGTATGCATATATACGATATATATATCAACTATTATTTTTACTCAAACTTATATGTCAATAAAACGAAAATACTAGAGAGACTTTCATTTATAACATCACAAATCAAAACTAAACAGGATAGGATACCCAATAAAAAAATAATTCTAATCAAATATTTCTGCAAATGTACAAGAAATTTTAACTAACAATATATAAAATTAATGAAATTATATATCATATATACAATTTTATTATACAAAACACTAATGTAAATATAAGAATGTTTTCATTAATCATTTAAAACGAAACTCCTTAACTGAGTTTAGAAAATAACAAACACACTTTATCGGTGTTTTTAAACCCAAAAATAATTCCTATCAAATTACATCAACATTTCAAGTGAAATAATTATATTTATATATATATATATATATATATATATATATATATATATATATATATATATATATATATATATATATATTTAAATATAATTATTTAAATATATATATATATATATATTTTTCATTTATTTTCGATTTTGAACTCTCACTTTCACACGAAATTTCACTTTCTTTTTTCACTTTTTTCGAGATTTCACCGAAAAAAACACACGCACACAACACTTCTTGATTATCACACTTTTCTTGATTCCAGGAACAGGAATTTTCAATACACAATTCCGAAACTGTATACTTGGTCAGGATGGATTCGAAAATCAGAAGCAGCGCAAAATTTCTTAGATTCTCATCACAAAATTTCGGATGGAATTAAATCACAAACAGAAAGCTATTTTCTTTTTGTTCCAAGGGCTGGAATCAAAACAGCATATTTCTATTCCACTGGATGGAATTGAGTATAACAGGAAACACATCAAAATAGCAGGGTGCTATGGATTGAATTAATACTTCAAGCTGGAGGCTTCTTTTTCCAAGGGTTGGAAATAACCGTTTCTCTTCTATTCCACGGGCGGGAATTTAACTGGAAATACTTTTTTATTTCCACTCCAAAATAGCGGGATACTAAATCTTCTGATTCAAAGGGTCGGAATCGAAACCACGAAATCAAACTCAACAAATATCAATAGCAGGTTGCTATCAATTTATCTTCTGCTGTCGGGATGACAACACTTCTCAGAAATATCTTTTACTTAGAATCACTCATTAATTCTTCAGAATTATCGAAACAGTTCTATCCGCACCGATTGCACCATTTAAAGCTGTAGCGTACCGAGGAGGTAAGGCAATTGATGACGATTTCAATTAAATTAAATTAAATTTATTGATGAGGATAAATTTTAAGTATATACATAATTTTTACTATTTACAAATATTTTAAAGTAATTTTCCACTTAATGATCATGACAATGTCATTGGCGGACACTGCCACAAGCGCACCTCCAGTGCGTTGTCTCTCTGAGAATACACTTTTACTAAAGTAAACAAGAAACAATATACTCGGAAAGGAGGAGAGCGGCAGAATCTGGCGCGCATGCGCTGTACTGATTCTCGCCTTTTTAGCACGTTACAATATATATATATATATATATATATATATATATATATAGGTGTGTGTGTTATTATGGCCTCTATATGAGTGAACCTTCTAATGAAAACGTGATGGAAATGGAAATGTGAGATGATAAGTCGAAAAACAATTATTTCACTTGTTCCACTTTTTCAAGCACTGTTTACACTCATTAAAAATATCAGTAAACATTTTATTTATTTAATGACTAAATATATCTTAATGATGTAAAATACTTGTCATACCAGTTTACATGGTACTTGAAACTATACGTCAAATTCAGATGACTATGTTCATTTTCTATTCATGATAAAATACCAATCACAGCTTCATTGATCAAATATGTGATTTTAAACGTTATCAGTCTCATCAATTAATGTTTAATCCAATGTGATTTTTTATTAGTATAAACTATGTTTTATTTAATTCTCTTAATTTTATATTAATGTTAATTATAACTACAAGAATATTGAAATTATTCATGATGAAAAATTTTTCATATAATTTAAAACTACTTAATTGGCAAATTAGAATCAGTTTTTTCTTTAATGATTGATATTCATTGATTTGTCTAGAAACTTGTCGATCATCAATCCATCGTCAAGCCTTCAATCAAGAATATTTTGCTAAATTAATTCAAAAGTGAATTATTCAAAATTTTATTACTTATTTTTGGTTATCTTATAAATTGTAAGTTGGTTTTCTAGTTACATAACTAAACATAGAAACATATAAATTAAAAAAAAATTGAAAGTGAATTTTTATTGTTTTATAATCTTAAATTAAACAGAAATGCATATTTTTCTTAAATTAATAAACGAATCATTCTCACTTAGCAATACAAGAACGAATTTCATGTAAGTCAGAGCAAACTCGATATTGACTGCATTTTATTCGCAAGCTGTGATTTGAAATCATCAGCGCTTATTCAATACATAACTGGTCATAAATTTACCTCATTACCAAAAATGATGAAAATAGATGGATTAAAATTACTCATTGTAACTAGTATGATAAACAGATTTGAATGAAAGTGATATTTCTTTTTTAACTGCAACGTCAATCAAAATTATGATTGATTGATTATATTCAGAAGCTAGATTATTTCTCGAGCTTTATAACCGGAAGAATATCTTTAATGTAATATTTTTATAAATATTCTGTATAATAATATAAAATACATATTTTTGTGAAATGTTTAATCGTGTGCATGAATTGGATTTGAAATTTACTTCGTTATTCCTTAAAGCGCCGACTTGTCAGAGTGTCTGACTGCTGAGAGAGAGGTCATGGGTTCGAATCCCGGTTCGGGTATGGATGTATCTTCTCACTCTATCTATCCAGTCTTTGTCCTTTTTGTGTATGAATGGGGTGTGAATGGTTGCCTACTCTATAAACGGGTCCCTATGGGATGTATGTTCTGAAGCAGTCGGACTCCACACCAAATATGGTTCAGTATGAAAAAGTGGAGCAGCGCACCCCATATTGTCAGCCTAGCTGGCACAAGATAAAAATAAATTCCTTACAGCCATTTACTTGACATAGTAAAATACTTTTTGAGTATCAATATGCTGAGGGTTTCAGAAATAAATAAGTACAATCAAGTTATAACAAGCTGTCGTTAAGCAGTTATCATCAAGCATTAATGCGTTTTCTAAGAAATATTTAATTCATACTATCAAGAGTCCATATTAAAAATGATGTAATCTTCAAGATATTAAATTTCGCTTTAAAAATGTAAAAATAATGTTCAAAATAAAATTAAAGAAAATGTTACGAAGTGACGACGAATAGCAATTCCAAGCTCTGAATGCATATTAAATGAAAAGTTCGTTTTTTTCACGTTATCTGCAAGTTCCGAAATAAGTTTGCCAGAAAAGCTGAAAATCAACTAAGAATTAATAGCGGAAAATTGTGTGAAAAATGTTTTCCTGCTTTGTTCTTAGATGCTAATATTTTAATGAGAGTAATTATTATTCGTCTTATAAAATATGAATTTTTCCTTAAATGATGCATTAAACATCAAATTTCTTCCTTTTTAAATATAGCTTATTAAGGCGCATTTTTTACCATTAATAAAATTTCAAGAGGGTAATGAGTTAATAAATTCATAAAATTGTTTTTTTTTTAATTTATCAAATTAAAAAAAAGAAATTGCTTTTTTAAATTTGTAATACGGAGAATAGCTTACAAAAAGATTAGCTATTTTTTGCATAAAAATTATAGTTCTTATTGTATTTCAAGCAGAACAAACCACAGAAAACGTGCAAACTAATCTGCAAATTTCTGGCGAAAAAAAACTGATAATAGAATAAATAATTTTGTCATAAGCGAAAGAACTAACTCTTAAAATTTGTAATTCTCTTACGTGTATTCCCTTCAATTATAAAATTAAATAATTCTTCTTTACATTAGGAGCAGAGTAACATTTTGTAACCTACAATCAAATTAGCAAATGGCTTAACTTGTTACTAATTTATATGGCACAAGTGTATGTTTCTTTTGATTCATTTGTGTTGTTTAATAAAATTATTATAAAGAATTGTAAGAGAACTTAAAGTATGGTAGCATTAAATTTTTGATGATTTCAGAAGTTTTATTGACAACGGACGACATTTTTATTGAATTAGAATGTCTATTTCAAATCCCTTTCCCAAAATTGCACATTACAGATGTTTGCTTCCATTAAATTAGAGATTTCGCCGAAAGGACAGTTAAAAATTAGTGTCTGCATTTACACCGTCTTGTAAGATTCAACTTTAATTCGCGAAGAGATTTTATTGGAATTGTAATGCAATACGTTAAAGAGACCATGCTAAAATATTAATAATATCATTCAGAAGTTTAGATATAATTGCCAATGACATTATAATAATACAAAAAGATATTCTAAATGATGTTAATTTGTTTAATTGGATGTCTTTTATGTCAAAAATGATGATGTATTGTTTGTATTTTTGAATTAGGAACTATTAATTACCCTTTTATTATGTCTTTGCAAAAATATATATAAAACTCATGGCGCTGTCAAAAGTTTTTTTGCAAATATACTAACCAATATTTTGTTGTAAAATTGACTTTAAGTTTTATATTTTTACAGTAAGGATAATGCGGAATTTTTTATTATATAAAACACATATTATTATTAAATATTTTTTAAATATATAAGCGTTCTACACAGATTTAAACTTTGATAAATATATTTTGGAATATTGATGTTTCTTTACTTTGTTTCCAAGAAAGTTAATAAAAAATGCCATCAAAAATATATTTTGTGTATGTTAACTACTTTTCATTTCCCTTTCGAAACATTTTATTTTATAAATATGAAACTTTCATGCAAGTGTCAAACAAATATAATGGGGTCTTTATTTACCTATTCACAAAATGTATACTTTATTTAAATATATACAGTATATTCATTTATATACAGTATTATATACAGTATATTTAATATATACAGTATATTTATTTAAATATATACAGTATATTCATTTATATACAGTATTATATACAGTATATTTAATATATACAGTATATTTATTTAAATATATACAGTATATTCATTTATATACAGTATTATATACAGTACATTAAATATATACAGTATTATATACAGTACATTAAATATATACAGTATATTTATTTAAATATATACAGTATATTCATAAATTAAATATGAAGTATTATTTTAGTATTATTAATTAATATTATATTTCTTACAAATTAAGAAAAACTAAAACGTATTTTAAATAATTTTTGAAGAATTTAATTCTAGAAAATGTTAAGAAAACAAAGAGCAAATTATTATAATTTAGCTTATAAAAAATTGAATACTTACACATAAGTTGGTTTGTGTAAATGTATATATAATAATATAAGATACAGTTTTACTCTGCTAACTAAACCAAAAATTAGAAGTGTTAGTTATGTAAATTTTGTCTTGTCCACAAGATCTCAGATTTTTATCATACTTAAATTATTTATGTTCATGAAAGTACAAGGTAAACAAGTAAGTTCTTGCAGTTTTTAATGGCCCAGAAGAATATGATCTACAGAAAATGTAACCTATTGTTAGTTCTCGAAGTAATCAACATCGGTATACCAAACCTTCAGACAACGTGTCTCTGGTTGTGTAATCCCCTTGCTATAAAACACAGGGATTTTGGACTCAAAGAAGTCCTTAAGTGCTTGGCGCAAGTTTGCTTCAATGGTGAAGGATTTTTCACGAAGACGATTGCCCAGGGAATAGAAGAGAAGGTAGTTTAAAGTACAAGGTTCAGGTGAATAAGGAGGATGGCACAAAGTGTCCGAATGCAGTCGTTGTATGGTATTCCTGGCAACCCACGCGACATGTGGCCTTCAGTTATAGGCCAAATACAGAACACCCTTGCGATCAGCTAGTGTTTGGCTATTTCTGTTGCCCAACTTCCATTTGTTGTGACTACAGACCTGCAGTGACCGTTTGGTATATTGGTCGTAGTTTACAGTAAACCACTTGATGTAAGTGGTCCACCAGATACCAGCTCCATCACAGAGGGACAAATCTCCCAACCTGAATTTATGAAACCAAGGCCTAGCCGTACGTTCATTCACAGCACTATCCTCAAACGCTTAACATATTCGGCAACTTGATGCAGCAGCTCATAAACCCCACTTTAAAGTCATGTAGCAAAGAACACCGAGCGAGCTACTTTGACACGTCCATTTTTATTCGTTACTGTACGAGTTATGATTGGCGAATGTGCGCGGTTGACCTGCTTTCATAATGACTGATATTCATAGCCTCAACCGATCAGTATCTCAATGACATCATATACTCATTTGCATTCCCTTCATTCAATGTGTGTCAACGTAAAAATGGCAAGAATTTTCTTATTCACTTTTCACATTGCCTGTATATATTTTGTATATTTGCTAGACAATCAGACTAAGAATCAACATTAAAATAAGAAATGATGAAGTTTCGAATTAATAGCAGAAATATAGCTCATAGGAGTTAGTTCCTTTAAATAAAAAAATTCATACGCTTCAATTTCTAATTAAATTTAGGATTTTAAAAGAATTATGCATTTATAAAAGAGTTTAAACATGACCTGTGTAAAGTAGTTGAATGTGGTTCATTCTTCTAGATTCAGTACTAAGAAAAAACCAAATTAGTCATCAGAGAGTGAAATTAACTTACATGAAAATTTATGATGAAACAAAGATTTTGAAACATGTATAAAAAATGATAGGAAAAAAAGCTTGGGATTTCCAAGATGACACACTTGTTATTTTTTAATTATCGTGATCTCAGCTTCAAAATAATCTTGCAAAAACACTTAAAAATGTGATTACCCTAATAATTTATTAATTTTATTACAGTATTTATATAATTATTTCACAAATATTTTTGATCAAGCTAATAAAATATTATATATATAGTTAATAAAATATTATATACAAGTTAATAAAATATTATATATATATATATATATATATATATATATATATATATATATATATATATATATATATATATATATATATATATATATATATATATATATATATATATATATATATATATATATATATTAGGTTGGGGAATAAGTTCGTAGCGTTTTTATCAAAGACTTTTATAGAAACAAATATAAATAAGATAATCAATTATATATTCCCTATTGCTGTTTACAACCTCTTCCCATCTCTCTACCCAGTTGCTGATACCGTTCCGAAAAAAGTAGCCCGGTCTTGTGTCAAAGAAGCCTTGTCTTGAGCCAGTTTTTAAGGGACCTCTTAGTGCACTGGGAAATGCTCGAAAAGAATGCCACACCCAACAAGCAGCTTTACATTCCCCAGCTACACCGCGCGAATGAGGCTATTCGACTGAAAAGACCTGATCGACATAGTCAAACCATGCTCCTTCACGACAACACCAGGCCCGATGTTGCTTAATTTGTCAAAGCCGCACTCCAAGAGCTCGAATGGAAGGTCCTATAGTATCCGCCGTATTCGCCGCATCTTGCACCGACCGATTACCGTCTTTTCTGCTCCTTGTCAAATCATATGAGTCAATAACTTCTATGATACCGGACCAGGTGATTTTTGGTGTAACGGCATCAGCAAATGGGTCGAGAGGTGGAAAGAGGTTATAAACAGCAACGGGGAATATATAATTGATAAACTTATTCATATAATTATTGTTTTTTGTTTAAATGTATAGGTCTTAGGTAAAAACGCTACACGAGCTTATTCCCCAATCTAATATATATATATATATATATATATATATATATATATATATATATATATATATATATATATATATATATATATATATATATATATATATATATATATATATATATGTGTGTGTGTGTGTGTGTGTGTGTGTGTGTGTGTGTGCGTAAAGGAGATTAACCATTTGTGTCATCTAATATATCTGTACTTGCGAAATATATAGCGGTGGTATGGAAGTTTGCTATGATGTGGATTGCTCACGTAACAATTTGCCAAATGATAAAAGAATTATAAATCAGTTACCGAATTTTTTTTAATGATTTATAGATATATTCATGTATGATTCTGTTTACCATTTTTTTAAAAAGATTTCAGCAGATTTTACGGATCACATATACATGAATTACTTTATCATATAATTATTGTCCTAAGTAATTTCAACAAAAATTATGTTGCTAAATATTGTACTTTGACACCAAAAACTATCACATCTAGTTTCAAATAACCCTAATTAATAATAGTTAAGTATCTTTATTTGTAAAGGAGAATTAGTGACAGCTTGTCTTAATTCTTAAATTTAAAATGCGTATGTTTATACCAGCATGTTACAGAAAAACGTAATCATAAATTTAAAATATGCATGTGCTAAAAATAAATAAATAAAAAAAATATGAGCTTGTAACTCAGACTATACAGTCACTAAATTTTAAAATCTACCAATAATCGCAATATTGTCACCAAATGTGCTCAAATAAATAATTTTGCATTATCGAAAAAACTAACTAATTTTTTAAACATTACAAATAAAATAATAAATTCTTGTACGTGTTTTATATATACATAGATTGTAAAATTTCTAACCTCGTTTTATCATATTTAAATACCATTATATAAGATGTTGATTCATTTCCTATACATCTCTTGTAATTAGACGAAATGATTGTTCTAATATAACTAGAGGGCTAACTATGCAAATGAACTGAAAGAAAACGAGCAGGAAAATCACACACCCACAGGAATTGTATTTGCCGACGCTTCTATAATAATTCTGTCTAGACGCAATAATTGTTTTTAAAAGATGGAGCCTGAAGGCAATCTTATAAAGCATCTCTAAAGCTTAAATAAAAAATAAAAATAATACCACATCTTTAATGACAGTGGTTGATGATAAAAATTTATGTTTGTGATTTCTTAAATCATCAAACTTCTTAACGGTTAATTTCCTTGTTCATGCATGCCTAAAAGCGAACATTTTAAGTTTAATACTTGTTGTAATGAATTTCAGTAGGTTTTGTTTTAGAATGATTTAAATTCTAAATATTTTTTTTTAAATTATTTAAAATAATGTAAATTATTTAGATTATATTTCTTTATTTAGAAGTTACTTGGAGATAAGAATAAAAATAAGCTAAAAAATAGCATGATTTAAAAAATTTTAAACGCAAACTATTTAAAAAGAAGTGAAAATTTTGATGTATAATACATCATTCTTTAAATCCATAATTTTTGCTCCAAAAAGATAAAAACATTAAAAAATCAATGAAATTTTCACTTCAGAAAAGAAAAAAAATGATGATTTTATTATTTTTAAAGGATTTTTTTAACTATCGGGTTTTAATCACTTTTTAAGTAATAAAGTGGCCTTCTCAAATTACTTATAAAGACTACCACTTTTATTTCAATTTCTGAAAATCTAGATCCACAATATAAGAGTTATTTATTAATTTTTTCCTATTTAATGACATAATTGGCAAAGAAATACATTAGAAATTGAAATTTTCTTTCATAACATCCTATTTTATTGCATAATATGCATTTCTAGCACGGCTTAAAAATTATTTACATTTGTTAAAAATATGCTAATATATCTCTTTTTGGATAAATGCAATCTATTCGGGGAAAATATTATTAGGTAATTATTCTAGAAATAAAAATTATATGCAAAAGGTATTTCATTTTGGTTTTAGGAAAACCTACAGTAAACAAAGTTAGTATAAATTAATTCATATTTGAAGAACAGTTTGAAATTTAGCTTTGAGATCTCATCTCGTTATGAATCCCCTAACGGCCTACGGTTGTATTAAGCATTTGAATTCCTGCCTTGTAACTAACTGCCTTATGAAAAAACTTTTCATAGAACACTATTTATGTTATTCACACAATGTGTCGCAAGGGAGAAAACCCGGAAAATCCCAAACACCCACCGTGACAGATGAGGATGCAGAAACGAAACATGTATTTGAAATTTATTTTTATCTCTATTGGAATATTTTCTCACTTTGGCATCGTGTAAATTATTTCACCAAAGGGCCATACTTTAACAGTTGCTTATGTTCATGAATCGCAAAAGGATGAAACCCGGAAATCTCTCAAGCAGTTGTTTCTGCAGAAAAAAGAAACGGAACTTTCACTTCCAGTTATTCAGTAATAACTAGAAAACAACTAGAAGTCAGAAACCTAAACCTTGATTATTAGAAAATCATTGTTCTACCACAAACAAATCGTATTACATTTAGATAACTGTATCCTATTACACTTTAAAAATAATTCCGAATCACTATAAGCATTCATATTTGCATCGAAATGTGGGAATCGAACTAACGAATAATTGAAATGAAGACTCTGCGAAACAAAGTCTACTCATTTATCCTCTCGGCAATATTATAGTGATACATAGTTATGTATTTGATATTTTCTAACGAAGCTGTGTATAATGTAACTTTTAGAAATAAAGTTAACGTAATCGCGTTTATGATACATTTCAAAATTGTTCTAAAATTTAAATAATGTTGCAAAACATTTATTAAGGTTTCAAATGTTACTATCATGTTTATTCTTAATAATATAAAACTTAAAAATATTCCTAGATACCATAAACACTTTTCCTTGATAAATATTAAAATTAATTTAACGTTAAATTGTTATTTCCATTAAATTGAGCATTAATATACAACATTTATCTGCATTGAAATTACACTTTGAAGAACAAATGCAGTAACAATTATTTCTCGTACTCCATTAAAAAAGATAATTTAACAATTAAAATAACACTGTAATAATACTGCAATAAAAAATTATATGCGTAAATGTTGATGTTGTTACTCATGACACTTGGACAAGCCAAGCCGCTATGCCCTTGGCTGTGTGAATTTAAATCAGTAGTGTGCGTCTCTCTTTTAACCAAAGCACCACGAATTTGAAAGTACGATTTTGCTTCAAACTCCTCCGATAGATGGCGCCACCATAGGATTTATACATTTAATGTTTATGCATAACTACGTGTATGATATGACTAAATAAGGGTTTTAAACTAAATATTTTATTTAGCAATTGCAAGGTAAATTATTAAATACACATTTGACTCTCGATATTTTTTCTTTGAAAGTTAAAGTTTTCACTATTTATTTATCAATGTTTATTGTACATAGTTAAAATTATCTATCGTTACCTTTCCTGTATAAGATAAATATAAATTATTTCAATTTAGATACTATAAATATGCAAAGGTAATTGATTTTTTACCAACACAATTTATTTAATTATACTAGTAAAAAGTTTCGAATAGATTGCCTTATTGAAAACTGAAACACTGGTAACGGAATTGAGTTATTAACACAATAAATTACAAAGTAAAATACTAAATTTATATGAATTATAGGTAAAGATTTTTATTATTTTCCTAAAAAAAAAAAGTCCTGCAAAAACGTTCATTTTGAATTTCTTTCAACAACATTACTAATTAAAAATTTATGTCTTTTCTTAATATTATATTTTTTTCTTATATTTTAATTTTTTTCTTGCAATATTTTAAGCTATTTGCGTGCTTAAAAAAATGTCTAGACTAGCGTCTCTTTGATAACAGATGGTTACGACAGAAATTTCGTTTGAACTAGGACATAACACTGAAAACTTCAATTAGAAATTAAATCCAAGACAGGAGCTATTTTTACACTACGATATCAACATAATGAATTAAGTTACTATAAATTATTTCCGAATTGAATAGCTAGGAGAAAATCTAATCATGTACTTTGAAAGGGGTTAC
The DNA here is from genome assembly GCA_030067965.1 of Latrodectus elegans. Classification (NCBI taxonomy): domain Eukaryota; kingdom Metazoa; phylum Arthropoda; class Arachnida; order Araneae; family Theridiidae; genus Latrodectus; species Latrodectus elegans. The sequence continues at coordinate 26,455,299 of CM057821.1, forward strand.
AGCTTATATATCCAATTTAAATTTATTTTCTTTTATTAACAAAAATCCCTAATTATACCTTCACTTTGTATGATTCAATTTTAAGCCTTTAAAAATATGCATATAATGACATAGTATTACATTTATAATTTATTCCTAAAAAGTAAAAAAAAATATTATTTATTAAATTATTCATTTTGCTTTTCAGATAGCTTTATTAATTTGAATCATAAATTTTATATGGTGTATAGAAATTTTTTGAAATATGAAAAGTTAAAAAAAATTTTTTTCATGCTTTCAGTTGAATGCCTCCACTATAAATAAAAAACTCTATTTTTGATGATACTAGGTAGAAGAATTTTTCTGTGATCATATTTACAGTAATTCCAATAAATTTTCCATGAATTGCAGGCTAAAATATTTAAATTAAAAAGAAATAATTATATCAATTAACTGTAAGAGTTTGGTTAATATGATAACTATTTCTTTTTAATCATATTAATTAATACTGAAAATTCTACAAGAAATTCTCTAGGGAATAGTGTGAGAGGAATAACAATTATAAACTAAAGTGAAGTTATCCATAATTTTTAATAAAATTTCGTAAATTTCATTCTTTGAAAGTAGAAATTCTTAAGCAAAAAGCAGGCATCATTATTTCCTAAAAAAATTATGATATTAATTTTTTGTACTTTTGACAAAAATACCAGATATCATTAATCACAGTTTCCAATGACAAGCATGTACTTAAAAATTAGGATTTAGAAAAGGTTATTTATTATTAATGCCACTTTTTATTTATTCTTTTTATTGATATTTATTTAAAACATTATTTTCATCAGAGCGAAACGAGGCTTTGAGTAAAGATTAGCTGCAAACGAATTTATTAATGTGTGGTACACTTAAAAATTCTTTTTAGAAACGATGTTATTAACTATTGAAATTAGAACATCTTTCATACCCATTCCAATATATTTCTAACTAGCGGAAAACTGAGGAAGTCGAAAACACGTTTGCTGTAGTAGAAAAAGCATTGCTTTTCAAAAAATCGCATTGTGAAAAGATTGCAAATGTCGTCCCATTTGATAAAAAATAATTATGTTATTGATACTTTAAAGAAGTGCATACTTTTTCTCTACCATCAGAAGTTATGTAGGGAAGACAATTTTAAAATAGGGAAAAATCACAAGCTTCAAATTGTGATGAGAATAATTTTGGAAGTGTTCAAAGCAGTGTAAGCAACTTTACAAAGATTTAAAATCAGCTTTATTTAATTAGAAATGCTGCAATTAAATTTTGAAAATGAAGCAGCATTTGTCTTTTCATTAAGAATCCAAAAAGTTAGTTTCGTTTTTATTATGCGTGTGCACATGCATTCCCTATTTAATTGCAAATAAAAATTTGGAGGCCGTACAGAATGAGAGTTTTATTAATATAGAGATTACAAAAATTGATAACAATCATTTTTTATACCTTCATACTTGTAAAGTTTTATCCTCTTGTTGTGATTGATATTTTATTTGGTGTAATAAATTAAAATTTTTGTTTCTTATATCATTTTTTTCCAATGGCAGATTGTAGACATTTACACAATTGCAACAGTGTCTATTAATCTATTGTTCCCTGATACCCAAGGAACTGGCCAGACAGAGCGACCTCTTAGACACCGACGCGTTGCCCCGGATGCACCACAGGGGGTGGGCCTCCATTGCACTCTCACACATGCCATAGGGACCCGTTTATAGGGTAGGCATCATTTATACTTCACTCACGAGGCATCATTTATACTTCATTCACACAAGGAAAGGATAAAGAGAGAGAAAGTACATCCATGCCTGAACCGGGATTCAAACCCAGGACCTTCCTATCCGTAGTCAGGCACGCTGACCACTAGACCAGATGGCCGGGTGTTTCTTATATCAATAACATGTACTTAAAAATTGTATCAAAATTACATTCATAATCTTTGAGTAAGTGATAAATATCAATTCTGAATACATAAATCCTTAAAAATAGAATAGCATATTTTTGTATATTCAAAACGTATAAAAAATGCATACAAATATTAGAAAACTTATAATAGACAGATTTTGTTGCTTTAATAACGAATTCAAATTTATTCATTAACACTGCATTACAAAATAGCCAATTGTTATCAAGAACGAAGCAAAGAAAGATATTCTGAGGTAATTTTGAGAGATGATTAGAATGAAAGTTGAAAATCTATAACAATCATTATTCATGTCTTTCAAATGGGACTTCATTTCAGACTCACTTAATTAGGAAGCTAGATAAACTTTTAAGCGATAAGTGTAATGCAGAATTCTTGATAATAGCACTACATGAATGTTTTTATAATTGCAATCCACATAAACTAACATATTTTTCAATTATTTTTTCACAATTTGGATTTGAGTTAATTCATAAAAAAACTATTTAGCGATAACAATTTACTTTAATATTAACAGTTAATTCAGCGATTTTAAATTGCTAAATATAAATAATACCTTTATAATCTAATTTAATAATATGTTTCAAATTCAACTCGGTGGATTTCACGTCATTTTAAAATGTTAAGTTTAATTCATGATACGTTTGAAAAACTACGTTTTATCATATGTCATTTAAAAATGTTAAGTTTAATTCACGATTAGTTTGAAAAAATACGTTTTATTTATAGATGTAAAAACGTTTTTTATTTATATAAAAGAATCCTTCTAATGTTTGGTATTACACAAAGCATTTATTTTATCATAAATTTCATTTTTTAAACTTCTTATTCTTAATAAATTACGAATTGTAATTTTCGCACTTCATATTCAGCTTTATTAAGACGTGACATCTTAAGGAAAAGGATGAAATTATTTGAGGAAAAATGGGTCGTAGCAGTTTGAATAAGCTCCTTCTTAATTATGCATTCTTCGAAAAATATGAACTGTCAGACAAAAAACATATGAAGAACCTAAATTAGAAGAACGAATGCAATAATGAAGAAACGTAAGGGAAACAAATATAGAAATTAAAGTGATTAGAATAGGAATTATTTTTTGTCAACTGCTTAAAGGAAAAATGAATATTTTGAATTAAAAAAATCTTTTTAGCAGTTTCTAAATTTTATTAATGTTTATATATATTAAAAAATATATAATAATTTTTCATAAATTATAATTTTTGAAACAAATGATTAATTTTGCTTTGAAAGAGTTGTACTCCTAACGAATAAATTTTAAATTCATAAATTATAGTCGTTTTTCCAAAAACACACTAAATAAAAACTAAAATAAAGAAAAATTAAATACTTTTAGAAATATAATTACTATCATACACCAAAATAATATATCTAGTGGGTTTAATCTATTAATTTATTAGAAAATATTTTTAATTAGAGTATTCATATTGAAAAAATTTTATTCATAAGATAATCCGTATAAGTAGATAATAATTTATTACACTTCAATAAATACTTTATAAAAATATATTATACTTTAATAAAACTTTGACTTAGTATTCATGTGTAATTCTGTAAGAAACAAAAGTTATTTTGTATCTTCACTTATATAGTGAAATTCAATTTAAAGGAATGAAAAACAATATAATATAATTTTATAAATATCTGAGCATAACACACCTCAATATAATAAAAGAAGAGATAGAATTAGGTGAAATAAATGTTTAATGAGTTGAAATTAATTTTGTGTTTGTTTCAAAAGAAAGCGTATATATGTTTTTTCGCCTTTTTTTTAATTCTTCATCTGTATTAGTCCCATATAATACAAACAACTATGAAAATTTTTTTCCTAATTTTATTTCACAATTTAATAATTGTGTTATGAAATAAATAACTGAAAAGATATACTAGAAAAATAAATTATAACTTACTTTTACACGTTTTCTTAAATGGAAGATTAGGAAATTAAATAAACCTTAAAAATAGTTGCAAAAAATGTTGCCAAAATTAAAAAATAAATAAAAAAAAAATATTTTATTCATGATTGTGAAAAATCGTTTGAAGTTGATGCATTACATTTAATAGTCAAATTCTTCAACAGCTTTAACGTATTTTGGAAATAATAAATTAAATGTTTTCAACAAGTATATGCACAAAATAGTTTAAATTCTATTTCTAAGAAAATAATATTTTCATATTGTTGTATTTTTTTCTTATTTCATTTCTTATTATATTTCCCTTTATATTTGTTCTCAAATAAATTGGAAAAATTCTATACTTCTAAATTTCTGATGTTAAATAATGAAAAAACGCATTTTTATAGCGAAAAAAAAATTAAATTAAAAAAGTTAATACAGTATCATTAATGACTAAATAAACTGTATGAAATTATGATATTTTAAGTATTATAAGTACAATATTTAATTATTTATACTCTAACTCACACACACACACACATTATGGTTCAGACATTAAAGTTATTTTCGTTTTCTACAATAATTTTCTTAGGATAAGAAAAAAATTCTACCAAATAAAATTTTCTTTCACAATCAACTCATAGAACTTCGTTGTAATAGAATATTCATCGATTACTAGGAAGCAGATATATCTTAATCTAGGTTCGCGTAAAGTTATGTATGTATAAAAAAAAAAGGAGTCACGAGAATTTTACAACGCCGCTACCATTCAGCAAAATCGAAAAGCGGGCGGCTGTGACTGGCACTAAGAAAGCAACCCCCCTCCCAGGAAAAACTCCACTGCGCATGCGCCTTTCCCAAAAGCTCCGCTCCTCCGGTCACCCCTGGATTTCCAATGAGTCACTCCGGAGTCCGCCATGATGCCGCGCCGACGCAGGGGCGTCGTCTCCAGCCAGGGCGAGTAGTCTCAGCCCCGCCCGAGGGCCCGAGTAGTGCGTTCCCTTGCCTCGACCAGGAAAACAGGATTCGTTGAATATCTCTGGAGTGTGTCCCATCGCAACTCGCCTAAGTCGCCCTTCAGGGCGCTGATTGCCGTCATCATGTGGCCCCCTTGCCGGTGGCGCCCGGGCGCCGTGAAACCAGGGCGCGTACGGACCCTCTTCTGACATGGGGAATGAAGAGAGCCAACAGGGGGGTGCCGCTGCCCCCGGACAGCCACAACAAGGCACCCCTTTCGGGATGGGCGGCGGACCCCCTCAGCCCCGGTTTGGGGGCCCCACACAGCAACCGCCGGGCATGCGGCAAGTGGCCCCTACAGGTCGACCCATACTCCGGCCTGGTGGTCCGGGTCCACCACAGCCGGTCATGGGGGGCGCATTTCCTGGCGGTGGACCTAGACAGCAAAGTCAGCCGGTTCGTCCGGTTCAGGTGGGTGTCCAGCCATGGGCCGAACCTCCAGTACAGCAGCCACCAAGGTTTCGTGGCCCGGGGTCCGTGCAGCAGCCTACACCTCCGCAGGCAAGAGCGCCCCAGCAAATAACGCCCCTGCGACCCTTGGCACAACAACAACAGCAATTGCAACAACAGCAGCAGCAGCAGCAGGCTAAGCAGCAGGCGATGATGGACGAGGACCTAGGCCTGGATTTGAGCAATTTGTCAGAGGCAGAAAAGGAGAAGATACTATCCGTGATGGCCCGCGCTCAGGATTTAGACGAAGACTACGAGAGGCACAAGAGGTAGGTGGTCGACCTCACATTGGCAGAGTCTCGATAATTATACGCATTCTTCCAAATGCATGCTAATAATACATCTCTTACAATTTATATTTGCAACAACTCTGAAAAACTAATAAATTAACATTTTAAAATTTGAGCTTTTTATCTCAATAAATACTTAAAGAAGCTAGTTATAAAACGTTTAAAGACTCTTAAAGCTAATACAAAATAGTCTCATTAGCTAAAAATAACACGTGATAGTACTCATTTTATTCTATTCAGTTTTATAAATAAAAACGCTTATGAATATAGATCTATATTTATAAATTACATTACTGCATATGAATCTAACACATCAGGATGATTATTTTTTTATTAAAATATTCTACGCTAAATAATATAGATAGTTTTTATTCCGAATTGTCTGCGAAAACATACACGTGGCTTTTTAACCCTAGAATTTCACCTATCAAATGCACTTCAGCTGGCCTTTCTTGTTTTGCAGTGTCTTATAGAAAAATAAAATAAAATCTTGACTGAAGTCATGAAAACGTATTTTCGATTGATATATAATTTGTATATTCACTGTTTAAAATATAATTAATACATCAAAGAAAACAATAACACATTTTAAAAAAAACGTTCCATATAAATATTCTTAATTTTACATTTAAATATATTAGAAAATTTTCATGTAATTTAGCTTTAAGTAATAAATATTGTAAATAATTTTAAATGCTTGATGAAATTTGAATTTATTCAAATGATATCAGTTCAATACTTAAAACAAGAAACTTAAAACAATTTTAATATTTTTTTAAAAAAATATTCTAATTTCATTTATTTACGTAATAATCAACAGGATTTATATATATTCCTGTCACAAATGAATAGTATTTCAATATACTATATATAAAGTTGAAATTAATTATTGATTGGTGTAAGTACAATTGATTGTTGTGAGTAATTATCAGTACTTATTGAACATTACTTACCAAAAAGAATTTTTTATAATTAAGATGAATTAAAATTAACTATACTTCGATTCATATTCATTTAAATGTATCATCAATTTTTTGTTCCATATTAAAAATGAAAGGAAAAATATATGCTGTTAATACATAGTAACTTAATATTGTATCTTAAATTACGTACATTTACTTAATTATAATAAATGTTTAAGCGCAAGTTCACTCTTGAAATATAACACAAAAATACAAGTGTTCCATAAATTAAATAAGTCTTTATAAGTTCAGTTTTCACAAATCATAAATAGTTAATTAATTAATGAAATGTAATATAAAAATGCTATGAAAAGTTACATAAAAATGTAAAATAGAAACAGAAATAAAAATGTAAGTAAAAATAAAAATTAAATCAGTCTTCCCATGTATTCAGTCTTAATAAATCACAAATCATTGATTAAAAATGAAAATTAGTTCTTTGGAATGAAACTTAATCATAAAATGCGTTATATTTTTCTTCATTTCCTTAACAAATTAACTAAAAGATTTTTAATTTTTTGGTTCCAAAAGATCTAACGCTTTTTTAGTTTTTTCATTCACGATCCATTTATTCTCCTGTCACATTTATGAAAATCTTTTCCTTTAGATATCAAGTAGTTTCATTTGTATTTCAAAATTTGTAACGATAATTTAGAAAATTTAATACTTTCAAGACTTTTTAAAGAAATGTCTTTTGTATTGCGCATGCCTATTGAAATCTTGGGAATTCTCTTATTTCTCTCTCTTGGTATACCTCACGATAGTGTTGTATTTTAAAGTAATTTTCTACTATATTATAAAACATAGCAGAATAGAAAACATAGTAATTTTCTACTATATAATAAAACATAGCAATTAAAAAATTATACTTAATTCTCTGTTTTATAAGTCACTACATTTTATTTCATTAAAAATCTAGAAATGAAAGCATTCGATATTTTTACTCATATATTTTTACGTATGTTAATAGAATTGGAGCAAACAAATTTTAGACATTGATATTGAGGTAGCAGCCAGTCATAAATGGTGGTCAGCGCTCCGGATTTTGGTTCAACAGTTTCTGTGTTGGACTGCCACCCCACACTTGGATGCTTAATTTTAAAGTGGGTTCTGAACCTCTGCATCCAAGTGTGGATGCAGAGGTTCAGAACCCATTTTAAAATTTAGTCTTCTTTCTAATTGGCTCTTGCAAGCAAACAATGACTGTTAAGTGATCAAGCAAACTTTAAATGTCCATGATTTCTGTATCTTTGAGACTGTTCGATTTGGTATGATCAACTATTATATTTTGTTAAAAGGGTAAAAAATGCTTACAATATTTTATTTTAAATTTTTATTGAAATTTACACAATACTCAAATGCTTAAAGAATTGCACTACATTAATTTAATATTATAAGTGTGACAAAGTATTATTTATTCCCAAGATAATTTACTACATACATTTTGGGATAAATATATTTGAGTTTAATATATTTTAATAATGAAACATTTGGCGACTCGGTAGAAACTTTTACACAAACATTTTCAATGGAAAACGTTTTAAAAACTTTTTTTTTAAGAAATAGGTTTTTATTTTTAAGGAAATAATTTAATATGAGCTCTAATGCATGGTTATAGGTATAAGAGAAATTATGAAAACACTAAAAAATTAATATAAAATATAATTTATATATTTTTTTCGTAACAATTTAATTTCAGTAATTTTTAAAAATTTATTCTTTCAAGAATTCGAATTAAAATTTAATTTTAAAAGTATGTGTATTACTATATATTTTACCAAAATATAATCTTGAGCCAAAGTTAAAATAAATGTTAGAACAAGTTGAAACTAAAATAGCTAAAAAACCTCTAATTCTAAAAGCTAATGCTTAATCTTTTAAAATGTATTTTCAAGCTTTGTTATTTAATCTCTATACAACACACACTGCGAAATTCAAAGCATTATAAATTTAAAGTTTAATCTAGTAATGCACAGACATTTGATTTCCTCACAGCAAAATTTAGCTCATTATTGAATCACGTGTTACAGAAAAGATTTTTCTTCAATATCGGTTGAGCACATTTCTTATGTTTTTTATTTATAAAACAGTTTTTGTTCAATAACAGATAACTAAAAGTTTTGCAAGTAAAAATTAAAAAATTAACTAAAAATACAATTATTGTGAATAGCTCAAACTTCTTTTTTTTATTATTGAAAATCAAAGATAAATTAAATTCTTATACCAAATAATATTATGGAATTTTAAATGGCATAATTAAATATGAAGGGATAGAAAATATCGATATTCTGTGATGAAGTTATGTCAGAAAAATAAAGGATATCATCTTGAGTAAAAGGTTTATTTCTCTATAAGTCATTTGCTATTTGTCTAACTGGCGACATGCCTTTTGCGGGCATATCTCACATTCTGCTACTAAAATTGTGTCATAGCTGTTTTAATTTAGAATAACATAGTGCTAAAAATATTATTTACTTAAGGTTTTCCTCATCAAATCTTTGATGCACATGCACTCTAACAAATTTATTGATGAAAATGAAGTAATATTGTACGTTTTTTTCTCTCTCTGTCTCTGATTTATAGTTTGTTTATTTATTAGTTTTTGGACATCGAGAGTTTTTAACGTAAGTGATTTTACATTCATATAAGAACTTTAATTGAAATTAAATACGTTTTTTATGGAACAATTAAGAGCAAAAACGGTATTTCCATGAAGAAACTTCTAAGAGAAGATTTCAGCAAATATACGAGGTAAATTAGTTCCTGTATTCAAGTTGTATATCATGTGACCAGATAATGATACAGTTATGATTATATAAAATTTACTTCTTTTCCTCGGTTGATTAAGGGACATTCTATCTATAACCGTAATCCAGCTGAAATTGATTTCAAGAAAGTTCATTTTAACTTATAAATATTGGTTACTTTTCAGCTTTTGATGCATCTTTCATATTCATTCGAGAAAATTTCAAATTTTATAACAAATTTTTTACTTAAAATAGCTAAATACTTGATTTGATGGAAAGAGCAAGCTAAAGTACACAATGAACTCACTGTGGTTCAGAAGTTTAACAGTAATTTCAGAGAGGAAGATCCTGAGTTTTATATCAGTCACTGTTGAGCAATGATGTTGCCTTTATTCTTTCTGTATGCTTGAGCGTTTCCCAGGTTTCTTCTCTTGCAATAGATGAATATGACCTACTTCATATGAAAAACAATCTCAGTCAGCAATAGTATGCAGCAAATACCTAAAAGTTAACCTTTCGAGGCTCTAAAATTCATTTTTCCATGAGAAGTCAATGTAGAAATTGTCCAGAAGAAGAACACCCTCCATGGCACATTTTCAACTCTCCAGCATCGCTTCAGAATATCGGATAGTATACTCAATGGATAAAGATCTCTTTACAGAGAATATAGTGGAGCTGGCCATTGGACAGCCACGAATTCAATAGACTTCTAGGACACGACACCCAACAACCAGAAACCTGAAAGCCATACAGTAGTCTTCGGATGTTAAGTTGTCCACTGTGGATTGCCGAATGTTAAAATATTCTTTGGGATACCATGACATTGTGGTAGGACTACCGATTTATAGTAGATATTGTTGCGTTGAAACCGAAATACTGTCAAAGTACAAAAGACGATGGCTGATTTTTACTTTAGTGCATGCACATGTGATTTTGTGAGTTTCCCCTCTTTATGATAACATGAATATGGGTCTAGGAAAAAGCAATAGTATGAAGTGTATGTTGAAAAATATAACACATTTCACACATAATTATTAATCTGACCATTATGCGATGTCAAGATTTATGTCATGTCATCAATGTTGTCTTAGTTATGTTCAATGTTAGGAGATAGATGTTGTTATTAATTCTTCTCAACTGCGTTTGTAAGCATTAAAAAAATTGCTGATTTCTTCTTTAGTAAAATGGATGTCTTTTATTACAAAGAAAGGAACCTGTAAATGTACTAATGTTTCTCGAAGGAGACATACCAAGAAAGTTATGGAAAATTTAAGGAAATTAAATCAGGTATTTTAGGAAATAATACAAAGAAAAAAATGGTAATGTTCCAAGGAATGTAGTATATCCTAGCATATTTTTCCACTATTGTAGCTGCATTTGGAACGTTGATTGTTAAGTCATTCACTAAAAGGCATCAATTATTCATTACATTACAATAAGTCACGCGAGTATCGATTAAAAACATCGACTCTTACAATAAGAATTTCATTTACATTAAAAGCAATATTTCTTGTTATATACTTTCCACTAGTGACTATTCTTTTACTATTAATTTTGAACTAAATGAAATATCTATTATCTTAAGATGGTCATTATAAACCGCCTAAAATTGATTAGTTTTTAACAAATTCTAAACAAGTTTTTGTTTTGACCGAAATTCTAAATTTAGTTATTAGAAAAGTATTTTAGAGGCGGTGAAATAGTTTACACAAAAATGATAGTTAAAAATTTATTGTAAGTGTCTTTTATACTAAAATATTTAACTATTAATTTCTGATAATTAGAATTTGGAGTTGATAGGGAATTTGTTATTTATTACAATATTAAATTTAATGTCTTTACTAAAATAAATTAATTTATTTACAATATGTTTTTATGAAGATATTTTTAGAAATGATAATAGTTATAAATAAATGATAATAGGGCTTTTCTCTCTCTTTTAATTGCAATTATATATATATATATATATATATATATATATATATATATATATATTATTTAGTGAAACTTATCATTCCTAATGTACAGAAATATCATTTAGGAAAATGTTTTCATACATGTTTGTATACAATGTTTTCATACTTTATAGCAAATTAATTGCCTTTATATAGTTTATTTTGTTTTCATTTATATATATATATATATATATATATATATATATATATATATATATATATATATATATATATTAATAATTTTGTTTTCATGGTGTACATGTAAAATATAGTATTTTGCTCACAAAAATGAGGGTGTGGTCAGTGTTGCATCCTCAAATTATTAATGCTGGGTTACTAATATAAGATGATTTCATGAAAAATGCTTTTCATTTTCTTGTTTGTCAACATGTTTTTCATACCTTTATAGAAAAAAAACAACTTTTCCATTTTTAACTAATGCTTTTAGGATTATTAGATTATAGTTGAAATGAGTACATTAAAAACAAACTCCTTTATAACAGATTATGTTTTTTGTTAAAATATTCTTTCATTTTATAAGATTATGCGTTGATATAATGCATTTGGTTATGATTAATTTTTCAGAATGTAATGAATAAAAGTATACAATTAAAGGAAAAGTACATATTTTGCCATAAAAAATGAAGAATATTCAATTTAAATAAATTGTTATTGATTTATAACGAGGAAGATATTTAGCATATTATTTTACAAATTAAATGGGAAAATTACACAAATAAAGAGAATTTTACTGTTTATTGATGCTAAATCCGAAACTATTAGATTTAATTATATTGTAAGGCTCTAACTGTTTCGAAAAGAAAACTCTCAAATATATATATACGAGGGTTGCTATTTATATTTCTGGCCTAATAATGAAAAAACAAATATGTAGGATCGAAATCGGTTTTATTGTTTTTCAAGATATTCTCCATGATGATCAATACACTTTTGCATGCGTTTGAACCAATTTTCAAAGCACTTTTTCCAGTCCGATTGAGGTAACTCCAAAACATGCGTTTTGAATGCATCAACCGCTTCTTCGAAGTCGAAAATCGTTGTCCACGTAATTTATTTTTGATGTGTGGGAATAAGAAGAAGTCATTGGGTGCCAAATCAGGGCTGTACGGCGGATGACCCATCAGTTCGATCTTTCGCTCCGTCAGAAATGCCTTTGTTTGAGTCGATGTGTGAGAGCTCGCATTGTCATGATGAAGAATGATTCGCCTGTTCTTCTGCTTTTTTCGAATTTCTCCGATGACTTCTGGCAAACAAATGGTCGTGTACCATTCAGAATTGACCGTCCTGCGTTGCTCTAACGCCACTGTTGCCACATGACCGTTAATGCCGAAGAAACAGGCAATCATTTGTTTCGATGTGCTTCTTCCTCGAACAACTTTTGTTGGTTTTGCCTCGTTTTGGAAGACCCATACAGTTGATTGCTGTTTTGTTTACGGCTCATATGCATAGATCCATGATTCGTCACTTGTGTAGATGTTATACACAGCCTTTGATGTACCTTGAATGTATTTTTCCAACATTTCCTTGCACCTATCGACACGAGCCTTGTTTTGAGCGTTTGTCATATTATGCGGGATCCAACGCGAACAATTTTTTTTTACGCTCAAATGTTCATGCAATATTTTATTGATGCTAGTCATACTAATGTCCAAAGACGCCTCTATCTCACGGTATGTCACATGACGATCTTGCTTTATCAGTTCACGCACAGCATTGATCTTTTCTGGCACAACAACGGATTTTGGACGACCTGCACGGGATTCGTCCTGGATCGAACATCGACCACGATTAAATTCGTTATACCAATTTTTTACAGTGCTGTAGGATGGCGCTTTATCGCTGTATAAAGAATTAAGTTCATCGAAGCACTCTTGTCTTGACAATCCACGTCGAAAGTTATGAAAAATAATGGCACGAAAATGTTCACGATTCAATTCCATTTTTTGACAGAGAAGAACTTTTCAATTTACTGTCAACAACACAAATAAAGCTATAATGGTAAATTGTCTGCTGAATTTATGTTTAAATATATCAAACTTTCGATTAAAATCGTCTTCGGTCGCCTAGCAACACTTACTGTTGCCAAGGCCAGAAATATAAATAGCAACCCTCGTATATATATATATATATATATATATATATATATATATATATATATATATATATGTATGTATGTATGTATGTAGGTATGTATGTATGTGTATATATATATATTATGTGTTGGTATGAGCTACTTAAATTTAATGTTATTCCCTGTAATTTTTCTGAAGAATGGTATTTTCTGAACAGATTTTTGTATAATAAAATCATCTTATGTAACTACAAATTATCTTGAATATTATAAACTTATTTATTTTGTTTATAAGTAATTTGTTTATAATTTATTTCAATATTAAAAGATTTTTGTTATTTAATTTATTAGAAAAATAAAACGAGGAATTTGAATAAATGTATCTATACTTGATTTTTAAGCATTTTAAATAAAATGGAAGCTGTAAGCATAAAAGTAATATTCTAGATGCCTATTAAACAGTAAAGAAGGGACGTATCCACGTGAAAATCATTTTGGTATTTTCACATGTGAAATAAAGATGCTCTTAAAACTGAAAATTATGTGGAAAGCGTTAATATTTTATCATAATTTTTATAAATAAGTAAAAACATTACCGTACAAATAAAAAATCAACATCAACTATTTTATTTTTAAAGTATTCGAATAATTAACACTTAACGCTATTTTATATATCAGTATCTATTATGTTTTTGTGTGCTAATATTTTACTGATTTATTTCTTATTATTTTGTGAATAAAATAGGTAAGATTTGATATAAAAAAAACACTTTAGCAGCCGAAGATAATTATTATACAATTTAACAACAGCTAAAAACTGTACCTGAATAAGTTGTAAGTAAGGAAACTCAAAATAATTAAATGCATTCAACCTTAAAAACCCTCACCATCCCTTAAAATTGGAACTTGATTGGAACTTTTGCTTCTTTTTGCAAGCGTGTCTGCTCGGAGAGGAAATTGTAAGATTTTCGGCTTTTCATCCACCTAAAAAACAAGAATGTCTATGAATTGATATTGCCATCCATTAGCATTTTGTAATTAAGTTGTTGCCAACTCAATATAAAAACACTCTTTCTGATAAACATGCATGCAAAAAACTAAAATTTGTGACATTTATCTTTTACTGATTTAAACTGAGGCTGAGATCAAATTTGGAATCTTCCCTGCCTTGGTTCGTTTACTAAACCATGATGATATCAAACAATGCAGGAGATTGATACCACATTGTGGACAACCTAATGGTTAACAGCTACTGTAAGACGTTACAGCAGCTGTTAACCATTAGGTTGTTAATTTCCGCAGCTTAGGCTGTTTTCCAGAATGGCAATTCAAGCAGTGTGTCGTATTTACGTGTTGCGATGGAAAAAATCTGGAATATTCACAAGTCCTATATATATATATATATATATATATATATATATATATATATATATATATATATATATATATATATATATATATATATATATATATATATGTATATATATATAAAGAAGGCAGAATTGCAACATGTGTCTCCACTGAGGTTGAAGCCGGGATTTTTTGGGATGTAAAGCGTTGTCCTATCATTAGATCACGGTTGACTAAGATAAAAAAAAAAAAAAAAAAACATAATAAAATTTAAAAATGTGTAATTTATGAATAACAGGAAAAATAACAATAATTTTGTAAAAATAAAATTATACAACATATGTGTAACATGCCAACGTTTTTAAATATTTTTTCCTACATTAATAAAAGTTTGGTGCATGCACGGATTAAGTTTCAAAAGAATTTCTCTAATGAATTCAATTTCAAAGTAATTCGAAAATTTGAAAATCCATTTTTTAAATTTCTTGGTTATTTCTATTAAAAAATTCTTTCAGAGCTATATATAGTAACAAGAGAAAAGCACCTTTTGTCTAAATGCAACATTAATTACTCATCTATGATTGAGTAAAAAACGTCATTCAATTAAAAGCTCCATTTCTCATACCCATGAATGCACCACTTTCTCATACCATTTGAAAATAACAGAATTAATATTAATATATATATATATATGTATATATATATATATATATATATATATATATATATATATATATATATATATATATATATATATATATATATATATATAAGCCACAACTTCCAGTGACAATTTTAAAGTTCAAGAATTTCGCCATTTTTTTAAGACTTTCTCAACAGTTTCTCTTTTAAATATTCATTTTATTTTCGAATTTGTCAAATAGCATTTAGATCCAATAAACTCTCCCAGGTAATAATAAAAATAAAAAAGGAAACAAACTAATATAATTCCTCATTTTTATAATGTTCAGAATTTCGTTCCAATATTTTTATATTTTTTTAAACAAATATACATTATATCTGAAACCACTGAAGAATTTATACTTTAGGTTTATTGCATTATAATTTACCAGATTTTATGTAGAATAATTTATATATTTCTATAACTAATGAATGATTCAGCTTAAATATGCTTAAAACATCCGGTAGTAAAAAATTTAATTTTTTTCAATTAAAGTCAATACATTGTTATTTCTATACATATTTATATGCACATTACAGAGATAATTTATATAAAAATTCATATGTATATATATATATATTATATATATATGAATTTTTATATAAATTATCTCTGCATATATATATATATATATATATATATATATATATATATATATGCAATGTATGTATTATCAATTTCTGTTCATTGTATTTCACGCAAATTATTTTTATTTCCTTTGGTTGATTGGCTGATACTATTTGTTGTTTTCTCACTGTTTTGGAATTTCATTGTACATGGTAATAAATAATTTGATATAAAATTTGTCCGAATTTTGCTATTCTGAAATGCAATCTAAAGATTATATTGACTCTAGTAAAATTTGGCAATAAATATTTGCCTCGTTTCCAATCAATTCAATCCAGCTATTTCACTCGGAATCACGGCTCTTATTTGTTTTCAATGGTTAATAGTTATTTTAATTTTCAGTTGTTTTTTAATTTTCTTGTGGAGTTACTCTTTAATATGATATGATATTTGAAACCTTTAAAATTGAATCAAACTTTAAATTCTAAAAGTAAATTAATAGTTATTAATATTCAAAATATTTTATCGTAAGATAATTGTGAATATTTTTAAAATTTATTCACAGTGTGAATAATTTTATTCATTATTATATAGCACAAATTTTTAAAAGAAATTTTTTTATTTCAAATAATTTAAATATAGATAAAGTTTTATAGGAGTATATATAAAGCTTACAATAGTTCATTTATATTTCATTTAATTCACTTTGCTTAAATACTAAGTTAATAAATATGATTGTGTAAGATAATTAAATTCAGCAATATAAATTACCGAGTTACTAACTTTTAAATTAATATTCGTTAACTACCGCATGGTAATACGTTTAATAAAAACCAAACATGATCTATCGATACAGCAATAAGTGATTTATTATTGTTATCATCGAGTTATTTATGAATTTAAGTTTAAAATAAACTAAGCGACAAAAAGAAAGAATACTAAAAATTTATACGCTACCTAGCTCATTATCAAGGTCATTACAATATTAAAAGAAGATTCGCAAGTGATTTTATTACATTTTCCTCACCGTGAACCATAAAAATCTCCGTTTCGCTAACACTGATTAAAAAAGATATTTTTTCTCCTGCACGAGTCATAAACTTATCATAAAACACGTTATCTCGTAAATGACTAAAAAGTCTTCTCAAGTCAACTATAATATTCGCATAGCGACATTTAAGGTGTGAGCAACTGATTTTTAAGATAACAGCTTTTGTTGGTTTTCTTTCACACACAGAAATAGAACTAACAATGTAAATTGTGTTGCATAAGGCTGAAAATGATATTTTTCAACCACACTATTTATTCAATTTTGCTTTAGTAATGAAGGAACAGTTTTTAAAATTTATTTTGCCTTTTATTTAGTTATTTATCTGGGTTACGCATGCTCTTTAAAATTTAATCTAAACCTTTATTGAAATGTTCTAAAATAATAGTGTTTATTCATCAAAGACTTTACAATTAGTTATGTCAATTACTCTTTAGATCTTTTACAAGAATAATTCTCCAAAAAGATTAAAATATTTTAAATATAAGTTTAACAAAACTTTAGATATCACCATTTAAATCTGTTGTTGAGATAGCTTTTGAGTTAGAATAATACATTACAGCGTACTATATTATTTTGTAAACATTCCGAAAAGAGAATTTTTTTTAATGATAACGTCATATTCTTACGAGAAATATAAATAGACAAGGCGTCTCCAAGATGATTATGCTTTTCTTTGTCAGAAATTTATTGAAAATAAATTTTTAGAAATTAGTTTAAATATTCAATAAGGAAACTTACCTTTTCACAATAAAAATCAAAATGGTATTATTATTTTGAAACTTTCTTCGCAAATCATTGCCTTTGTAAAAATTCAAATAAACGTATATTGTTTTTGTAGGAATTCAAGTAAGAATTTATGAAGCTATTTTTCTCAGTTGTAGTACTAAATTTAAAGTAAACAACTCAATTTTTACTGTGAATAACAAACAAGCTATTCATCTCAAAATGTATACAATTTTCAGTTAAGTAAACATTGAATAATTTATGTATATATCTGAATAAAATATAATTTTCTATGCGCATCTCTAATTATGAAGCTATTGATTCCGATGAAATCTTGTAATACGATTTTGAATATTTTAAGTGTTTTGAATTTTATTTTTGATGCGGTTAAACTGAAAGTAAAAAGAAAGTACTTGACGAAAAAAAAAAAAAAGTTCTATTATTATTAAATGGTCATCATATGAATTGGGGGGGGGGAGAATTGTATTTCTTTTTCTTAATTTTTTGTAAATTCAAACTTTTGTGACTTTAAATTTTTGGTCCTATTTACATTCTTTTTAATATTACGGTTCTGAAATCTATAAATTTGATACGCATTAAATATAAATTCATTAGCTGTTAAAACAAAAATCGTACTTTGTCAAAAACTGTTTGTATTGAACTAAGTAAAAATACAATTTTAAAAATAAATTTCATAATTTAGTTAGCCTCTGAAATAAAAAATAAAATAAATTTCAATGAAATTCATTGCCGAATTGCTTGATAAAGAATGAAAAATATGAGAAATTTTCTTAATATAATGATGAAATCTACAGACAAAAAAATAGCTTATAAAAAATCTTGACCACATGTTTGATACTATCATATATATTCTGTACATATTTTAGTATTCTATTTAAAATACTCCTTTTTTTAACTATCGTACAAAAACATGTATTTTTTGTAATAGAATCTTATAAAATTTTAGATTTTTTCTAGATGTAATATATTTTAATGTAATTGAAGTTTCTTAGTTTTACTGATCAAATATAAATAACCCACAAAATAAATAACCATCTTGAAATTTTGAACCTCCTCAATTAACAAGGCCAATACTTGAGTTTATTGTTAGAAAACATTAGTTCAAATAAAATTTCTTAGAATAAAACTAAAAAATAATTTATTGCCAATAAAATTGTTGCAGTAAAAAGTTGTTTTATATATAAAAAAAGGCGTAATTTGAAATACATTTATTATTAATGTTTGAAGTAAAATTATTACTTTTCTCTTTCTGGTATTAATAATTCGGGACCTCAAAACAATGTTTAAATTTTCCTTTTTAATTGACACATTTTGAAATTTGTGATATGGATTTCTATTCAATAAATAGTAATAAACTCTCAAAATTGGAAATAAATTATGAAAAACAGGAGCCACTCTTCAAAAAACAGATGAGTAACAATTGCGTCGGTGTCATTTACAAATTAACCACATAAGAATACACCGATATCGTCTGATGAAAAATGGAAGACAAAATTTGGAGACATTCTGTCTTCAAGTGTGCGCCTACCAAAGAAATGAATTGCTGTCATTTTTCCAGAATCCGGTTATAAATCTCGTGTCGAATACAGTTATGGATAAAAGAAGGGCTGCATTATTTATATCAAATGATTTCTGGAGCCTGAAGAAACGAATTCTGATCTTGTTTATTTGTCGTCTGTCTACTTTTGAATGCAATCGGTTTTTGCTAACTTTATATTTACAGTTCGAATTTCTTAGGATATCGCCTTGGCTTTCAAATACAGAATGAGAAAAAATTGGCAACTATTCAAAAATGCGGGGAAAAAAATAAATATTCAACGTTTTCTATTGTTAATGAATGTAAAGTGCATAAATATAAATGTGTATTCCTCCATTTAAGGAATATTATGTCACAAAAAATGTTTTCTGTGTGTTCTTTAATCATAAAAATCAACAAGAGAAACTTTTTTTTCCTTAATAGAATATCATTTGCATTAATTTCAATACCAACCACTTATGCATTAAATTAAACTATTTCATATAATGATATTCAACTGCTTTTAAGTAAAATGGTTCATTGTAAAATGGAGTTTATGATAAAGAGTCTTTAATTTTTAAACATGTCTGCCAACAAAATGAAGCTTGAAAGGGAGAAAAATTGTAGTCTTTTTTAAAATGTTTATTTTCATTTCTTGCATAAAATAACCATCAAATAATTTGGTTAAAAGTTGAAAATTTAATTTTAAATTTCTTGTCGAAGTTTTGACTATATTTTTGGCGATTTTGTGGTTTTGTAGCTAAAATATTTTCTAGAATTGCTATGAAGAAGTTGCAAATTCTATTTATTTTCCATTGGATATATCATTAGCGTATCTATCAGATTACATAAATGGTAAATCCGATTTAATTGTTTTTCGAAGTAAGAAATTCGAAAAATCCTTTTGAATAATAAGAATAAAAGTAGAAAATTAGCCTCAATTTTCACCTTTTCAAAACTCACATTTATTACAGTTCTTGTATTGAATAATATTTCATGATAATAATTTAAATTTTGTGAAACATAAGAAAAGTAACATTTTGTTAAATTTGAATAATTTTTAATGTATTGCTTTGGAAGTTTATGATTGATACAATGATAATTTTAAGCTATTTAAATGAGCACAATATGATAAAACACATTTTATATCACTGTTTAAACTGGGCATGTGAAATGAATTAATTCATTTCAATGGTAAATTTTTTCCGAACTATATTGTTCCAGTCGGCAGTATTGTTATCAGATAAACTATAATTTATATCGTACAAATAAATTACAGCCACAAACGCAACTCTTTTAAAAAAGCTGCTTTGCATCTTTAGCTTCTGCATTAAAAGGAATCTCAGTTCAACAGATTTTATGTCTATATTGCTATCTGCTTCAAAAATTATTTTAATTAACCCGGATTAATTAAAATGACTAATTTATGATTTAATTAATCTATCAATTTCATTAAATTTATTAGTTATAATATATATATATATATATATATATATATATATATATTATAACTAATATTTAATTTAATGAAATCGATAGATAAATTAAATCATAAAATATTTTTTAACTAAAAAAAAAATTAGTTAAAAAAATATTTTATGATTTATTATTTAATTTATAGATTTCATTAAATTAAATAATAGTTATAAAAGTAAGAGTTGGTTTGGATATTAAAGCTATAAGTAATTTTGCTCAGTTTATCAAGGATGAAAATATTTCTTAGAATTAATATGTTTCCTCGTTATTTGAAAATAAAAAACAGCTAAAACGATTAATAAGCCTTTAAATATAATAATTTGTTTTTACTTTTGAAACGAATATATTTAGGGAAATAGTTTTGTATCATAAAATATTTTAAGTAAATTTCTCAGGCAATTTTTTGAAATATTTCGCAGTATACAAAAGAAGCCATATAACCACAACTAAACTTTAATGACTATTTGAAAACATAATTTGGTGACAAATATTCAAAGATTGAAAAATAATCATTTATTGAATAAAATATCTAAAATCATCGACTTTATGGTATAAATGTGAATGCGTAAAATCACATTCAATAAATCGCAAAGACTTTACAAAGGAAAGTTTCTTCCATTTACAAGAAAGGTTTGAAAGAGCACTTCCAATGAAACTATTATCGAATGTTACCAAAAATTCATATACATATGTAAAATCACCAAAATCTCCTTCAGTATGATATAAATTAGTTCCTTCTCATCGTATTGGAGTTTTAAAAGTGAAAATTTACCTTGATAAGAAAATATGCAAATTGAACACAATCTTACAAAGCAAAAAATATTCTAAGCAAAAAATATGTAGCTTATTATCATTTATTTTAAAGTTATATAAATACTGTATATATTAAAGAAATTAAAATAACATTTCATGAATAAAATTTAAATATCAAGCATTTAATTTGGACATAAATTTAAAAAATGTCAAAAATTTGAAGAACAAATCGTTAAATATTATTTAAAACAAAAATTACATAAAACAAAATATATTTTTTTTTTCAAAAAAATCGGTACATGATAAAGTTATTTATAAAAGTAAAATCTTTATTGTACGGAAAGGAGAAAAAAAATAAAGATTCTCAAAATCTTAAATCTCCCGCGACTTCTTTAGCCGTAAGGAATTTCGAGTTTATATTTATGCCCTTATCTGAAAACATCTTAACGATTTTCGATACAGCAATTCAAAACCGAAATCCCTTTCAGCAAAAAATTGTCAGCAATATTTACTAATCTATACATTATCCTGAACTGTGTAATCCAACCCTCACGTAACATTTGAAGGATTTTTCCTCAACAATTCCTCCCTGGAATGATAAGAGAGCCAAGCCAAAATAAAAACGGCCACTTCTTTTCAGGAGACGTCCCAGCAATTCTCGCCGTTATCTTTCTCAAGACCGTCTGCGGACGTGATTGCGTACCTTCCGATTCGGGAAAAGGGGGGAGCTCTTCGCATTGTGCATTAGTATCCTGCAGTTTCATCTAAGTGGATCAAGGGTGGGGAGAGAGAGACATTGTGAGATATGTAACTCACCCCTCATTTTTCTTTTTCTCTTTTTTTTTTCTAGTGTTGATTGTAAGAGCTGTTGTTATTAAGAAAAAAAAATTCGCTTTCTATTCCTAAGAGTAGCGGGTTCCCTACCTAGCAGATGTTTTTTGTTTTTCCTTCCCTATCTCTCCTCTCCTGAATTAATCCTTAAAACAACAAAATTGAAGGGGAAAAAATACATGAATTGATTGGATCTAGCATTTGGATTACACTAACAATATTATTAACTTTATTTTATGCGTAGTTTTTTATTTAAAGAATTTTTTTTTTTTTTTGGTCTGCATATTGTATTTTTAATTGAAATTTTACAATATTATAGTTCTATCAACATGTCTCAGCAAAATGGGCACATATGTATCAGACGAATTAGTGAGCATTTGTTTTAGCTACATTATCATCAATAAAAGTCTATTATGGATAAAATGCATATAGTTAATGAAAAAGATATTTTTTGCAAGTACTAGAATCTAGCTATAATAATAATAAACAAATAATTTATATTTATTTGAAAGAAACACTTTAAGACCAATATTTGTTTTTTCCTTAATACATGGAATAAATAAAGCCAAATTTTAAATATAAAGTTAGTTTTGCAATTTTTTTCGTGGCTGAAAATTAACTCATCTGATTTGTTTTTGTTTGTTTATTTTGTTTTCAACATAGGCTTTAAATTTAAGCATTTAATTTTACAAATAATTAACATGGTAAAAAAAAAAAACTTATCTGAGGCTCCTGTCGCTGATTTAAACAACACAAATTATATTACAAGCCCTTTAGAAAAATTAAAAACTTTTCTATAAGTTAGTTTTTAAATACTAATTTCCTCAGAAAACATTCAGCAAAACAAAATATCAAATTAAAAGACTAGCATTTAAACATTTAAAATTTCATTTCCGTAACAACTGTGAAAATCAGTCTGGTTTTGATGATGCGTATTTTGAAACTAAGATTTAAATGGATTTTTGAATATAACTACCAAATAAGCGATCTTCAGCAATTAAAATAAAAGCCCTTTTTTTACAGCTTTAAATGTATATATATATATATATTTAATAATACACGCTTTAACAATATAACGCTTTTACTAAATGTTATGAATTGTTTGTTTTATATCGCCTTGATTTTCAAACATTTATGTGAAAAACTTTATTTAATTAAGGCATATAGTACCTAAAAATATTAACGCATAGTAATAGTTTAATGTGAAAATTCAATTTATTTGATTATGAATCACAAAAGGGGGCCAAAACTAGCTTTTATTCAATTAGTGTTCAAGTAAAGGTCAAATTGAACACTCGAAAATTGTAATTTAATTTTTGCAGTCAAAAAATAAGTATTATTTAAAAAAATTAATAGATTATGAATATTTTACTTAAATAGAATATGCATTTAGAATTAATTAGATTTCAAGTCTATAAAAGGCGTAATCTCCCTTTCACGCTTTTTTTTGTTATTTATTCAATAGCCATGCACTGTATATTTTACGTAAATACAATATGCATACAGAATTATTTAGATTTAT
The DNA here is from genome assembly GCA_030067965.1 of Latrodectus elegans. Classification (NCBI taxonomy): domain Eukaryota; kingdom Metazoa; phylum Arthropoda; class Arachnida; order Araneae; family Theridiidae; genus Latrodectus; species Latrodectus elegans. The sequence goes on from CM057821.1 coordinate 26,479,147, forward strand.
TTTGTTTAAAAATGACATTTTTTATTCAGCGTTTTCTGATTTAAAAATATTTAGAATTGCCAGAATTAATTTTATGCGTTAAATATTATTTATTTTGTTTGGAAAATCAGAAATATCAAGAAAAAACATTACAAGCCTAAAAAAGAATTTTAGAGTTCGAACGTTTCGAAACGTTTGCTACATTATATCTTCGATATACATATGTGTGTGATAATGACAAAACAAAATAGAAAAGATTATTTTTCTGTAAATATTCTGCAAAGATGGAAATTGAAATCAAGACTTCAAGAAAATTATTTGTACTTGTAAAGATACTCGGTACTAAAGATTAAATGAAGGTTGTAATATCGTGGTAATATATTATGCTCCAATCATTTTGTATCTGGTTATGCCAAGAGAACATGCTATCTCAACAAAAGCTTCGAAGGTGTTCTCCACAAGAAGTCTATGGGACTCGTAACTCAAAATAAAAAGAAACGAATCCTCAACATCTGCAAACTAAGATGTGACAGGAAATCTCAGTACTTGTTTTCTATTTTGGATGTACTTGCATACTTTTTCTATCTTAAATGATATACTTGTACATACATCCACTTATACCCATTCCAATTCTTAAGATCAAATGGTCTTCAGTATGATTCTTTTTTAGTATAAGTGGGAATATTTGTCTTCCTTTCTCAACATACCAAAATATGTCTAGTGTCTGAATTGGGACTCTACAGTAAGTAGAATTGCATCGAATCTCGAAGCCTATCAATTTACTTTTACAGTTTGTATGGAATAAATTCAATGAAATATACAATACAATATGTGCTAAATGACAATTTTAGTGTTGCTTATTAACCATAAAATTGTTGCCTCTTTCGTTCCAGTTGACATCATGACTACGTCACTTTATTACAATTCTGATGTGTTTAAAATATCCATAACGCCAGATACGTCATATCGTATTTAGGCGGCTTCGTAAATCTGACTTGTCAACGAATTTGCTGCCGGCCTTCAAATCAGATTCTTCGAGTTGCAGCAAACAAGCGAAGTAATTGAAAATATTGCCGTTTATATTGTTAATAAAACGAGTTCTTATATAAAGAGCAAAGCATCGGTTTGAGAAGCCGCTTTTTATTGATGCAAGCCATTAACACGTTGACAGTAGAACAGAAAAAAAAAAAAACAAAATGAAAAAGACAAGACAAAACATCCACTTTAGGGTTAGCTTACATCAGCATGGACGAATTATTTAGAATTATTTTCCTTCAGATCCTTCCACCTATTTCTGAACAAAATCTTATTTGAAGTAAGTAGCAATTCTTGTTCTGTTTCAAAGAGCTCTTAATAAGATAAATTTGCTGCCACTATTTTTTACAATAAGTCTGGTTATGGTTAAAGTGAAACATTTTCTATTTTTTTTAAATTTCGCATAATTAAGATGAACTTCTAAAAGAATCTGCGATATTTCTATCCACTTTTCCTGATAACTCAGTCTGTCGCCACATTTTAAAACCATCTTTTTTTCCGAAATAAAAGCTGAACAACTGTTATTCACAAATCAGAAGCTTCTGCAAATTACCTATTTCTGCCATTTCTGGTCATTTCCCAGTTTGACATAAAGAATGTTGATTTGTGTATGAAGTTTGGCTTTAGTATGTTTAAAATCATGTTATATGATATATATAAATATATATATATATATATATATATATATATATATATATATATATATATATATATATATATATATATATATATATATATATATATATATATATATATATATATATATATATATATATATATATATATATATATATATATATATATATATATATATATATATATAACATCTTCATATACCTTCATAACTACACATATATATAACAGATATAAATAAAGCAAGGCAAAGTTTAATATCAGAGATTTCTTTCAGTTTTATATTTCAAATAAAAGTATATGTTCAACAAAATTAAACTTTATCCTATCAGATGACAAGTAAAGATACATTTTCACTAATTAAATTGAATTTCCCCAGGAAAGGGAAAAATTCGCCTTTCATTTCCCCCCAAACGATAAGATACCGCTTCCAGACAAAAACCTATTTGGCAGCTGGTCAATAGACTTTAAATGACTCCTCTTAATTGCCCTCTATATTGCTTCACTTCTTTGCCAATATGAAGAACGATGCCTCGTTTCCCTACTTAGATCCATTTTCGGGATTTTTCAACCAGTCCAGACTAAGTTTGAAATATTTTTATCGAGAAAATTTTTTTTCTATCTTTTTTTAAAAACTTTTCTATTGCATAAAATAAAGGGATTCATATTTTAGAAGAGAGAGAAATATATGCTTGAAATTTTTTTTTTTGAATAAGTTAGATAAGAATGTAAATGAAGCTCTGAGTTTTGAAAGGTCTGTGGCAAAATACTGTGTGTGAAATATGCTGGGAAAAATCATTGAATATATATTTTCAGTTCTGATATATTTTTTTGCTTTTACAATAATAATTTTTTGTATCTTTTTAGACCAGAGTAACATTGGACACATTTAAGTACAGATCTATATACTTTATAAAGAAGAAATTTTACGAGATTTTGATGGAAAATATGCAAATTAAATTTCCAACTCAGATATCAGTTTCACGAGTTAACTGACATAAACAAATTTAAAAATTTCGAAAAATCTTTCAAATTAAATTTTGTGAAGAATGGCTATACATTATATTTTAAATTTATTTTATCATCTTTATTTTAAATTATGTTTCATAAATATAGTGTTTAAGTTATAAATATTTTAACTTAATATATTTTTTTCTAAATCATAGTGGTATTTTATCACTAAGAAATTGTTCTATCATTTACTTTGAGTTACACTCTAAGTAGGTTAAGTGTATTACTTAATTTTCTACTGACATTTATTTTCTGTTTAAATTTAATTTTATTATTTATTTTTATTAAAATTTTGTTTATATTAAAATCCATTATAAAAAAATTATCATTGATGCCGGATGTTCGTAATAAAACTTAATAACTTTCACGGATTTCTAAAAGAAATCTTCAGCAATAAAACTTAACTTGTAGCAGCATTTAACAATCTAAATATTTACATGAAATGGATGTATATGTGAATTTAGGATTCATTAGCACAATAACCATCTCCCATAAAATTTGTACGTATTCTTACATAATCTTTAAATTCACTTATATTGATATTAGAAGGTTCAAATAATTTGTTTATTGTTGAGAATAGCGTAAAACACAAATATGAGGAAAAATTATTTTGTCCTACAACTAAAAATAACATTCTTATAAACTATTTTCCTCAAATATTTAAAACTCATTTTGAATTTATAATCTTTTCTGTCAAATTGTTATAAATAATATTAATCTGCTAACACCTAAAAATTGTTTTTTTTTAAAAAGTAAAATAACTTAAAATCCATTACTTTATCACTTTAAATTAAAAACAAAATAAAAAAAATAAAATTGGAGTACTATCAATTTTAGCTGACATGTTATTTATGTATCATTTAAAATTATCCATTCTATTTAATTGCACGTCAAAATATATTACATAAATGGAAGCTTCTTAAAAGCAATACGAATGTCTTCGATGCAGAGATAAAGGCGGACATTTTGTCACCGAATGAAAATCGTTTGTATAATCTTTCTCGAAAAGAGAAATGGAAATTTAATTCTGCATTAAATCATCATTATCGAAATCGAGTGTTCAAATGTAGCAGCATTAATTATTTCGTGTTATTCTGTAACAGTAAATAGTAGCGCAAAGAATATTTTTCATTTATAGGGATAATAAAGATACAAATTATGATCAGTTCTATCAGGTTAATAAACATCTGTTTAAGTATTTTTATACGCCCTAAATATAGGGTTTTTCGAAAGTGTAACATGATAATATAAATTCGTTTTTGAGAGAGTAATTGTTGATAGTTATTTCTTGATTATATTGAAATTTTTTGTTGCATTGCACTTCTCTTTTTGAGAAATTCCAAAAATAGTACAATTTATCAAATATTATTTGAAGAATTTAATTGCTATGTTATTTGTTCTCTGTTCTAAGTGGATTTTAATTTTTTACTATAACCAATTTAAAAGATAGTTAGAAAGTTAATAAACTTTTGATTTTAATTCGTGATATTAATTTTCATCAAAAATTAATGTTATGCTTTGTACAAAGTATAAATTTAAAATTGTCTACAGAAAACAATGCACATTCATTTTCTTTATTTCAATCTAAAATCCTTCTTTATTTCAATTTGGAGTCATGTTTATGCTTATAATTAAAGCTTTTCTGCTTCAAAATTTATTATTTTTCAACATTTACTAAAGCATGACAAATTCTTAAATATTTTATTCATAAATAAATGAGTATTTTATTTTAGACAAAAATATATCTTTATTGATATTAAAAAACACAATTTTTGTGTATGTAATGTAATTAAAATCTAAATATATATAAAATAACGAAAAAATATCTATGTAATATATAATTACAAAACTTTAAATAAATTAAATAAAATGTAAAAAATCTATTGCTCTTAGAAAGGTAAATATGTTACTGTGCGGTGACTCCTTCAACAAATCAGATAAAGTTAAAATATCGCAATTAGAAAAAAGTAAACGATAGTGATTAAAATATGAATATGAAATTAAAATATGAGAAATAGTAAATAGTTCATTACATGTTTCACACCAAAGGTTTAGTTCATTTAAAAGCATATATCTGTATATGAAACGTGTGTGTCTTATAGGAAAGTGTGTTAATCTCACATCAGTACTTTGAAACGGTAAAACTGCTAACGAGGTGACGTATGGAAATATGGCATGTTATTTATTATTGAGCTGCAGGTTTCATGACTATTGCCAAAGTTCTTGAATAAACATTTTTATATCCCTTCTCTCATAATAAAAAAAGAAAAGGAATGGATGGAAGAGATGGACTGGATGCAGATTTAGCAGCTGCATCAGTCCTCTCATAGCCATTTAGACCTACGTGACTTGTGATCCAACAAAAAGTAATGTCATATCCCTTTCCAACAAGGGAATCTAATGCTCGAAAAATTCTGGACACAACGGGATGTCATTTAAAACTACTGTTCCTCAGAGTTTGCAAAATACTCAAATTGTAGGTGTACACCGCAATATTTGAAAGTATCACTTTTATTCAACTGCTGAAGAGTTTGTAAATAGATATTGCCTCTGCAGAGAAAATGGAAACAGGTCGAATGAATGCTGTAATTCAGAGTTTTGGTTTCAATAACTTCAGCACAAGCCAACATGTTCTGAAGATTTGGATCCATCAGTGAAAACTAGTGTGTACGTAATATATTGACTGCGATGTGATGAAAAAGCTGCTGGAAAACAGTAGTTATCAAACCCGATTTTCTATAAAGAGCAAAAGGAATTTCTAATTTTCTTCATTTTAAATAGGAGTTACTCAAATGAAATGGTTTGAAATTTCTTATAATCCTTCGAAAACAAATATAAAAAAATATTTTCTATTAATAAAAATTTTTAAGTTTTCTTATAATCATTTTTTAATTAAAAGAATGTAATGTACGTTTTGAAATAAATAAATGTATTTCAAAACGTACATTACATTTTTAACATATTATGTATTTTTAATGTTTCCTTGTACCTTTCCCATTAGTGTCACATAATAGTTAAATGAAAAAGAATTTTGCTTTCAGTTGATTGAAAAAATTGCGTTTAAATAGTTTTTATGACAAATTGTTTTATAACCAAATCAATTGCTACTTGTTTCATGTGATTTGGAACACCTTCGCTTATAAATTTTAATACTATGTGCAGAGATACTATGTTAAGATTTGATAACATCAAGATTCATTATTCTGTTTGTAGACGTTAAAGCTAGTTTTAACCTCAGCAACTTGTCTTAGGCTTACATTTACTATCACCAAAGAATGTTGATTCAGTTATCAAAAATTTTCCACAAAACATACATTGTAATTAATGTTCTAAATTATTTGCTATTCTTTTAATATATAGGAATTAAGATGTCGTCAACCACTTCACCAGAGAAATTTTAGACGAAAAATTTTTTATAATCTTATTTACTTTGGTAGCTACAGAATACAAAAACAAATATATATCTCATATTTAAAACCCTCATAATAATATAGTCTAATTTAAAATAGCATTGTTATTTTGCAGACATTTAATAGAACTTAATTTAAAGTTTACGAGTCAAATTTTTCTATTATATATTATTTTTTCACAACAATACAAAAGCAATGAACATTTCCAGACAAAAAAATTACCATATCTCAAAAATGTTGAAAATTATAAGATAATAACAGCTTTAATACCATTTTCGATATTCTTTGAGGCGTTCTCTAATCTTTTCATTTTACTTTTTATTTTACGGTTGAAACAACATAATCCTTTTATAAGCAAGTACTTTAACATTTTCCGAATAGTTATTCGTTATGCACAACTAGAAATGAAAATCAAGACATCCCTAGGAAAACGGCAATGTTGTAAAAGAAATGGAGTTCGATAGTCCGAAAGAGAAATATGTACGCTTGAATTGTTTTCCACTATTCAAATTCAATCGGAATAAAGTGGAACACACGGTTTCCTTCAGTTTGTCTTATTTAAAAGCAGAAAAGATGAATTTATCTTTCACAGACCAATCTACTCCATCTCATCCGCAAAATCGCCAACATGAATTTCTCATCGAACCCAGCCACCTTTGGCGACAAAAGATTCTTCACTTACTGATTGGGGACCAGCAACAAATTGCGAAAAACAATATGTTTCGTTAAATGCTCCGAATTCGAAGAAATTTTAAAAAGTAATATGTTAAAGGACAAGAATTTGAAAATAATGCAATTAAAGTACACACACTCAAAACAATCATGTGTTAGGAAAGTAATATAAGACAATGTAACATTTATTATTATTAAAATATAACTCCAAAAATAGATTTTATACTGACACTACTTTCTTACTATTTTTGTTCCCCCATTTTGTAATTTTTAATGTTTTAGAGCAAAATAGATAAATTTATCTTGAAAATAGTTGCAATTGAAATGCAAAATTATTAAATATAATTTTAAAGTAGAATTTAATAATTCGTTTTAAATTCAGATCAATTGAGTAATTAATTAGAATTTAATTTGATTTACAATGAATAGCTTTTAGCGTAATATTCCTATAAAAATGTCTACATGAAAATTAAAAAATATTTTTCTAAAGATCACAGAGGAGTTTAGAAAATGTATTCATAGAAATTATGAAATTTAAAAAAAAATAAATAAATAAATAAACGGTACTATTTTCTTACATAAATGTTGTGAAATAACTAAAATATCCATTTTTTTGTCAAGTCTTCGATAGCTACAACTTATCTCGCACTATTTCCAATTGGATAGGATGGCAAATAGGCTTGACTTAAAATAACAGCGAAAAAATTTTAGAACTAATAAGAAATATATAAATTAATATAAAGAAAAAATCCTTATTCAAAAAAATTATAACAAAAGAATATTCAAAAATATCTATAATTAAACATAATATCACAAATTACAAAATTTTGATATTGTTATGTTTTACATAGGTTTTATATACGCACTTATGTAAGTATAAATTTTGACTTATGTGTCAGTTTTATTAGTATAGATTTAGGCAAGATACATTCTCTACGTTTTATGCACCATTAAATAACAAAATTGTTATAATAAAAAATAAATTGTTAACAAGAAAAACAATAAAAAAAATTTTTAGAATATAAAACAAGAAAAAAATATTTTATGTCTTTGATTTTTATTTTTGTCTTTTCCGTGTTAAGGTTGAATCTGCTTCAAAAATAAACGTACCATTTTCGAGTAATATTTTTACCACAATGTTTTATTACATATGAAATATATTTTAATACTCGTATTAATTGTAAGCTTTTTTATAATAAAAAAGGAAAACTAACTTCCTCCATTTTCTAATGAAATTTATGCCATTACAAATAGTGATAATTTTACCTTGAAGTTTTACGAGATAAATTAATAATATTTCGTAAATTATAATGTATGTTATACACTTATAACGAACTATTGAAAATTATAATTAGTGAAGATTTCTGATCTAAAAATGAAGTTAAATTTGAAACATATATTATTTTAAATTATTCCTTTTTAGACAGTGCTTATATTGATTTTAACACTTTAATATATAATTAATTATAATATTATTATTTCAAAAATAAGTGTTTTGGTTATAAATAAAGCCTAAAAGTAGCTCATAACAGAATAAAATAGCTTATATAGAGAACTGAAATTCAACTGAAAATTGTCAACCTTAAAATTCTAATTTTATATTTTTGTATCCGTGTAATAAAATTTATACTCAAACCAGACATTATATACATATTGCTATATATATATGTATATATATATATATATATATATATATATATATATATATATATATATATATATATATACCGGGTAAGCCAAAAAGTTCGTTACAATTTTAAAAATTCATAAAAAAGAAGAAAGTAAGATAAAGAAATACGGTTTGCAAGAAAGGGCTCACAAAGTAGTCGGATATTTTTTTTGCAGCAAAAAAAGTTTTAGTGAAAAGTCGCCTATAGATGGCGCTGACTGTCCAAAACACAATGAAAAGGACAACAGTACGCTCCATTCATTTATTCTGATAATAACAGTTGCTCAATATGACCTCCAGTACATTGTACGACACAACTAAGGCGACTCGCAACGCCCGTTACAGCTGAATGCAATACGTCGGAATGAATTGCAGAAACCTCACGACAGATGGAATCTTTGAGTTCGGCCAATGTTGAAGGAGATGAACGGTACATACGTGATTTCAAATAGCCCCACAACCAGAAGTCGACCGGAGTGAGGTCAGGTGATCGCGGAGGCCATGCGAACTTGAAACCTTGACTGATCAGTCTCTCTTCACCAAAGGTACTCAAAAGGAATCGTTTTACTGGATTGGCAAAATGTGGTGGTGCGCCATCCTGCATAAAGTTTATTACAGATAATACATCTCTTTGATTTAATGCGGGCACGACTTTGTCATGCAAAAGAGTGAGGTAACGCTTAGCGGTTACTGTGCACGTTTTCCAGCCCAATCTGGGACACGGATCTTCAAAGAAGAAAGGTCCGACAATGAAAGATGAGGTGAAGCTACACCAGACTGTCAACTTGGCTGGATGCAGAGATTTCGTCGTGTATTCACGAGGATTAGATGTTGCCCATATACGAGTGTTATGGGTGTTGACATCCCCGTGTAGTGTGAAGTGCGCCTAATCCGTCCAGAAAACGTTGAACAACCACTGAGGAGCACTGCTACTCCCAATGGACGATTCCACCGCTAAATCATTTATTGTGGTTTCCACCGCAGTAATTCGGCTCTGCGCCAACGAGGGTCTTCCACTGCGTGGCCGATCCTCCAAAGAGCCAGTTTCCTCGAACCTCTTGATAAGCTTGACTATTCCAGGACACGATATGGGGCCTTTCTTCGTCTTCAGTCCTTTCGTCGTGCGAAATTTTCGCAACGCAATAGTTGCTGACTCTCCGTTCAAATAGAACAACTTCACCAACAACGCTCGATCGGGTAATGATAACATTCTGAAAGCGAATGAGAAATTCTCGAGTATCACGGCCTTTTATCGCAAGATTAATTTGCATAATTCTGCTGAATCTCTCGGTGTCAGCGCCATCTATAGGTGACTTTTTTAACTAAAACTTTTTTTGATGCTAAAATAAATCCAACTACCTTGTGAGCCCTTTCTTGCAAACCGCACTTCTTTATCTCACTTTCTTCTTTTTTTATGAATTTTTAAAATTGTAACGAACTTTTGTCTCACCCGGTATATACACAACAATATTCGCATGAACTATATAAATTCTAATTTTATTCATATACATTATATAGTATTAATATTTAATATCCAGAGTGTTGTATTATAATGTATAACTGTGAAATTTAATTACCTAGATTTAAAAATAAATGCATGTATGTACCTGTCAATTTGTTAAAAAATATTTTTAAAATACTTATTACAAAATTTTTTTATCGAAACCAATATAATTGAAATGGATCAAATCAAAAACAAAATGAGTACCAATGTTAAATAATATTGATCATAATAAAAAAAAATCATAATCCAATCAAACAGTGCACATGCATACAAATCAAGCGGCGAGAATTAATGTCAAAAAGTGTTTTTTTGCTCGGTAATGCCCGACCACGCACAGCTAATACGTCAAAACAACTCCTACAGAAATTTGACAGGGACGTGTTTGATCATCCTCCGTACATACCGGATTTCGCTTCTAGTGACTTTCATCTCCTCATGGGCCTAAAATCTTTCCTTGGTGGTCAACACTTTATCTATGAGTACGAGCTGAAAGAACATGTTACCACGTGATTGAAAACACAAGCGGCTACCTTTTATGAATAAGGAGTATAAAAATTTGTGCCACGCTATGACAAGTGCCTACAAAATTTCGGAAGCTATGCAGAAAAGTAGTTTAACAGTAAATTTGTTTCTGTATCTGCATTGTATATATATATATATATATATATATATATATATATATATATATATATATATATATATATATTTATATTGTATCGAGCTTCGGGGTTCGTGTGGATTGAGAGTTGAAGAAAGCAACCACTAAATGAACACAAGACTTTTATTCGTAAAAATTTCACTAGAAATATCAGCTGTATGAATCAGAATTATACAGCTCCAATTCATCAGATACAAAAAGTAACTTGATACTAGATACTAGACTAACTTGTTTCTAATGTAAACATTTTAATAATCATTCAAGCAGATGTTGATTCAGCTTCATTTTTAAGAGATGAAGGATTTTAGCTGCGGGAAGGCTGTTTAAAATAAAGAGAACAACGATTGTCGCAATACATTTTAAGTATTAAAAAAGATACTACATCCTATGCAAACATTTACTCTTAGTATTGTACCGAGCTTCGGGGTTTGTGTGGACTGAGAGTTGAATAAAGCAACTACTCAATTAACACAAGACTTTTATTCGTAAAAGTCTCATTAGATATACCACCTGTAACAATCACAATTATACAGCTACAGTTCGTCGAATACAATAAGTAACAGCTTCCAATCACAGGTCTCAAATACCTCAGGCAGAGAACAGTTTCTCTAGACTAGCAGTCACGACTAATCGTCTTCACTCACTGACTGTCTTCACAAAACTTCACTTTTTCTATATCGGGCTGTGGTATTTATACCTGACTTGGCGGGTTTAATCTACTAATTTTGCCAAGGTTCTGGAAGCTTCTAGGCTATCTCGCTAAATATTGGTCCTAGAGCTTAGGTAATGGATGTTTCCAGAAGTATCTATTTCTAGCCAAGTCACCAAGTTTTCTCGCCAAAACATCGCCAAGTCACCAAATCATTACAAAACCCGCTTTTAACGTATAACACGTCCAAATACCGCAATTTTTGCTCAATATGTGAGTATTTCCTATCTGTCTGAGATATTTTAAGACATATACAATAAGTATTTATAAATATATATATATATATATATATATATATATATATATATATATATAAATATATATATATATATATATATATATATATATATATATATATATATAATGCAAATTAGATATAGAACTGAAAAGTACGTGAATATATAAAGACATTCAATGTGTTTTCAATGCATTGATCTCTATTTCTTTATAAAAAATTTTTCCAACTATTTACTATATTTCGTATTTTAAGGGTTTTGTTTTTAATTTATAGTTAATTTAGTATTTTCAATGTATTATTCTCCATTTGGTATATTCATTGTATTTTAAATGCATCATTCTCCATCTAATGTTTGATTATTAATTTTATAAAATATAATATTAATTACATATATATATATATATATATATATATATATATATATATATATAGGAAGAAATAGATACAATTTCTAATAAATTTTATTATTTTATTCTCGAAACAAATGTAATTATCACAAAATGTTTTAACAGGCAATTTCACCAGTTATTTGGAACTCTCTGAAAATCATTATATAAAGAAACCTTGGAATTAAAAATTATCTGTTGAATAAATTTTTAAAAAGACATTCCCAAGGGTTTGAGTCGATTTTTTAACAGAGGTTTGAGGAATGTTACAAAATAACCTCATTTTCCAAAGAAAAAGACATTGTATAAAATCTTACTTAGCGTCTATTGTCCGTAAAGAAGTCTGATCGGAAGAAATACATTGTGGAATAAATGAATTTTTAAGAAAGGAGATATCGCTTACAGCCATTATCTAAGATATATGCTTCTTTCTGTCACACAAAAGCTATCCAAAACCTCAAAAGGAGTCAATATTTCAAAGATAAAATTGGTTATTATTTGCAGTTTCTAATAAGGCGATATTTCTCTTTATTACATGTTTAACAAAACGTCAGTTTATATTTAATACGCAAATATATTTACTACACACTATTATGAAATATTTTATGGAGTATGTCAGTAAAATTTTATTGGTAGTTGCATACTAAAAAATAAAAAAGTGCATTAAAATCTTTTCGTATTTTATTAATAATTTAAAGAATACATTTTTAGTGTAATGTTTTTAGTTTATTTTGAAAAACAAGTTTAGATTTTAATTTCAACTTAAGCTTAATGACATCAATATTTTATCTTTTTTTTTATCAGTCATTCAAGTTTGCGTTTCAAAATTTATTAATAATACTAATAACAAATGAAATATTATTTTATAAATTTGCAGTTAATCTACACAAGCAATATTTCACAAACATTTCCAAAATTTTATTAACAAGTACTGTATATAATACTTTTGGAGCAAATTTAAATTTGGTGAATTGTTTGGCTGATTTTGTCGATTTTTTGGTCACATAAATTTCTTATTACATTAGAATGATAGAGAATGTTAAGAATACTTTACAACATTCTATTTTTGGCAACCGTAGATTATACGTCAAAGCAAGGCAGTTTAGAAAAAGTTTTTTATATTAAGTCCCATATTTAGAATTCTTTCTAAGATATTCAAATGAATGTTTTTATTAAAAATCGATAATATTTCATAATTTTATTTATGCATTTTAATATTGAACGTGCTTAATTTACTTATTTAGAAAGGAACTATTATAATATAGAAATTACGAATGGTTGGCGATATTTCTAAATTACCAAGAACTTTACTAATCTCACCAAAAGGTTTATATGGCATTCTATGATCCTATAAAGACAGACCTTTTAGCTATTGTCAACTCTTTATTACATTTTTACAATTTTTAAAATGTCTTTATTACATTTTTACAATTCTAATAGTCACCAGTTATTTAAATCTCAACACCAATGAATTTTTTGTTTAATTATTTCCCAATCAAAAAGTTTATTTATTGATAGGATAAAATTTGGGCAAAATTTTATGCATCTGCATTAAGAACCAATTTTTGTATTTTCTGTGGAAAAAATGGTAATCTAACTTAAAAATGGGAAATAAATTGTGTCAGGACTTGTTAAAGCAGGCATTAATATTTCCTTTTTAAATTTTTCCATTGTTTGATGTTTATATTTGTGGCAATTTTGATTGGTTGATATCTGCTCTTAAAAAATTATTTACAAATCACAAATTGGTGACAAATGTGGGAAAAGATTTTGGATAAAGAATCAAACCTGTTGTTTATCAGAGTACATTTCTAATTTGCTTTATTTATTAAAAAAATTCAAATCGCAATAGAATGAAATTTGTAAGTTGATTTAAAGAAAATAAATTATTTGTACTGTTATTTTAAATTGTTTTTTGAAGTACTATCTCTTCTCTTATTTCCACTGAAAAAGCTGTCATCAAATGTTGTGATTTAACACCAAATATTGCTATTTAATGACTATGTCAACTGAGATATTTCAAAAATTCATATTTCTTGCCTTTTATTTTTGAAGTATTTAAATTTAAATTTTATAAATATATATATTTTATATAACTGATATAGCAATTTGATACTTTCCTTTCAAGAAGAAGACAAATAAGCACGGAAAACGTGACCATTGTTTAAATGTTTACTATGCATTCCAGTTGACTTTTTAAGACACACGAAAATTGAATGCATAAATCCAAATGTATTTTACCACAAGTTTATACTCAGGTGCTATTTTAATTCTTTTTCTCTTCATTTCAGCTCAAACGATAAACACATCAAGGATTACTGTATACATTTCATATGATAAATCATGTTTATTTTCAATTTCCCTTTAGAAAGTAAGTGGACGATATCATCCCCGAGGATCTGATGACGTCATATGCAAGTACCTAACTGTTGTTGTTGTTGTAGCTTATCTCCAAGGGTCTGACAGAGTTAGACCAAATCTGGGAATCCGTTGACTGAGAGGAAATCGATGACAAGGAGGGGAGAAGGGTAGATTTCGTCCCATAGTATATTCATACAATTCAGGATATGCTCAAGAGAAGCTTAGTGTCCATGGCATTTAGGACAGAGGGGGAAGGTCTTGTTACCCGATACAAAAGTGAGGCATTTCCGGTGTCCAGAGGCTAGACGTGCAAGGCAAGGGCTGGATTTCCTATCACAGGACAAGGCCGGGGCAGCCAGAGGAAGTCCAGGCTATCTACCCTTGTAGAAGTGGTGAGTCAAAAGTACCTGCCAATTGGTTTTAATCTGGACTTTTCTCTGAGAAAAGAGTTCAAGGTCGGTAAGTGCGGAAGAAGAAGGAGCAGGATGACCTGAGCCCTCCTTTGCTAAATTGTCTGCTATTTCATTGCCTCCAACATCCACGTGAGACGGGATCAATTGAAAATAGATATTATGCCGAAGAGATACAATTTTAAGCTTGTGTAGAATAGAAAGGCTTGTTTGGTCTCCCAAGCAGGTCCAATTTTGTAGATGTTGAATTGAACTACGACCATCAATTAATATCCAGACATCATTATAATTAGTTTCACTCATGATAGATTCCAATTCTATATTGATGGCTATTAGTTCGCTAAGAAAGACCGAACAGAAGTCGGGATTACGTTGACTAAGAAAGAGTTTGTCATGAAGAATCTCGATGAGGAAATTCCGCTGCCAGTTCGGTGATTTATTTTGCTGCCATCAGTGTAAATTTTTATGTCATTTGGTGGTATATTATTAATGATTTCCAAGGCTAGTTGTTTTAGCAATTCAGGTAAACAATCCCTCTTAATGATTGCCATAGAAAGTTCGTAATTGAAGTGAACATTACCTAATTTTAATTTGAATTAGAATACTTTGCTGCAATATTAATATTGCTACTTCTTTTCTTTCATTCTGATCAAAATGATTAGAAGTTGAAACTTACTAATATTAACTTAATTAAAATTAAGAGAAGATTTTTGTTACTATACCACATTATTTCTAGACAGACACACACATATATAAGTTACATAGATTTTTTGAAAATTTTGTGTTAATTGATTATAAAATTACTCAGACTTTTCATGCATCGGAGAAATCTCAAGAAAAAAGGAACAAATTATAAAATTTTCATTGTTTTCCTGTGGGGATTCCTGTATTTGCTTTAATGAATCAATTATTCATTAAATTATAAACAAGGATCTCACACATCCTTTAAAAAAACATTAAATTCATTGATTTTCATTATTTTCAATAAATTCAGTAAAATATATATTTTGAATAATCCCATGATCGTTACTGAAAAAAGGAAAAGGATCATTTAGTCCATTTTAAAATCTAAATATACTTTTGCAAAGAAATTTAGAATGAAATTAGCAGACTTGCTGTAAAATTGACCCATAAATTTCAATGCAATCTACCATAATCACGTTAGTCTAGGGAAATCTCCAGCAATTTCATCTTGGACTTAGGAAAAGTGATTAGCAAATTTATTAAACTTGTTAGCCGAACTTTTATTCCCCCCAAACAGAATTTGCTTGGGAGGAAACTCATTAACATTTTCCCCACATGCTCTTTAAATTTCCCTACGAGAAGCCCCAAAAGCGACAGGATTGGGAAAACACAAAACACCTTAAAGAGCATAACCTGTGTGAGAAAGACGGGTACAAAATTTGCGAGCTGTCGGTAGAAAAGGTGCTTAAGAATATGGTATCGTTCGTGTATTGAAGTGAATTAGTTTCACAGTCTGAAGAGTGCAACTTTTAAGAATAAACTGCTCTATGAGAAAATTAGTGTCATCCCGAGAAATGTCCGTTGCAAACAGCAGAGGATTTCTCCTTCAGGATTATTATCGTAAAATGAATAATTCTATATAAAATATTAATTTAAACAAAATATTTTAGATTTGTTATAATCCCATAAAATATTAATTTGAAAGAGATTTTTGGTATACTAGAAGAATTCCTGTCCGTGGAAAAGAGAGAATTTCACTCAAAACTGAGACACAATGAAATGTATATATTTTATACTTAAATTTAGTAAAAGAAAATTGAAACCGGGTTTTTTGCATTATTTGCAAAAATAAAATGGTTGTTCCTTAACTTTTTTAAGCCAATATTTGAGAATATCCTTTCAAATTTAAATTATGTTTGAAAAAAACTTAACGACAAGTTTGTATATTGTTATCAAATTTTAAGAAAACGCGTTGGTTAATGTGACACTATTTATTTGTTAACAATAGTTTTCGTGTAATATTAAATATGAAATGTAATCATACTTTAGTTTCTATTCAAATAACAGCAAATTTATTTCAAAGGAAAAAAATGTGTTAATAGAATATTTTTTGCGTTATATTATTTTCAACTCTTGAGATTTATTAATACTTTAAAAAGGTGTCATATGACAAAAATTAATCTGAGTGTTTACTGATGCGCTAAATGCTAAAATTTAAGTCATTGTATATTTACAATTAGTCCAATTTTTTTAATAGCTAAATAATTTTAAGCAATAAGCTAACTAATTAACTGGCATTATAAATATAATATTTTGGTAAAGTATTATTTAAAAATTATATATTCTTTCAGTTTAATATCAACTGTGATAATTTCCCAAATAAATTGAGAAAATTTTTTCTCCCAAAATGAAAACAAAAGAAACATTAACATAATACTATATTCTTCGTAAAATCAGTAAAAAACTGACAGTTTAATCTTTTACAGAGTCACATCAAAAATATTTATTGTTATATGTCCTTTAAAATATTCTCAAAAGCGACGTAAGCAAAAGATACAGAAAACTGAATTTGCAATTTAATATTTATCACCAAAATAACAATGTTGACATTCTCCCTCTCAAAAAGTGAAACACAAAATAAAGAACTTGGTGACACCATTGTAAAGAGTGATGAGGAGATGGTCATTCAAGATATTTGAGCTTGGCAAATATATTTACATCTTGGCATTTTCTTTTAGGCTTAAGCAAGATTATGGCTTTTTTTTTTTTTTTTTTTTTTTGGTTTGCTGAATTTATTCAAGGGGTGATGTCAACTTAGAGTTAGTTGTGGTAAAATAGTCCATATTTTTCTATCTTATAACATATGGACATTTCTCTTTTACTAGGGAAGTTCAAATCACTTAAATTACTAGGAGTCAGAAACTCAGTAAACAAGTAATATATTTGATGGAAAATGTCTCAACACAAGTAAGGTTTGTAGATTAGTGAATGTGAAATATTTACGCTGTCATACTTTCTTGAGATTCATCCATGTTGTTAAGTAATGTGAATTGCTAGAAATAAATCTCAAACATACTGCACAAGAACAGTTATATTTTTATTATTATTTATGCAAAATTTATTGTGGACTTGCAAGTCGTTTGCATATTTTTTTTTTCTGGTCTCCAAATAATTTCAAAATATTTCTCATAAATGTTATGCATGTTTTGGCTGGGGTTTATCTACAAAGGCATGCGTATACATAAAGTGGTATATAAACGATGGTAAATTTTTTTTTCTGTCCAAAATTGCACAAAAAGTATATTGATAATTGTGCTGGCATACTACAATTTGTTCAAGAAACTGAACGAATTTAAACAGAAAATTTTATCTTCCATATTATTGCATTATTTAGTTTTATAATTTTCTAAAAGCATGTATTCATAATTAAATATAAAGCTTATATACTATAATTCTGGAAGTGATTGTTTCTATAATTCTTAACGAAAAACATTGAATTTATCATAACATTTTCGAGTTAATATTTTTTCCAACGGTGGGTATTTGTGTGACGAACCCTATGCCTCAACAAGGCCAAAAACTGCTACTCATTTGTCGTACCCAGCGGGCACCTGTGAACCAAGTCAAGGAGGCGAGTAGCGTTGCCCGCGCCATACCACTACAAACCCGTTTATAGGGTGGGCCACATTCATACATCATGTCAGAAGAACAGAACAGAGAGTAACGTCCATGCCCGGTCAGGGATTCGAACCCGGGACCCGGAGTAAGGAACGCTAACCACTCAACCATGGGTCGGTTTTCGAGTTAATATCGGTTTTTAAATTTTTTATTAGTATTTTTAAAATTGCACCTGGTACTAAAAATACATAATGAATACATAATGAATTTATTGTTACTTAATGAATTGATTGTTCTGCGTGAAATATATGAACTTAAAAAATTTTTTCTTACAGAACTATAAATTGATTAAAACTTTAAGTTTCTCTTAATTTTTAAAGAAAACATCTAATGATTTTACGAAATTTTAACACAATATGTTACTGTAATTAAAATCCCTTTTCACAAACTTAATTGTGGAATATGACTTAAACGATTAAGATAAACTGAAGAACTTATCATTGAAAAGTAAATATTTAAGTCTCATAAAATATTCTATAATGTTATTTATTTTGCAAAATATTTTTATATAATATGTAAGATTATTTATTTAAATTGCTCCCAAATCTTCTTATTTTTAAAATCTATTATAGAATGAGGGTGTACTTATTTCCAATGATTAAAATAAAATGTTTAAGTATCAATATTTTCTGTTTATTCCGAGCTCTGTGTTCATTTTGCCTTAATTACATGCTAAGACTGGATCTAAGCTATGCCATTTTCATAGGGATCACATGACACCATTTCTCTTAGAAGATGCTTTAGGAAAATACAGATGCTTTGTGAGATATGCTTGAAGTTTTAACAGTTGATTGATTGATTTTGAAAAATCTACATTTAATTACGCTCCTCATAACTAAGCTTATTAAATGGGAATACTTAGTTCACTTAATTTTCGTTGACATGCGTGGAATAATTAATTCGTAACGAAGTCATTTTGTTCCCGTTACAACGAAAAATATTTTAACTTTTTTTTTTATGGGAAAACGAATTGGTTGTTCTTTACTTCGAATTTTGCACTTTTAAATTGTACAAATAAATATGGAAACATTCGTGCAGTTTTACATAGCGTTTTAAAACAGCTAAGGAATAAAAACATTTCGATGCTCCTAAAGTTGGTGTTAAGATATTTGACGCTTATTTAGTGAAATAATTTTCCCGTTTCAGATACTATTAAAAGCTTTGTATTCCATAATTCAGAAATTCTTTCTTATAATCTCTTTATAAGGAAGACTTAATAAATAAAAAAATTCCTCGTGATAAGCTGTTAAAATATAAAATTTGAGCAATGTTAATCATTCTGATAAGCACTGATAATTATTAAGTTAATAATTAATTGGTTATATTATAATCAAAATATTTATCCAAACTAATTAAAATACAAATGAAACTTTCTGCTATTCACTGGTTTAATTTGTCGACGATTTTTGTCAAATCGTAGATGAATTAACTCGTTTGTATTAAATCGTTAGGATTTAATCGATGTCTTATCCTTTTATGTTTAGTAAAGAAAAAATCCATATATGAGTTACTATTTTCTTATACTCTGAAATGGTAAAGAATTAGTCATACATAGACTTCATTTTTTTCCACAATGATTTTATTAAAAAATTTTCCTCGTAGTAAATGGGAATATTAGTACTTAGTGTTATTTGAATAGAAAATCCTTTTTACAGTGAATGATAAGACTGAACAATACTTAAGGTCACAGTCTATTTTTGTTTAATCTACTTGGCGAAAGTATTCTGCAAAAGAAAATCGCCTCACAACATTATGTTACACCCAAAAAGTAGTCAGCACTTTTCTCCTCTCGTTTTTCCATTTCAATATCATTGACAATATGTTCAAAAATGATCTCTGACAAAAAATTTTTTGAAGGGATCACATTAAATTAAACTGTGAATATCAAACATTTATTTATACAATAAAAGATTTTTTTCATATGATATCCTAAGATGCTTGTTTCTACTTTTTCGTCTGTAATTTATAGCTTGCCAATAACCCTGTAAATAAATATCTTCTCAAGTTTCCCTTCCCTTTTCAATTCAATGACTGTCATTCAGGGATTTTTGGCATTTTCACAAACCTTTTAATAGTGTTTAAATTGATTAAATAGTTATTCTCTTTCTCATTATAAAGTCAATTCATACTCCTATTAAAATGAAGCAATGCATAGAAAACTTAGGAATCCATAACTGATTTACTTCCTCAACATGATTATAATTTTTTTTCTCGAAGTAATATTTTTTTCATTGAACGATTATTTGCTCAGTTGAAAATTCTCTTGCTTCTTTAAAAATACCTTAGACCATTAATTCTTATATACTACTTGATAATTTATTGTATACCTAGAAAATAATTATATATGAACCATTAATTCTTAGGAAAAATTTAAAATGTTTCCTAATAATTAATAGTTAAGATTAACGAATAAAGGGTGAAACATCACAGAACGTTTTAAATCACTTTCCAGGTATCTTCTAATATCATTCTAAATCACTATTATAATAGTTCTGAACTTTAAAATATTGCCATTGATTTATTTCTAATATAGCAATTGCAGATTTTTTTTACGATAGTTAATAACATTGTATGTCTCCCATACGAGTGAATATAGTCCATACAACGACGAGGCATACTGAGGATCTCATTATCCAGCAACACTTGGAACAAAGAACTCCACTCAGCAAGCAACGCCCTCTGTAGGTCCTTTACATATGTAGAAGATGGTGATGGATCATGTTTCGTAGAGCAAAGATGCTCAGACATGTTCTATCGAATTTCTTTTCGGCAAAATTGAGGACCATTCCATATGGGTGACATCATCGAATTAGAGGCAGTCATTTACGATGTTCGAATGGTGAGAACGGGCGCTTTCATTCATAAAAATGCAGCGTCCACGGTATATCTAAACACACGGATATGTTCTTCCAGAATGATTTTTTGATAAATTTGGCTTGTCATGGCTATAATTTAAATTGTAATTCGGATCTCATTTAAATTGTATTTATACTAGAAACCAATATAATACCTCTCCAAACGATCATGCGTTTATAACCGTAACGTTGACGTTCAATGATGATGTCTTGGTGGTACTGTGTGTTCATATGAACTTCCAACGTGAATCGAATAACAAATTAATCTTCGACTATTCGAAAAACAATAAAAAGCCCATTGTGACGTTGTCCGGATTGCATGTTCTTTATTTTAGGCTAACCATTGGTGACAGTGAATTATCTGCAGTAGAACACATCTGACAGGCCTGAGAATATATAGAACCTATTGCACCAAATGTGTATAGCATGATTTGCCATGAAACGACCGTACTCGTGGCTGAAGATAGGTTAATGACAGATCCCCTGTTGTGCGCTGTCTGTTTCTTATGGCGGTTACAGACAAAGACTGGTTTTCATTCATCGTTGTCGTTCAAAGGCTACCTGTTCTGTAACGTCTACTGGTCCAATCATGTTGGAATCATTTCCACAATCTATCGGATACTGAATTCCTCAGTTACAGCCATCTGCATACGTCCGCATTTCAGACAGCCGATATAATTTTACCACATAAAACATTATCTACAAGTGTCCCCTATGTCAGATCTATTTGGTCTTGACACAGAGCGCCATAGGCCGCGGTAGTCCGATTTATTATCTGGTATTAGATTGTCGTTCTCATTATCGGAATTCTAATTCCGGGTTAACCGAAGTACGTCGTGTTGCCTAAAGGCGGATAGAGCACATTAAATATTCCGTGGTCTTAGTGCCCTCTAAGTGAAATGATACTTTTGGAATGGTAGGCAATGTGGATATTCTGATTAGTCCCAGATTCAAAATCATGGAAACTCTACCCAGCTGCTTCTATCTAACTTCTAGAGCCCAGCTCAGAGCTAGGTACACAGAAGAAACAACAACAACACTTAGCGCCGGACGGAGAAGTTTTGAACAAATTTCCATCTTTACCAAAGATAAATCATATGCTCCTCCCTTTCGCTCACGTAACTGTGGCTTACGCTCAGCGTCATCAGGTGCCTTCCTGTAATTTGCTTATAAGTCTGAGAGATATTCCTTCAGATGGAATTATTTATTTCGCGTTTGATTTCCGCGTGGTTCTTGATTATCTTTAACTTATGGGCCTATATGTATTCAAAAGTGTATCGTCATTCAATTCCTTTATTGACAGGAAAATTATTATAAATGTTCTCCACCATAGATGATTGTTTTTAACTAATAGCGTTCAGGCACATTTGCGCACAATGTTGTTCCCTAAATATGTTATTCGTTGTTCTAATCTAAGAGTTACGAAAGATCAGACTTCAATAATTGTTTCAAAATTTAAAGTATGTATGTTCTGTAAATTATATGAAAGAAATACTAAATTCTTGCATTGAAAAAATTCTTTAGTAACTTTCCTATTTCTATTATTATAAATTTTATCACTGTAATAAAGTTAATGTTATTTAAATCATCTATTACACAATATATCTCAAATTTATTATTATGTTATATAATTACATAATAAAACTGTATGATAAACAAAAAATTATACACAAATCCTATTCTTTATGATGGAAGAAAAATTAAGTAAGAAAATTTATGCTAAAAGAGTTAATACTTAAAAAAATGAATTATTTACTCATTCAAGGCAATAAATTGAATACATAAAGAACTAGAATTGTATATATAAAAATCCATGCTTTTTTATTAAATTGCATGCTAAGAGAAAAAACTTTCAATGTTGAAATTCTAAAAATTTTGAATACAAATAAATATATAATATATAAGAAACAGTCATTAGTTTTCAAAAAATGTTTTTCTTAAAGATTAGTATTTCTAAGTGAATGTGAAAATATGACAAATTAAATCCAAATAAAATGGAAAAATTATATGTGTAAAAAAATGTTGTAATGAAATATGAAACAAATTAAAAGAATGGAATCTTTTGAAGCAAGTTTATTCATTAGAATAATTAGAATGTTTGTGGAATATCTTTAATGCAAGGTAAACTCTTTTGGAAATAAGTACTATTTGTTAGTATATATGGTTAAAAACAAATAAATAAAATAAAATAGAAGCAAGCTAATTATCTGGAAAAAGGAACTGAAAAACGTGACTTACCCAAGGGTTTTCCTAACAAAGAAAGCCACCGTATAAATAAATTAAAGTGGGAATTGTGTTGAGTTCCATGTTGTGAAATAATAGAAATGCCTTAAAACGTGTTTTGTTGTTTCAAATTAAACTCAAAAGAAGCTTAGAAAAATATTTCATCGTAAATTAATAAAAATCTGCTATTTAATTTTGCTTAAAATCCTATTAATTAATTAATGTTTCCCTTTCATTTCTGGTAAAAATATTCCTCTTTGTAGTAAAAAAAAAAAAATAAAAATTGAAACACACTTGAAATTTAAATCTTTTGCATATTTGGTTATCAAATTCTTAATTTTAGTAATTCAATAACAAATAAATATAATTATTTTAAACTAAACAAAGAAAAAAAATGAGAAAAAAATATTATTTTATGGTGTAAAATAATTTTTCCGAACTTGCACGTGTCAAAAGTATATAATAAATCTCATATTTCGTATCAATAAAAAAATCTTTAATATTTATAAAATTTTAAAATATGCATGACTTCTTACACAAACTTATTCACAAATATATTAATAATAGTCATTAAGAACACTTTCATTAAAATTATTAATCCTGACTAGCTAATATACTAATCACCAAATTTTAATGAATTAAATAGTGTGGTATGGTGCGTGATGGTAAAATAAAATATATATGTTGTTATGTGCATTATATATAAACCATAAAATGGTTGTTTCCTTCGTTTCAATTGAGATCATGATTACACTACTTTATTACAATTCTCATTGGTTTAAAATATATCCATGACGTTAAATAACGTTTCACCTACATCACATCGTAATGATATGGCTTGGTAAATCCGATTTGTCAACGAATTTGCTGTCAACTTTCAAATCGTATTTTTCGAGGGGCAGCAAACAAGGCGAAGTTCACAACTGGATGTCTCAGAATTTTATCGAAATTCAATTTATTAATAAACCGATTTATTATATAAAGACCAAAGCATCAGTTTGAGAAGTCGTTTTCCATTGATTCAAGTCATTAATATATTGACAATAGAACAGAAGAAAAAGGAAATGAATAAGACCTGACAAAACATCCACTTTATGGTTAGTTTAAATAGGCAAGGACGGTTTAAAGTTTTTAAAAATTTCACTAATTAATAGAATTTTAAATTAATAATTGCAATATTTATGAACACAATCTCTTTCAAATCTTAAAACTAATGCCTAGCTTACGCCAATATTAAAAATTTTCTTTTACAAATTATTTCTATAGAGGCAAACCTCACAAAGGTATTTTATGAATGATGAAAATTTAAAGATTGAATGTATAAGAATGGGATCCATGGATAAAAATTTAGAGGTACCGTTCCAACGAATCTTGAATAACAGAAGTTTGATATCACGTTCCTGTTTTATACAGCTAAAGTAATATATACCCCCCGCCCTCATTAAAGCATTAAACTTTTTTTTAAAGGATTTCAGGAAATTGAGGAGTGTTAGGATTCCAAAAGAGTAAAGTGTCAGAGCAATGACTTAAAATATTCTTGAGATACTTTATGTAACATCCAAATGCGTCAAACCATTACTAAAATGTTTTTTACGCCGTGGAAAACGCAACAATATTCGTAAAAAATTTTTCTGCGTGATAGAATCCATCGCCTTAGTATTTAGTGAAGATAAATATAATTATCGTTTGAAAGAATTGATATTTTAATTCTGATTCACCATCAATTTATCATTGAATGTTATGTTCACTTATCAATTTATCATTATGTTCCAAATATGAAAAAAATATTTTATATTTATCTAGTGATATTCAGGAATAATCTCAGTCAATCTGGATAAATTATTATCAGTTTATTCGAAATTTTAAAAATTAATTATGGACTGATGTTCGAAAAAGGTAAGTGTTGAAGAGGAAGGATTATATCGTGGTTACAGCCCTCCTTGGCCAATCTATCCGCCTGCGCATTGCCGTATATGTTTACATAAGAAGGAATCCATTGAAAATAAACTACATGGGACTCTGAAATGAGCTTGAGAAGTACAGAACTGCTAGTTTACTAGTTCGATGACGTTTGCAGTAGCATGGACTCTCAGCTCGGAGACCATGGCTGCGGCTTCCCTTGACGCTACGTCATAAACAAGAGCGCCTTCAATGATGTGATCAAAGACGGGGCGCACGAATGGCGAGACGTCATCTTTTCAGATGAATCCAGGTTCTGTGTACAGCATCTTGATGGTCGCATCCTTGTTTGGCGGCATCGTGGTGAACGCACACTGGCAGCGTGCATTCGTCATCGTCATACTGACCCATCACCTGGCGTGATGGTATGGGGTGCCATTGGATACACGTCTCGGTCACCTCTTGTTCGCATTGACGGTGCTTTGAACAGTGCACGTTACATTTCTGGTGTGTTACGACCCGTGGCTCTACCCTTTATTCGAGCCCTGCGAAACCCTACGTTTCAGCAGGATAATGCCCGACCGCATGTTGCCGGTATTGTACGGACCTTCCTTGATACGGAACATGTTCAGCTATTGCCCTGGCCAGCACGTTCTCCAGATCTTTCACCAATAGGAAACGTCTTGTCAATGGTTGCCGAGCCACTGGCTCGTCACCAAACGCCAGTCACTACGGTTGATGAACTGTGGCATCGTGTTGAAGCTGCATGGGCATCTGTACCTGTACATGCAATCCAATCTCTGTTTGACTCAATGCCCAGGCATATAACTGCTGTTATTACTGCCAGAGGTGGTTGTTCTGGGTATTGATTTCTCAGGATCTATATATCCAGCTAATTTTTTTGAAAATTTAATCACTTGTTATTTCTAGTATAATATATTTGTCCAATAAATATCATTTTGTTATCTGCATTTCTTCCTGGTGTAGCAATTTTAATGGCCAGTAGTGTAATACAGATAGTAATTTAGAAATAATATAATAACCTTTGGTCTAAGTTAGAATCTAAAACAAATTACTGACTGATAATTATTAATCTCTAATTATGATAATGTATAATTTTCAAATAATTTTTTACCTTTAACAATTTTATCGCTTTAGATATTCATGCCCACGCAAATACATGCAAATATATATTATATACATATATAATAATGTAAGTTCTAATATTTATGCATTTTTTGCTATATCAACTTTTTTAATTAAATATTGACATTTTAAGAGATGTTTATTTACTTAATCTATTCCAGTTACTGTAGAGGTGATAACTTCCTTTAATGAGATCTTTTTTTTTATGTAAATTAAAATATGCTTCAATGTGACATTAATTTAAGAGTGTTATATTAAAACTAAGAAACTTCGATGATTGACTCTAACTGTAGCATCTAGTGGGGAAATTTAGAATTATTTAAAATTTATATACATTTTCTGAAATTTAACATGCTGTCAGCATTTATTTATATCTTATGAAAATATTTCATAAATATAAATACCATATTCTCATCCACGTTGGAAAACAATAGTAGTGATATATATAAAAAGAAAATAGAAAAATTAAAGTGAATTGATATATTCGTGACAACTTCCATAAAAAATATTTTTAATTAACAAATATTTTAAAACAAATATTCAAAAGGGAAAATGAGGGAAATAAGAACTTGTGCGTTTTATATAGATACAATTTATTTTTCTGAATTTGTTACGCATATGTAATCACATTTTGCTTCTTGTAAGTAACTGAGCTTAACAAAATTGAAAATGTATATAACTGATAGAAAATAAATTCATGATCAAGGCATTTATATTCATGAAATGTAGTTAATATGCAGCAAGTTATCTGAATTTAAATTTAGTTATTTTTCTCAAAGTTTCTGATAATAATAGACATTTATTTCCAAACTATATATATATGTATATATATATATATTCTAAGATTATTAACTAAAAACTATAGAATCTGCTAGCTATAAACTATAGAATCTCGAAAACATTTGAGATTCTATATTTTATAAATGAATTTTACTTCAAAGGGTACAAAATAACAAATTAGTTTATAATATCAATAGAAGAACATGAATATTAATTTTATCCTAAGAATAATTAAACTTTGAATAAAAGTGGTATTAAGCATTAAATAAAGTACTGTGTATTTCCATATAGCTATTACAATTTAAAATTTGAAGTGTAATTTATAACATGCACGTTAAGTATTATAGGCCCAGAACTTATTTTTAAACTAAAATTTAATTAAGCTTAATTATAATTAATAAAGATTATGGTAACAAATTATTCTACACGCAATAAGTAATAAAAATATATTTGAATACAAATTAACTTTAAAATGGAAATAATATTTTTGAAATTTCAAAAATTTAACAAATGGAACATAACATTTTTGTTACAATAAAATATGTCTTTAAAGTTTGTTTTTCAAAATTTCAATTTTTTAAAAAAGTCAATAATTTTATTTAAAATTCATATTACTTTATTATTACAAGAAATATATTTCTTCTGTATTAATTAAAAAAATTTTGATGTAGAAGAAAAGCAGAATTTTTTCTAATGTTTTTCTAGTAAGAAGGAAGTGCACTGAATGGAAAAATTGCTTCTGCTTCCATTTGCTTATGACATCCATCAATTTAATTACGGAGCAAAAAGGAATCCGGAAGAATTCAATTTGTTAAAACAAACAATCTCATCGAGAAAAAGCTTTTTTTTTTTTTACTATTTTGCTGAGCTGAAAGAAAACAATAATATTGGAAAACGATTAGTAAAGATCTGCAAAATCTTCAGAAATGCACAGTGTCAGAAATTCCCCCCTTTTTTTCTGAAAAAAAATTAAATAAATAAATAGCGACTGTACGAGTGTACCAGTACCATATTTCCCTCTTTTAAATATATGAATGTGAAAAATGCTATGAGAATAATCTAAATTCATGTATTGAATTAGAAATTCTTTAATTTATAAATAATTTAATATTTATATGAAAACCAAAGTGAAATACATACTTTTTGCATAAAACTATTCGATTTTGAATCAAATCTTGCGTCATTTAAAGGATTCCATTACTACTTTATAAACTCAAACGATCTTCTAAACCTTATACACTGAAACTACATCTATCTGTGTGTAGCAGACGATATAAAGACATAACTGCATTAAAAAAGAAAATTATTGCATAATGTACTCCATTCTCCGAAATCACGCGAAGAATATTAAGTGAGCTATTTCAACAAGTCGCTTTTATATATTCTACTAATTGTTAGCACTTTGTATCGTCTATTAAGGAATTTGAGTTCCTCACATATACACATTAGATTTACTACGTACTACTATAAAGTTTCAAGTTGTAAAAACAAATTTTCAATATTTTTTGTTTGTTGTTATAATTATATTGTAAATTAAATTCATTTTGTAGAAACATAGCTTTGAGTAAGAGCCACAATCAAAATTATGATTAAAAAAACAATCGATAAAGTAGTTTTTTTTTAAGAATTAATTTTTTAGAGCATGGAAAGAGTACAAGGAATTGTGTGCGTTTAGAATTTGATGATGAAGAAACTTTTATTTAAAATCATATATATATACATACACACATCTTTTATTCGTCCAAATATTAATGTTTATTGAAGCGAAGAACAGTATACACTTGCCATTAACCAGTGCTGGTTCCTTCCATTGCAAAGCCTGTTTTCACACATTCCAATTGCAGCGAGTACAAGTCCATGGTGACCGTTCGGCCTTGTTGTTGTTGGTAGAAGCTTATGGTGAACCACTTAACGACTAGTCTACCGGACACAAGCTTCATTACAGAGGAATAAATCTCCCGACCTGGGTGAATTTGTGAAATCAATTCCTAGTCGTATGTTCATTCACAGCACTATCCCCAAACGCTTAATATATTCGGCCACTTGATGAAGCAGCTGATAAGCCCACTTTGAAGTCGTATATCAAACAACACCGAATGAACTTCTTCTACACGCACATTTCTCTTTGTTACTGTACGAGTTACGATTGATGGATGTGCACGATGAACCTGCTTGTATTACGACTGATATTCCTACTTTTGACTGACCTGTGTCTCAATCACATCCTACACTAAGTAAATCCTACACATTCCTACACAAAAATAAATTGCACGCCTATTCTCACTTTATTCAATGGCAAATCGAAAATGACGAGAACTCTCTTGTTCACCTTATAATAATGACAGCATTTCTGCTTTTGCAAAATCAAAATTTATTAATGAATTTAGTAAATTCTAGCTCAAAAAATATTTGTCAGTAAACATTTGTTTTTGCTTCGTGAGTGTTAAAGTTGTTATTTTTATTATGTCATCATTATTAGTAACACCATCATCAAAATTTTGCATTACATTAACTTAATTCAAATCCCTAAAACCGATATAAAAATTGCAAACAAAAATCTATTTAGTTTTTATATTTTAATGTTTTTTTATTAATAGTAAAGTGTATTTAAAAGAAATGTAATACTTAACACACAAATAAATATTAAAAAATCTCAAAAATTATTAAAATGTTTTCATAATATCTGAATCACTCTAAATGTACTTGCACCTTATAAAATTAAAAATAAAACGGAATTTACAAAAAAAAGAACAGGATAATTTAAAAGTAATTTTTAATCATGTTTTAACCAATCAGAATCCTTCATACAGCCGCAAACTATGGAGTTAAACATACGTGTTGAAGTTATTAATATAGTACGCTGCTCAAATGTCAAGTTCGTCATATGATGAGAGCTCAAACATTTATTATGTTTAAAGTTGGTGAGAATCAACTCTCTATTTGTCACCCTCTGACTGGCATTATGTAAGCATGTCAGTTATGAAAATGATAATTAGATACTTGCAAATGACGTCATCGGATCCTCTTGGAAAAAAAACTGTCTGCTTACTTTTTATAGGGAAATCGAAAATAAACATAGTTACAATTCATCTTGTGAAATGTACACAGTAATTCTTGGTGACTTAGTTTTAATCGATAGCTTTCTAAAATGAAGAGAAAAAAAATTAGAATTGCACATGAGTATATACGTGTGGTAAAAAATATTTCTATTTATGCATTCAATTTTCGTGTGTCTCAAAAGATCTGGAAGATATGAACGTAAAGAAAACATATGAACAACCAAACACGTTTTACGTCTCTAATTGTCTTCTTGAAGTAAAAGTATCGAATTGAATTAAAGTATTGGTGTTACTAAAATTTAATCCCTTATTTTGTTAACACTAAAGAAATCATTACAACTTCTAATTCGCTGCTTTTTTTGGAAGATGAATTCATCATTTCCTTCTGTTTTCAATGACATTTAATGACATAATAGAATTTCCACTTCAAAAGTAAAATATTTCCATAATATGCAGTGAAGCTTAATTTTCTATCAAACCTAACCATTCAGCTAACTTAAATCGGAAAAATATACAAATTTAATCAAACTATTTCCCAATACATTTACCAACCAATGATTAGAGGGCGCTCAAAGAGAGATTTCATTATCGACAGACGTGATTTGGAAATGGAATTCTGAAAAGTCGCCAACTAATTTCCGCTCGATACAGTTTCAGATACAGTCGACTCCTGACCCATAGTTGGAATGAGAACATCTCTTCCATTTCGTGATTTCATTATATTAATGGAAGGCTATGTTGTTGAACATTAAAGCACGTTATTCCGATCTTTCGTTTTTTCCTTCGCTGTAACACGAGAAATTTGCCTGTTGTTACAAGAGTTGAGAACATTTAATATAAAATTCTCTTACAAATTATTAGATGTATGCTATCAAAATCAATACTTTTGTCGTAATTTATATGCAAATCACATTTGTTGCTATAAATTTTACGTGTTATTGTTGTTAAATAATCAAGCATTAATAGGAATTAGATAGTAGAGTAAGTTGGATTCGTAGGATTGGTAACGTCAGATAGCTAAAATTTGTGTCAGACATATTTACAACAACTAGAAGATGCTGTTTTCATGTATATAGCCACAGATTTTTATATACAGACAATAGCATTTTAATTTTCTATTTTAGAATTCTGGGTTGAATCTGATCATGCATTCAACATTTTTAAGAAAGAAATATAGACCAATTAATTAATCAACGCAAAATAAAAGTGTTTTGTACACACACACACACACACACACACACACACACATATATATATATATATATATATATATATATATATATATATATATATATATATATATATATATATATATATGGTTACTCTGAAACTTTTGAGATACGCGCAGACGAAAATTTACAAAATAAAAATAATGGTTTAATTTTAAAATACAAAGTACTTTAACTTAGAAGACGATATTTTACTGACTTACTTCAACTTGTTTAGCGTAGAATAAATTTTAAACAGAAGTGAAAATAGAGTTGACGCGAAAACATTTTCGCTCTATGATTTTCTACGATTTTAAGAAGTATTAAATCAAGAAGAATGCGTTCAACGGTTGCAATTAGCATTTGGTGATGAATCTCCAGCTTGTGCTACTGTATTCAGATGGTTTAGAGAATTTAAAAGAAGTCGCAATTTTTTTCAGGATGAAGAACACACAGGAAGGCCGCCGTCGGCAGTAATCCCGGATAATGTATCTGCCATACGAAAAATGTTAATGGATGATAATCTCGGTACCTATCAAATGATACAGAAGGAACTTAACATTGAATCCGCAGCCATACACGAAATCATTCATGAAGAATTACATATGAAAAATAGTTTGCCGTTGGGTTTCCCATAATCTAACTGAGCACCAAAAAGAGGAGCGTGTCAGAATCAGTAAAGAAACTCTTAAATTGCTAAATGACGGTGACCACCGCATCATTTCTAAAATTGTAACAGGTGATGAAACGTACATACCGTTTTTTGACGTTCCAACTCGTCAAGAAAGCAAAGTATGTGTCTCTGAAGATGATCCCCCGCCGACAATGGGGAAAAAACAATGTGCACTGAAAAGAGTGATGTATGCCGTTTTCTTCAGAAGTACGGGATTGTTCAAAGCCATCGAGTTGGAAGGACAGAAGACAGTAACAGCAAACTGTCATACCACTAAATGTCTTCCATAAATTCTACAAGAACTGAATGTTAGGGGACTAATGCTTCACAATGACAATGCATCTTCACATACAGCCGGATTAACAGTTGAGTTTCTTAAACAAAAACAAATTAAAGTGATCGAACATCCGCCGAATCCACCTTATCTAGCTATGCGCGACTTTTGGTTATTCCTTTATCTAAAAAAGAGCTTATGCTGGAGGAGACTACTTTGTGAACACACCTAAAATTTTGAAAGTATAACTTTAAAAGCCTAGTTGTATCTCAAAAATTTCAGAGTGACCCTCGTATATATAATTTAAGATAAATTGTTGAATATACAGTTTTATATGAAGACTTGTGTGTGATATAAAGTTAAAATATGGAAAATTTTATATAAAGATTCGAGAAACACTATCAGTAAATATTTCACCAAATATTTTTTTTTAATTATACGGATATTAAATATTATTCACTCATTACTAAAGTAAATTATTTACTATTTACTAATTGCTATTTAAAATAAGTTGTATTTTATAGCCTAGTTCTTAAAATTAATCAAATTCACTTTATTGAGAAATTTCTTATCACATGTGAAAAAATTTAAAAAATGGTAGTATGTTAACAGTAAATTCACCGAGTTAGATGTTTATAGCCAGAAATAATTGTGGTCATATTATCAATAGCTGTGGAGTAGTTTAATAATTTGCCGCTATAAGATGTGTGCAGAAAACAATTTCAACTTCAGATAGCTACACTGTCTTTAGCGTAAAGTTAGTTGAAATCAAAACTTCTTAACCAATATTATTTAAAAAAAAATTGTATAACTTTTTAACACTTTGTTAAAGATTATCAATTTCCAAAAACACATAAATAGAACTTTAAAATCATGCATTACGGTTCAATTTAAATCTTTCGTTTTAAGAAAAAGAATTAAAAATATATTCCACAGAGGAGAAATAAATGTTATTCCATAAATTGTACCTTTAAATGAAAATCCTTGCGAAATATCTTTCTTATAGAAAACAAAAATTTCGCCAAGAATTAAATGAAGTACCATGAGACTCGACAGTAATGAAAATTGACGCTCCTGGAAAAGGAAAGAAAAAAAATATACTCAACTTCTATTAATCCTCCTCACGACTTTTCTTCGCCAATTTTAGCTCCTCGCTTTTTATTGTAGGCATGTAACTTTAGTCTGTATCGTCTTCTAATTGAACGAGAGTGTCCAAAATATTCTCGCTACCGAATAACAAATGGTCACATTGTATAAAATGCTCCTTCGTCAGAAAACTGCACTGCTTCCTTAATTGCAAAGATAAAGCACTTCAAGAAAAGAAAGAAGATTTGAATTATTTATTTTTGGATCACAATCTTATTTTCTTCATGAGAATTAATTCCTGATTGTGTTTTTGCTACACAATGCACCACTTTTCAAAAAGATTTTCAATAAAATACTTATATATATATATATATATATATATATATATATATATATATATATATATATATATATATATATATATATATATATATATATATATATATATATATATATATATATATATATATATATATATATTGAGGTCTAGTGAATTTTAGTTTTAGTTTTGATCTCTTATAAAAATTAGGGTTCAATGTAGAATCAGGTACTCCTTGGTTTGGCGAAACATTTGGAGATAAAATACAATTTCTGATAACTCTATCTTTGGATATCTTTAGTTTAGCAACCATGTGATGAGACATAAATATCTGAACTGCATTAAAGTTTTTTTCCATTTGATTCAAGCGGGCACTTGAGATGGAGAATAATAAACTGTGAATGCTTCTTTAATTGATATCTTAAAAAAACTCAATAAAGCTAAATAATAAAATCAAGCAGACAAGATTTGCATCAACATTTCGGAACTTTAACATTGACACTTTATTAACGATACATGACGTAATTAATTGTCACGTGATATTAGCGCTATCATGTTATTTAAAGTGCTTCGACATTTTTTCTTATTTATCAAAGACCAGTTTCAAACTAGTTGATTGATTTGCACATTGATATCGGGAAAATGACTTTATGCACTTCAACTTCATTAAAAACATACATTTTATTTTTTAAAACACATTGTTTTCCATGTCAAAATCAACTTAAAAGTAAAGAGAATTAACCTAAATTTGTAAGACTTATAAAATCAACTCAATATTTGTTTTTTAAATTTAATTTTAAGTCGTTTAGTTTGATTAATTTTTTAAAAAATATTTTCAGGTATATTTTGTTAATGTTTCTCAAACCGTTATTAGTAATTCATCCATAAAAACAGTTCTATTTCATTATTTGAAATTAGTATTTATTATCGCTTTTTGTAAGGATGTTTTCTTTAAATATCTGGTATAATTTATGAATAATATTTTTTATTAAATTTTGTTAGAAAGATCTGTCCCATGTTTTCTTATTATTTTTCGTATATATTTTTATACTACAATATGGAAAACTTATCAAAACAGAAGATATTCCTCTTCTAAATTCACAATTAACAACTCTTTATGTTAGCACATTATTTTTATCTAAAACATATTCTTATAATATTCTGCCAGTTAAAAATTTTAGAAAAAAGGAAACATTTAGTAACAATTATAAAGAATAGTATACTCATACAAAATTATATATTTAAATTTAAACCTTGAAAGAGAGAAAGAGAATAATTAAATCTTCCATCTTGAATCAAACTCAATTAGTTTCCATGCGGAAGGAGAGTAATAAGAGAGTAATTCTGGAAAAAAAGTAAATAAAATTTATAACGCATTTTTATGTAAATTCTTTTAGAATGGTACTAATGAAAAAAGCTGAGTGATTTAAACTCAATTTTGTTTTCGAATCTCAAGCAACATTAATTTAATTAAGTTCCCTAAGCCTTCAAATATGTGAATTTATACTGGGAAAGAAAAAAAAATTACTTTAAGTAAAAAATCATGGATTTAACGTTATTTGCGAACAAGAAAAATCGACAGGGAAACGGACAAATCCAATTTCGCATCATTCCGACTATTGCCGACGTTTAAATTTACCTTCAGATCCCCTTGGAACTCTTACTGTGCTGCAGACAGAGCCCCTAGGCAATACTCATACCAGAATTTTTTATTCTTTGCTTCTTTTATGGCAACGTCTTCTTTCTCCGTTCCTTTAATATACTTTCCGTTACGCTATGTTTTGGCATTGAAGTTGACAATGGCAATATTTGTCTGAGTTTTGAATTTTTTACTGCCTGTGAACTTTTCTTTATTTTAAAATAGAAAGCTTTCGGCTGTGTTTTTTCCCCCTTTCTGCTCCTTCTGCTCTAAAATGTGTTGTCAGACTAAGCAGTATTTATTTTTATATTACTGGCTCACGTTTCTTTTACTCTCGCTAGTTTAAAATTTAGAAATAAAATTTATAATCTTGAGCTTGTTATTATGAGCAGGAAAATTATTTTCGATTTTCAGTAATATTAGTCAGTTTGTTATAGTTAGGAGAGAAATGTAATCTATAGGATACAGTTTATAGTGCCATAAAGTCACTATTGTAATTTTATTTCTTTATTTTACTGTTTTACTTCTCAGTTTTCACGCGCGCGGATAAGATAAATATATCATAGTACTGTAAATGATTTGAAATATTGTGAACTGTTACATATTGATTAAATTAAGAAGTTTCTTAACACACAGTTTTTTTTTATAATTTATAAAAAATAAATATTTATTAAAGTTACTTCCCAATTAAGATAAGTGAAAATGTGTGAGGAAAATAATTGTCTGTACTATACGTGCTAGGACTAAGATGACAGATGACTTCTTATTCCTAATAAAGAGACACAGTTGAATCTATACAAGGATATTAAGAAGTTTATTGTATAAAATTTGAATTGTTACAAGATATGATGCCTTACAGTCTATAATTTCTAGTATAGGAAAGTAATTACCATATTACTCATTTAAAAAAAATGACTTGAAAAACAATTTTTAAAAAGTAAAATAAAAAATTTCAGACTGGTTTCAAATATTTTTTAATTATAATTAATATAAATTTCAAACATTTTCACCTTCAAAATCTATTAGATTTAGAAACAGTGCTAATGTGAATTGCATAGAATATCACTTGAAATTTTATGCAGTAAAAGATTTTGAAATAGCAGCCCTCATAAAAAAATGCAATGTTTTCCAACTTTTTCACTTATGTTTTAAATTTATTCGCTTCGAAGATGACATTTTTTAAGAAGAAGTGGAATGTTCTGAAAACATATGTGGAAATGGGTGGTTAAAATAATATAATTGTTCTTGAATATAATTTGACATTTTAAACCATTCATTTTGATCTCTTATAATGATCTTCTGGAGCGTCTTTCGTTTTAATCAGAGCGCTACGAAGGTGTGAAAGTACGTCTTTATACTTTTTATACCTTCCGATAGATGGCACCACCAAAGGATCCACTCCCTCATTTTGACATTGATCTGAAGGGGGGGGGTAATTTTCTACAGACCATTGCACCCATGGTAACTGATAATAACCAACCACAGGACTTTCGATTCACAGATTCAACGAGCACGTATATCTCATGTACTCGGTGGGTCTTTAGCGGCATTGGGAATCGAACCCTGCTCTTCCGAATGGAAGCCTGATTACCTAACCACTAGGCTACCACGGATTTAATACATAAGTAATATTCAGTATATATAGTAGAATTTATTAATTTATTTTCAATATTTCTCAATCATGTGAAAGAATATAGATCAAAATATCAAAAGAATGAAAATGAAGCTAGATAAACGAATAAATATTTACAATGTATTCATATTCATAAAAAACAGATAAAGATGTAAAATTGTATTAAATAAATTGCGATGAGAAAATACGTAAAAAAGATCCTACATTGAAAACCTTACATTTGTTTTCTAAGGATCATATTATAGATTTGTTCACAAAATAGTTTCTTAGCATAAATTTGTATTCCGCACACTGACCTTTGCATTACGTTACAATTATAAAAATGAACTTTTTTATTATTATCGCTTAACCTCAACAAGTTTCAAGATTTTAAAGATCAGAAGACGCTATGCACTTTTTATTTTATGTTATTTTTAGCAGCAATAAAAATTCCACCTAAACAGCCTCTTGTTCTCCGAAATTAAGTAAAAAAAATAATACAATCTAC
This sequence comes from Latrodectus elegans, assembly GCA_030067965.1. Classification (NCBI taxonomy): domain Eukaryota; kingdom Metazoa; phylum Arthropoda; class Arachnida; order Araneae; family Theridiidae; genus Latrodectus; species Latrodectus elegans. The sequence goes on from CM057821.1 coordinate 26,516,745, forward strand.
TGTTTCAAATTTCAAGAATTAATTTTAATAAAAAATGATCATTAAGATATAGAACTTCAAATATTTAAAAAAATGTTACATATCCATGCAGATTCTTCCGAAGATTAATATTTAAAACCTAACATGCAAATATCATATTGTACCTTTTCATAAATTTTTAAGCCGTTAACTCCTTCACACAAATAGTGCAAAAATATAAAATTAAAGTACTTTTGTTTTTAATTTTACCACAATATGTGGTATAATCTCGCTTGCCAAATTCTGAGTTTTTTTTTTTTTTTTTGGCAGATTTTCTAGTTTATCTGTTAACTTAATTTCTATTATGTCATAGGGATGGAGGTCTATAGGACTCACATAAAAAAATCTACATCTCGCAGCTCTAGTATTTACGTCATCGCGAGACGTCACATACGTCATCTTGACAACATTTATTAGACGACAAAAAATATTCAGAATTTGGCATACTGCACCTGTGCTCAAATTTTAATAAATAGGTAAAATTTCTCTATTGTTTTTTGGGCCATTTCAGCTGTATATTTTTTATGTGATATCAGTATTTATTTCATAATATTTTTTATATTTTTCATTAGTTCAAAATGGGATATAAATATGTTCAAACTTCAATTAAATGAAACCCATACGAATTATTTAATAGCATAAAAATAATTTAGAGTATTCTTAATTCATATGTATATATTCCATGTCTAGATCAAGATTAAATTATATCAAGATTAAATTATATTAAAAAACACCAATGACACTTTTTCAATTTCAACGAGAACTATTTTATAAACAGCACAAATATTTTGTTCATGAACAGGTCATAAACTTCATTATTTGTACAGTAAAGTTGGGGATTCGTTTTATTACTTTCCGAGAATTACGAGTGTTACAAGTTATGTATAGTCATTTACTATATATATTTGTGTAATAGGTAAAGTACCAAGTCTAGACAAGGAAAGAAAACAAAAATATTTTGCTGGTCAAGAAAAGAAATTATTTCGGGAACTATGCAGATAAAACAACAGATTCGGTAATGGAATTATGCTTGTGTGTGTTTTATACCTACAGTAAGATTCAGAAGTACTTTCTAACAAATACAAATCTATTGTGAGCATTATGATGAAACTAATAATTGTTACATAATTAGAGGATCCTAATAATTTGTTTTATAATTAATTTGAATTATAAGGCATTTATACTTGAAGAAAATAAAAGGGAATATATTTATTGCTATTACTTATTTTTTATATTGCCATAAAATGATTTCCTTCAGTGGTAATACATATTGATTAAAATTGATCAAACTCATTAAAAAAAAAATCTAAGACTCTTCATCTTTTTCAGAAAAACAACAATATCAAATTCATGGTAGCGAATTGATGCTACATAAATTTGATGAGGTTTATTTTCTTAAAAATATATGAAATGTTTAAAATCTCTCTACAATGGTCGTGTAACAAAAAATAAATGGTTTTTTTGTCTCATTGAAAACTATCAGATTGGTTTTTGAACAAAATTTATTTGAAAAGTATGGATACAGATTATCTTTTTCCTAGAAAAAAAATTCTATATTTAATTTTATAAAATAAAATAATATAAAAATAAAAAATTTCAGTCTATTGCAAAATGTGAAATTACTATTCAACGTATATTGTAAAAGTATAGGAAAATGGTGCAAAATTCTTTCAGCGACTCGTTTTGGAAATTAATGGATTAATGACAAAATAATGTGTTTCAAGAAATTAGGTAGATGTTGGTCGGTTGGTTTTTATGGTGTAAGATAGTATAGGTCCGAATATATGTGTTCTAGTTACTTATTGAGAAAAAATTTCTGAATCTCAAAAATGATAGTGATGACTTAAATAAAATCATGTTGTTGTTGTTTTCAATTCTCGCGACTAAGAATTTCATCTTTAAGTTTTACAAATGGCGAAAGTGGTGACATTGTGAAGTAACCAGGGTGCATGTCATCGTGATTCGGAATATAAGAATTCATAATTTAGAAGCAAGGACCTTCACAAAATCCTCGAATTTGTTCTACCACCCCCATTGGTATTATTTCACCTGGAGGATATGGTGGACATGAAGTATTTTAAGTGTCTTTGAACGGAATCTTCGGTTGGGTCAGGATTCGAGTTCACTACCTTCAAAACAACGAGAAACGTGCCTCAACCGACAATGCCACCACAACCATACATTACATTTTCTCCCTAACATGGTATTTATTACTCTAATAACGTGCCTTTGATAAAAGGCAAATTTACTATCCCATATAACAGACAAACGATCATAGAAATTTTAATAATGTCGTATCAAAGTTGCTATTGTTGACAGTCAAGGAGGAAATTTTACTAAAAAATACTAGAGGCACAATTTTTACAAATAAATAAATAAATGAACTCTGCAAACCATTAAAATTGCAAAATTCTTAAATCAAGCAAATAAATATAGATATTTAGTGTAAGTGTACAGTATGGTAGGAAGAGCAAATTATTGGATTTGTTAGCAATTCAGGGCCTTATAGGAGTGGGAAATCAGTAGAAATAGTTGCTTTCCCTGTCGGCTCTTACCCTGATTGGGCATCGTGTCGAACTGCTTTTGGGTGACGAGAAATTCTTCCCATGCTGATTTAAGTCATTGACTCATTCCATCAACCGTAATAGCTGGAGAGAAGTGATGGTTCAGTCTCTCAACAGTCCATGACTTAATTACTCATCAATCCATGATTATTCATGTGTGCAATCCAGCCTCTATTACTTTTCATGCATAGATTGATTCATAAAATCAATCTTTTATAATATTAAATTTTAATGCAGTAGCATTAAACAGCCAGCAGAGTATATAATAATTTCAGGCACACAAGCAGGGTATATATTTGAATAAAAATTCAAAAATAACCTAAAAGCTCTGTTCAGTTAGGACCCAGAGCAATTTTTACTGGAGGGGGGAAAAGGATAAAAATTCTGCGCATGAGGAATATATAACATAAGATTTTAAAACCTTAGCGTATTTCGACAAAAACTATGAAAACTTAAGTATTACTTCTAGAATTATTGAGAAAAATTCTCCCTTTATTGGGATAATATGTGTGGAAAAACTTATATAGTGTTAAGTCTATGATGAATGGATATCAAAGTGGAAAATTGCTTAATATGCAACCATATGATAATCCAATAGAAGCTAATATCTAGCAGAGAAGCTTAAGAATATTTTTATAAAATTATAGTTGTTTTCACAAATTTAATATATTTTATTGAAGCTTAGTATATTCCGTTGACCTAAGGTAATGTGGGGGTGAGATGTTAAATTACTATCCATTTACTTTGTTTAATAGCAATTTGAAAAGCACCAAGTAATTTCTGTGTAGCACAAATAGTGGAAAAGGAATAACTACGCATTTCTAAGTAATCATTCTACTGATCTCCTAGTAATCATAAAAGCAGAGAACTGGTTAAAATCTTACCACGTATTTTATTGATAAATCATAAAGTAGTTAAATTAGCTTTGCAAGCTCAAAGAGCACATTACATAACTTATATATATACATCAGCGATAAATAACAAATAAATATCTTGATTATATATACAGTGTGCGATCGATTAACAAACAGATCTGACTGTGAACAAATCGAACCACAAACACATTCACGAAAGTTTTTTGTGTTCGCACAACGAACACATATTCGGATAACGAGCTAAAACAAATTCTAACGAACTCCTCTTGGAGCACAATGCTCAGGGTTGCCAAACCCAATGAACTTAAACTCGGTTTTCATCTCATTTGGATTATGTTGCTTGCCTATTAAGCTTCAAAACTCTATATTAGGAAAACAATTTTAATAGAATATTTGCGGCCAAAATAAACCATTGAACTCATTCAAAACCGAATTCGGACCAATGCCTACAATCGCCATTAAAGATATTTTGAAGAAGTAGGAGGATGTCAGAGCAATGGATTTAGAATGGCACCCAAACAAAGTTCATGTCAGTAAGGATGGGGATCCTTAAAAATACAATCCTAATAAACACTTCCTTAAAAATCCTGAAAAAGAGAGAAAAGCAATCGACATTGGACATGTTCTTTAATGCGCCATAAACAAAAACTGAAACAATATGAAGACTGTATGCATGTATTATTTTTAATAAACTTACTAAGATGTAATACGTCCTTTCTTAATTTAATTTCAGGATCTTCAGAATGAATCAATCAATTTCACAAAAACATCTATGGTAAATGATGATCGGTTAACCAAAAATTAGGATAGAGAACATTGTCTCGTAGCAGATTATGCTGACTAACCGATCACCCACTATGCTTCTAGATTATGAACTGTCGTCTTGATTAATATAAAGCACTTTTTTTTTACTCAATGAGACTAGTATTTACAGAAGAATAAAAGACGATATTGTGACAGTAATATTTTAGATTGATAGTAATATTTGTGGTGATAGCAACATTTTTGGTGATGATAGTAATATTCCCAGAGGTTAGAATTTACAAACAAAAGAAATAATAGAGTTTTTAAAACTGAATTTAAAAAAATCACTTGAATCTAAATATATGATTTAAATATTAGAATTCAATTTCCTCTCAAAACAATTGTCACAGTTGCAGTCAAAATTTAAATGGATAAGGCTGAAATATTATCATGGAATAATTTGCGGTTGTTCTAGAAGCAACACATCTATTTCCTTTTGCATTCTATTGTTATTCATACGAAAAGAAAGGCAAAACAAAAAGATAAGCTCAAAATTTGAAACGAACTGAAGTGAAATAAATACGTGTATTTACACGGTGATAAAGAAGAGTGAAGGAACTACTCTAGCCTGGGAGGCTACCCCTGGGAATCGATCTGAATTTATCGAAGGAGATGAGGAGAGAAGGTTGAAAAATTCCAATTCCACCTTCATCTCCTCAAAACTTCTTCCTTGAAGAAGCGGCCGGAAGATCGATAAGTCAAAACTAATGGATGAAAGAATCAGAATGACAAGTTAATACATCAGATGCATTTTCATTTTCCCAAAAATTTCCATCCCCGTATACCAAAAATGCAATTTAGGTTCCCAAGCCTGGAACTTTTGTCATTAACAACCTACTCGTATATTAAGAGAACGTGATGAATTGGCCTGGCTTTTAATAATTTGATTGAACTAATGGGCTACTTATCATGAGAAATTGCATGGTTTAAGCCTAAAATGACTTAATCATCGCTGGTTACTCGGTCATTTGGGACCATTCTGATGAAGTTGCCAAATTGTAATTTTTATGCATTGTGATTTATTTTTTTTCATTCAAGTTAGAATTAAGGAAAAGTCGTAACAATCTAGTGGCTGTATAACATGTAACTCTTAAAATTAAAAGTATTTCCCAGAGTAGAGATTTCAGGTATCTTATATTTAATTTCCAGCCAAGCAAGTTTTTTAAAACTTTTGTAAATAATAAACATTTTAATTATCTAACTAATTATTTTAATTTTTAAATTTTAATTCTTAAATTTAATTTTAATAACTCATATTATATTAAAGTGTTGATAAATCGTTATTTTTACTAAATTTTTCACATTTTAGAATTAAGCTAAAATTTATTGAATTTTGTATGAATAAAAATTGAGAAACAAGGATAAATCACTAAATATAAATAAATATTTTATAAGGTAAAATTAAATCGTGATAATGAATGAAAAATTTAAGACAAATTTAGTCTATAGAGTGAAGTACAAACTATTTTTTTTCTGAAGACTGTTAAATACTATTCCGTTGTCAATAAGAAAAATATATATATTTTTCTCGAAAACTTAAAAAAAAAAAAAATTAATGTTAATTATGATAATAATCAAAAAATTGAAAGACTTTAAAATAACAATATTAATCTCTTCTTTCAATTTAAATGTAAAACATTTAAAACTAATTTTAATGCAAGCGATACTGAAAAAATAAAAACATGGTTTATCTGAATGTCTAACGCATTCCATTAGCGTAGTTCAAGTAATGAGATAGATAATAACATTAATAGCTTTAGTTCAAAAGAAGAATGCTTTTGTAGATTTAATGAAATGACTAAGAAATTTTCTAAAAACGAGGAAAATGTTAAAATCTTTGAATAATAGCCTTTTTCACTAACGTAATGATCCATTAAGCAGTTTCAGTGAATAGAATGCTATAAAAATTACCATATTAATTATAATGGCAATTTAATTATATCCCTGTATATTTGAGGAACATTATATCATTAACTAATAGAAACCCACTGGGAACGTTTATACTCCGTGGGACCAACAGAAATCCACTTCCTCGCAGGTGGTGGATTTTAGAAGTCATTTAGGCGGTGTTATCAATGAGACACACACAAGTATGATCTGAGAGACGCACCCTTAACTAATGTTTCGGAGTAACTCTATCGAGACCACAATCGCTACTTAAACAGGTTGGGTTTAATAGGATTGACCTCCTCGCGCTTTTAATAGATTGGTTTTGGAGAGGATTGATACATTTTGAATTAAACATCTGGGACCATTGATACAATGAATTTAATAAATGGTAATAGGTTAAATATATTGATAGTTTAAATGATCATCCTTAGAATCAATATATCTAAATGTTGACTGTCAGGTTTGCTCATTAAAATCGCTTATAATAGAAATATGATTTAGAAAAGGTTATTTGAATATTAAAAAGTATAAAAATGGATAAGCTGGTATAAATTAAATAGAAATTATATAATTAACGCATAATAAATTCACTATTAAAAGATAAGTTTTGTCTCTATAAGAAAGATTTTTAATGCATTTTATTGGCTATTTTAACAGTGCATGACACTTTTATGATAATTATAATATTAAATTCTTGCTAAGAATTGGAGAAATATCAATTTTTTCAGAAACTGGTCGATCTCGATTCAAAATTTGTCATTTACTAATGAGAATATTTTTACAAATTCATTTTATCTTTACTTATTTCTTTTGGTTATTCATTTTTTAACTAGAATAAAAGTCTTCTTTTCTATCAAAAATAAGATATTTATAGTACTTTTAATTCATAATACTTTGATTGCTTATCAGTTATTTACGAAAAAAAAATTACAAAAAAAGTCTCATATTTTAAATTAAAATCTGTCAAATAATTTATTCTGTATGAAACTTTAATTTCCTTACAATTAAAGTATTTTCTACTTGTGTCTACATTAAGAATACTTCGAGCTCATACAGATTGAAAGGTAGGGAAGTACTCCTTGAAATATTGTTCTCATGTTCAATTCCAGGTACTTTTGAATAATGGGGAAAAAGAAATTCCGCATGCACAAGTGATGGAATGAATGCTTGAAAGCTATTCATATATTTTGCCATGCAACAATAGAATATATGTAATAGTTGCAATACATTATACGAGGGAATATTCTGTAGAAACAATCTTTAAAAGTAATTATCCCAGAAGCCTCTCATGCTCAAAAGAACGTTACAACTGATTTCAGCTGTTTGGCTACCCACTTTGCAGTGTAATAAAGACATCGCATGCAATTATGATAATATTATCAAAATAAATTAAAATGCATAACAAAAAATATTCCTTACTCTTATACATTATTAGTTCACAATACCAGCCAGTATCATTTACATATCAACACAGAGAGATATAAATTTAATAATAAAACATATCTTGATAAAGAAGAATAAAAAAAATTTCATCAAAATATCAAAGAAAATAATCTAATAAAGAGTTTTGTAAGAAATTCTAAAACTATTTTTTTCTGGAAAGCACTTTTTATCTGAAAAGTAGAAAGGAGCAATATACTTCGCAATTTACATTTCAAGATTGAAAAGCGAATTTGTATATTGAAATGAAGTTATGAATTTCGTCTGCATTTTATGTGTAAACATCATTATTTACATTAATATTTCAATTAAAACTGAATATTTAATTAAGTTTACATGCAAAACTGATTTGAAAGAACAAATTTGAGGGAATTATTACAAGATGTATTTTTTAACATCTTTTTTTTCATATGATATAGTTTCCTTTTTTTTTAAAATATTTTCATGTAGAACTGGTTTCGGATTTTTTATTTTTCTGAAAATGTTATTCAGTAATATAAATAAAATAATCATTAAATGAAGAGAATTTTTTAAAAAGCATTTCACGCCTTTAAATAGGCAAAATATTCAATTATTTCTTTATATAATATTCTTTAATTTCTCATGATACAAGATTAATATACGTTCAGTTGCATATCTTAGAAGCGGTATTGTAGTCACCAAACAGAAGATGACTGAGAAATAATTTTATTAAGTTGCATATTTACAAGTAATACTTTGCATTTACTTACAACATGACATTTTATATTTTACAGGTATTTGTGTTTTACAAAATCTTAAACACACTTTATAATTACCACTTGCTATTAGAACAAAAAAAAATTCTTTTTTGTTTGTTTATATCTAGCTCTTTCTTCTGTTGCCAATTCACATTTTGATATAAAATGAAAACGATATTTTTGTATCGTTAATTTAATGTCGTAAATTTAAATTATAATTTTATATTATCGTTTTCAGATAAAATTGTTAATACTTAGATATTTTAAAAATAATAATAATAATAAATTAAACACATTTTGACTCCTTCAGTATTTCGCCAAAATGTTTAGTGTGACAATCTTGGCGATTAAATAAATATTTTACACAATAGTAATTTTTTTATGATTCATTCATAAAGCTCATTCTAAGCAGATTTTATTTTTGTTTGATGATCACAATTATTTTTATTTTCCTAAATAGCAAAAATTTGGTACTTTCACATAACATTATTAGTTCATAAAAAAGCGTTACGCTTCAAAGATTGAATTGAAACTTAAGTGGTGATTTAACACGTGAAATTTAAAATTTCATTATTGTATTTTTAACGATTGCCAATTTAAAATAGGATATTTTAATCTTTTTTTTTTCAGTATATATGTATTTCGTTAGAAATAAACAACTTTGATGATACGTTTTTATTCTCGAATGTGAAAACAAGAACTTACCTTGGTCAAACGATTGGACATTATGAGTAAGATCTTCAGTTCTGAAGATAGTATCTTCAGAACTGAAGATCTTACTCATAATGATGGTTCAGAATTTTCTGAGTTAGCATTTTTACAACACATGAATACTGCCCGCCATCCATGAAAACTTATCGCCGAAAGTAGTATATAGAAGATTTTAAAATAGTTTTTAACTGCTCTCGAAACTGCCAAATTACCAGTTATCTGGTGTCATATGCAGCAACAACAAATGATAGTTAAGTCTTCGCATGAATTTAATTTACCTGAAATATTTTATACTGAATACTAAGCTTGGATGGTTCTAGGCTGCTTTGCTTAATACTAGTCCAAGAGCTTCGGTGATGGATTTTTCCAAAAATATCTATTTCCCATTAAGTCGTCAAATTATTATTAAATGCCGTTTTTAACGTAGAATTGATCTATTAAATTATTTATTTATTTTTAGTATTATTCAAAATTGCAAGTGCACTAATTATGTAAAACAGAAAAGTCAGATGTTAATGAATTATAAAAATAATGATATGTACAAAATTTGTGAAAAGTAAGGAAATATTTTTCCTCCCTGATTCACCAGGAAGACAAATGTTTTATTATATTTTATAATTTTTGTACGTCTAACAAAGAAAATTTTGAATTTTTCTGAATAACATAAGCTTAATGAAAACACAACATTTTATTGATCAACTATACCGTTTCATATATATAATGTACCGCACTTCGGATTCATAAGGAATCTATGAAACAATCTTTTAAAGATCACAAGAATTTTATCTGTCGTAAATTTAACTAACAGCAGGGAATTCCAGCAGTAGAAATTACAATTACACAGCTAATACAACAGGAAACAGTTTCACACTAAAGTTCACAGAAGTCTCTAATATCTCAGACAGACAACAGCTTCTATGCTCTATATTAGCTTTTAAGACTGATCGTCTTCAGTAACTCAGCGGCTACATTGCCTTTCATTGCCTTTCATCTTCACTCTCAGCATCTCCCTCCCACTTCCGAGATGGTCAGTAGTATTTATACCCGATTTAGTGTGAAAATCTAGTCTAGAAATTTCTAGAAGGTTCTAGGCTATCTTGCTTAATACTGGTCCAAGAGCTTCGATGATGGATTTTTCCAAAAAAATCTATTTCCCGCCAAGTCGCCAAAAAACTCTCCAAATAGCTGCCAAATCGCCAAAATTCTGAATAAAGGGTTGCCAAGTCACCAATATTCTCGCCAAATGGTTGCCAAGTCTCCAAAATTCTCGCCAAATTATTGCCAAGTCTCCAAATTATTAGGAATGCCATTTTTAACATCTAACACGCCTAAATTTCACAATTTGTGAGTATTTCCAAACTGCTTGAGACAGTTTAAAACAAATACACTGATTTTTATAAAGCTGTATCAATATATATGTATATGATTTTTAAATTTTACCAAAGTACTTGTACCTTTCAGAGCGAAAGAAGAGGAACGCCCGCAGTTGCTGTGCCCTCTGTGCCAAGTAGTGGACTTAGCAGTAGAAACAAACAAGATGTGCGGAGACTGCGGCAAGAACTTCTGTCAGAAGTGTGGAACCTTCGTCCCAGGAGAAGGAAGGGTATGTACCTTGCCTCGCACACTCTTTAGATCTAGTTATCCGAACATACTACACCCACTTACTTCATAAATCAACTATGCAAAAGATGTCGACTTTCAATCTGTGAAAATTTGATAACTTTATTGAATTTGGTTACTTATCCTTAGAATAAAAAAAGTAGGCTACTTGTAAGTTAGGTCAAGACCTTTGTTAAGTTTCAGTTGAACTCATGCTTTACAATAGAGATTTTTTAACGCGGTTTTATTGATTGGTTTGTTTGTCAGTCTATGTCAATTTTTGCTCGCCACCAAGATTTGAAGTTTAAGGTGAATTCTTAACTTCATCAAACTTCCATGCATAAGACAGGAATTTAACTCTTAGATAATTGAGTTAAAACTCATAGAGCTAAAATTGTTGTTGTTGAGAATGAAATTGCTTGTGGAGACCAATCTAATTATTAAACGCATTAAATACGATGATTTTAAGCTAGTTTTTCTTTTGGGGTTGGTTTCAGGGTGTCAAGGTTACATTAATTTCTTCTGGTCTGAATCTCATTTCAAATAATTATTCAGATTACGAATGATTTCCAATGATAAATTTAAGGGAATTTTATTTCTAAATTGTTGTTCAGCTAAAAAGTTTAATTTATTTTTTTCAGGTAGGGCTCAAATTTCTCATAATGTTCTTAAGAAAGTTCTTTTCGAAAGCAAATGTGATAAGCAACGAATTTTCCTCTTCATCTGATTATTTGCATAATCAAAATTAAATTTCCTTCTGTTGATATAGTTGAAAATGTTGATACAGTTTATGATATTTCAAAACATCTTACATTCCAGAACTTTGGAATATGCTATTTAGTTTAAATAACCTATTCCAACGTTCAATGAGATTATTGGACATAATCTCATTATACACTGAAAATTCAGTCAATTATTGTCTCAAATTTTCAGTACTCTGGCATTTTTAAGATTCATGTTTATAAAATCAAAGTTCCATTCAATCTCTAATAAAAGTTGTTAATTTTTAATTTAAAGTGATGAAAACTTTCCAGAATTTTAAAAAAAGGGTTGAGAAATTTGTTGGGAATTTCGTGTTGAGAATCGATATTTTAGACGTCTTAGATTTTACTATAAAATGAAATAAACACTGCAATTTTCATTGAAACTTACAGGATATTCTTGAAAAGATATTGTCTTGATGTAGGTTTTCTTCTACTTTTTAATGCTATTTAGTTTTTTCAATTAAATTTATGATGTAGTTGCCCTTATTGCTCATTGTTCCCCACTATATTTGTATTATTTTACGATTTAAATCAGAAAAAAAAATCTGCTATTTTGAAATAGTTTCTGGATTTTTATTACTTTCATATAAAAAATGGACTCGTTATCTTGTGAATATTTGCACATTTTTTTACATTAACGAAAAAAAGAAAATTCCTTAGTAAATTTTTTAATATATTAATATTTAAATTTATATGAAAATACTTTTGTATACAAAGATCACATTAATATTTAGTCATATGTTATTTGTTGAAATTATTGTGTTATCAAAGTACTAGGAAAAAGGAGCGTTCACAAATAAATTTTATTATTGCTAAATTTAAACAATTAATATTAATATTATTTGTATTATTGTACTTTTCCTGCAAACCTTTGAGACATATAACCATAAAAAGATTTTCTTAAGACTACACATAAAGCGTATATATATTATGTTTCACAGAATGCTTGCCTAAATAACTTTCTAAAGTAAGTGTAGTCGTATATATTCAGTTGTCTTTATTCGTTCTCGTCATTAAAATTGTAGAATCAAACCATCTTTTGTTATATTTCCAGTGGTAGTCGTTAACCATAGAAACGGAAAACAAACACGTGGAATATTTAACGAAAAGTCGAAATGTATTCTTCCAATAAATCCTCCCAAACGCGTATCGATCCAAATTAAAACGCCACTAACATCCTCTGTAATTGGTACATTTTATTAGGGTGCTTCAGAAATTCATAGAGAGGACTTGTCATCGGGAAAGGGGCTTTTCCTTGAAACCAAGTGCGTAACTGTAACTGCAGCAGAGGACCTCAGGACACGCAAATTGGGGTAGGAAAATTGCTTCTGGTCATAATTAATGAATGCACTAAGAAATGGTCATAAAACGCACTAAGAAATGTTCTTGGGATACACACATTACTATTATCAATAATTTAAGAAATTGTGAACCGAGCACAATAAGAAACACAAAGTGTCACATTCGTTATTTCCTTGCATTATTCTATTCTGTTTTATATGGGTCCAGCCGAAATTTATTCATTATCTAAAAAATACATTTAAGTTATTTTTGTTAATTCATGGTGTTTATTGCTTTTATAATAACATTAAGTAACTTACAGAAATGGTATCACAATTTGTAGGCTATTGCTATACGAAATTGGAACGAGGGAGAGAAAATTAGTTTACTTCTTTTTTCAACTAAGCAAATAATATCTTATACAAATTATAAATTCACAAAACCTCTTGCAGGAAACATTAATTGTTGTTTACACAATGTAGCATTGCTCTTCTCAATGAAAAAAAAATTAAATAAAACTGAGAGTTATAAGATAATTTCAAACTACTCAAAATGAGAAATCTCGACTCAATTTAGCTACTGAAAAACAACGAAAAATCTTAATATCAAGTGCATAAAAATGATTGATTGAATGTATATAATTCTAAAATGTTTGATGCAATGAAAAATCAAATAGTATAAAGTTATAGTAGAAACGTCTTAATTAATTTTTCAAAATCTCACACTTTCGATATTTTAAATTAAGAATAAATTATCACATTTCAAAATAGTACAATTTTAACTATTTAAATAGGGTACCTAAGTAGATTCATTTAACAATGGAAAATAAGTTTTCTGGCGACTCAGTTAGGTTAAATAGAGTGAGTTTTTAGTGTCTAAAAATATTTAGATATATCCATCACTTAACTTTGCGCACTTAAATTGACGGAATTTGTGAATATTAATTGTTTTTGCTTAATAAATGTAATTAAAAATGACCATCATGTCTTTAGCTTGATTTTCTTGATTTTTAATTAAAGCATCCCTTGAGCTGTAGTATTTTCAATATAATACCTTAAAATATTTTTGGAAAATAATATCTTGTTTTAATTTTTCAGTTATGGTTTTCAAATAAATAAAAGTGTCAGTCTGGTATCTTGAATTTATCACACTTGTTGTTTTACTTTAAAAAAAAACCGTCTTATGCTTGCTAAAATACCCCAAGGTTATAATTTCTGTAGTAATTAAAGTATAAGCTACAGGACGCGAGATCTAGTGTTGACCACTTTATTTGGCAGCTGTTTAAAACCACGAAAACTACGAGAAAAGAAGTGGGCGATATAATGATGATGTGGCTGGATTTAATAGCTTCGCTCACCAGTTACAGGTGGTTATCAAAATAAAAGAAACACTTGTAAATAAGAATAGCATGTTCATAAGTGTTAAAAATGTAATAATAATATAACTACCAGAGTTATTATAATTATAAAGTATATATTGTGGCAGCATTTGATAAGTTTATGGAAATTCCCAGAGAAGAAAATGTTACCAACAAAATGATCAGATATTTACTATTGTACTTTATTCACAAACTCATTAATATTTATAATAACTGCTTTAAAATATCATATTTTCCTACAACTTGGAATACTGCTATCATAATTCTTTTCCGAAAGCCTCTAGTAAAGATCTCAGAATAACTGAAAACTACAGACCTATCAGCCTGCTTCCAGTTTTGGAAAAAGTATTTGAAAAAATAATTTAGAATACAATTAAATGTTATCTTCACTTACTTCCGAATCAACAACATGGCTTCAGAAACAACTTATCAACTGTTAAACAACTCATAAGAATTACTGAGATTATTGGTCAAAATATTCATCACAATGTGTAAGCAGTTATGGTCATGCTCGACGTAGCAAAAGCATTCGATAGAGTTTGGCACGAAGGCCTACTATACAAACTCATAAAACTCAACATGAACACTGATATAATTTTACTCATCACCTCATATCTAACTCATCGCTTCTTTCATATTAAATACAATAATGGAAACTATTATTCAGAACCCAAGGTAGCATTCTGAGCCCAATCTTATACCTGTTTTTCCTCCATGACTTCCCCGGTTTGGACGATAACTCAATTCAAATTGCTTTTTACGCAGATGACACTGCTATTTTAGCTGATTCTATGAGGCCGAATAATGCCATTCATAAACTTCAAAATGCGTTAATTAACATCGAAAACTGGTGCAGTAAATGGAGAATAAATATAAATGCAGAGAAATCCCAATCAACATAACAAATTCTATCCGATAAAATCTCATTCCGGAAGTGAAAACCACTAAATATTTTGGATTAACATATACTACTCAACTTAAATGGACTCCACATATCAATAACGTTATTAAAAAAGACACTCAAGGTTATGGATGCCTATTCAATTTAATTGGAAAAAGCTCAAATTTAATACTAAATCTCACGAGACTGCTCTACCTTACAATGTTAAGACCAGTCATCACCTATGCTTCACCTGTGTGGAATACTATTGCGCCAAGAGACAAACACAAACTTAGAGTGTTTCAATATAAAATACTTAATAAAAAAAAAAAAAAAAAAAAACTACGGTGGCACCCTACGATATTCGCAATAAAAACATTTCAAAAGATCTGAAAATTATTGATAGTTTAGAGCATATTACTAACCTAAATAAAAAATTCTGTGATAAAGAAATTAACTGCACAGATGGTGCATTTAATCAAGTTCTTCACGATGAGTATCTCATAGAAGACTGTAAATAGAGGCCAGACATTATTTAGAGAAATATATTTAATATAATTTTTGTATATAATGTATATAGCCTAATTTAACCTTATATTGCCGGCCATCTAGTGGTCAGCATGCCTGACTACAGATAGGAAGGTCCTGGGTTCGAATCCAGGTTCAGGCATGGATGTACTTTCGCTCTCTCTATCCTGTCTTTGCCCTTTCCTTGTGTGTGAATAGGCTGTGAATGGTTGCCTACCCTATAAACGGGTTCCTATGGCATGTGTGTGTACTGAAGAAGTCGACCTCCACACCAAATACGGTTCACTTGGAAAAGATGAGCAGCGCGCCGCAATTTGGCAGCCTAGCTGACACACGAGGACAGCAACAACCTTATATTACTCTTCATTTATTCAGGATTATTTCTCTATTTTCACCGTATATAACAAATGTATGTTTCAATTTTAATATTTCCTCTATTTTTCAAGTAGAATAAAAATTTTCAACTCATTGCGCCGCCCCTCAGCTCTCTCCTGATTGGTTCTCACCGCCAAGACTTCGGTTCCTGATCATTCTATTCTAACGTTCCCTGTCAGTACCGCAATGTCTTCCTTGAAGGACTTATCACAGATGAAGAAGTAAAGGCCTGCTCCGTAGGGCGACACTTCATAAATGAATTGAGATTCAAGATCCAAGTTTATTGAAGCCTGTAATCTTAGATTTTATTCAAATGGTAAAATGTTGGTCTGTAAACACCCGTTTAGCTGGTGAAAGTGTGACCGAAATATCCCAACTTGTAAGTGCTTCTAGATCTATAATGTCTAAAGTCATGAGAGAAAACACAGAGCGTCCGTGGTAAGGCAAGATCAGCAAAGCAAAACAGAACGAGTACCTGTTTAAGAACACCTGCAATAGCATATGATCGTCATGGTCTCGTTCCAACTAGCAAGTATGGAAATAGATCTATCATGGTATGGGCAGATGTATTGTAATTTAATGATTTTCTACTCATAATCCTGAAGCGTTACTGGGAAGAGGTGTGAAGAATATTTAGCTGATCAGGATCATCCTATGAAAAAGACTTTGTTTCCAGCACGAGGTGCAGCTTTCCAGCATGATAATGCACTTACCAACGCAGCAGAATTTCCCTAATCATAGCTTGATAAACATAAGGTGAAGTTAAACACCTACCTTTTCTTGCATAGTCACCCGATTTCAATGTAATTGAACTGTTATGATCTATTTTAGAATGTCCAACAAGAAATCTATATCCTCCACTGACATCTCTCCCAGGTACAATATTCGTCTAAACACTATTCAGCACATGTATGAATAGATTGCTAGATAAATTCTAGTTCTGTTACACGGCCGAAAGTGGTCTTACATTTTAATAAAAGTGTTTTATAATTTTTTGGCAACCCACGGCGTAGGCAGTTGGCAAGGCAGACATACATCATTTGTCTGTGAACAGAACGCAACCATGCAAAAAATTATTTAAATGACGCAGTAGACACTTTATCCTCCATTTTTTTCAAACCATCTACTGAGTGTCTTTATAACTTATGAATTAATTAATGGAGATGAAATGCTACCTCTGGCGAATTGACCCAAGTCAAATTATTATCTGGCTTGTTCTAGTAGATCACAAGGTAAAGTTTTTAACAGCACTCTTATATTTTATTGTAACTATATTCAAATACTCACAAAAGACAAAAAGTATTCAAAATTCAAGGTTATTAGATCATAGGTGATGCGTAATTTATATGATTATCTTTAGTTGTAAATCAAGAAATTATGTTAGCGAAACACTGAAAAGATTAGATTGTCAGTCTATCTGTAATATTAAAACTAGTAGTTCACAAATGATTTAATTACTTTATTATTATAATTCCTTAGACTTCTATATAGGTACATATGTTCAGATAAAACCATCGGTGTAGCCTAATGCTCGAAGCCATTGTGTTGACACGTGTTCGGATAATTCTATCTCCGTATATTTAAAAATTACTTACATTTGCGGAACTTATATTTCTTACATTTGCGGAACTCATTCCTTGTTGCTTAGTAACATCAAAAAAAAAAAGAAGAAAAGAATCTTTCCTAGACAGTTATTTTCAGTCTTATATTCATTTCATTTGTTGCCAGAGAAATGTGATTCTCACGTTATCATATTTATTGTGTTATAATATGTGTATAAAACATGCGATATTCGCATTATTTACTGCTCTAAAAAGGAAGATAGATCTTAGTAATCATTGTCCCATTTCTACCATTTTCAATAATATTTTTCTTTGTATGAAACTCTTCAAAATATTAATCTTCCATTTCAAAATATACTATTTTATTTTATTATTCGTTTCAGTTAAATATTGGGATTTGTGCCAGGATTCAATAAATAAAAAAAAAGCTAGGCTTTTAACATTTATTTTCCACTCGATACATTGTTGCAATTCTAATAGGGAAAATGTTTTGCCTCCAAGCGTTGCGAAATAACAAATTCAAATCAACAGAGTTAACTAACTACCACCTGGCACTGCAATAGAATCAGAGAGAGACCTTCGCCAAGGACATGACGGGAAGGGATCGATAATTGCTAAAGAGGCCACCAGGAGTCGTTTCTATCATTAGTCACTCCAGAACTTCAGTTTCCTTTTTTTTTCCCTTAGATAACTTGCCTTGTATGGTGAATAATCATTATACCGGTGAATATTAAGAACTCCTTAATTACCCTATGCCCACAAATATAACCAACGTTGATACCAAAAAAACTCCTGCTAATGAGAGTGTTAAATTGGTTTATTATTTGTGTTGAAAAAATTAACGTCAAATCAACGTGTGATATTTTTTTTAATAAATTTCAGGATTATTAAAATCTGCCTCATTTTTTTTTATCAGTTTAAGGCACTAATAATAAAAAATGCATTGCATTTAAAATGTAAATCAAATAAAATTTTTGTTCAGTAAATTATTTTTTATAAAAATTAAAGTTTTTACTTCAAAAAAATAC
Source organism: Latrodectus elegans (assembly GCA_030067965.1). NCBI lineage: Eukaryota > Metazoa > Arthropoda > Arachnida > Araneae > Theridiidae > Latrodectus > Latrodectus elegans. The sequence continues at coordinate 26,535,161 of CM057821.1, forward strand.
TAACACAAGCACATATTCTTAAACGATATTTATCGACATAAATTTAAATCAGTATTAAAAAAACGTATATAAAAATTTCCTATTGAGATTGAATTAATATATAAACGTCGGCATAATGTCAACAAAATGATATTTTTATGAAAATTCAGTATTTATAAATCTACAAGTTTCGACATTTCGGTGAATATCAAAAGCTTTGTTTCCAGAATAATATTTTATTTTACGAAATACAACTTTAAATACTCTTAATACAACGGATTTTATCTTCAAAACAAATTTGATTTATTTTAAGAGTCTAAATAGAGGACTTCTATTGTAATGCAGCTTATCTTATGCCAGTAATTGCTCGACAGTATAAGCAGAAATTACTCTTAATTATATTCAGTATAAGGTTGTGCGCATTTGTCAGCACACGCGAGTATTAAACGGAACAGGGCGTTAAGCCTAACAAATTGCAACGTTTGAGAACTAGATTAAAAGGTACTGCTATGTAATTGAATGCATAATGTCAACAAAATGATATTTTTATGAAAATTCAGTATTTAGAAATCTACAAATTTCGACATTTCGGTGAATATCAAAAGCTTGCATAGGTCTCTTTGTTTCCAGATAATATTCTATTTTACGAAATACAACTTTAAATACTCTTAATACAACGGATTTTATTTTCAAAACAAATTTGATTTATTTTAAGAGTCTAAATAGAGGATTTCTATTGTAATGCAGCTTATCTTATGCCAGTAATTGCTCGACAGTATAAGCAGAAATTACTCTTAATTATATTCAGTATAAGGTTGTGCGCATTTGTCAGCACACGCGAGTATTAAAGGGAACAGGACGTTAAGCCTAACAAATTGCAACGTTTGAGAACTAGATTAAAAGGTACTGCTATGTAATTGAATGCATAATGTCAACAAAATGATATTTTTATGAAAATTCAGTATTTAGAAATCTACAAATTTCGACATTTCGGTGAATATCAAAAGCTTGCATAGGTCTCTTTGTTTCCAGAATAAAATTCTATTTTACGGAATACAACTTTAAATACTCTTAATACAACGGATTTTATCTTCAAAACAAATTTGATTTATTTTAAGAGTCTAAATAGAGGATTTCTATTGTAATGAAGCTTATCTTATGCCAGACAATATAAGAAGAAATTACTCTTAATTATATTCAGCATAAGGTTGTACGCATTTGTCAGCACACATGAGTATTAAATGGCAGAGGACGTTAAGCCTAACAAGTTGCAACGTTTGAGAACAAGATTAAAGGGTACTGCTATGTAATTGATACTAGGTAATTCTACTTAGAAATCGAATCTATCCAATTTCAAAAGCAGTTATGTTTTCTTTGGGAAATTATATTAATCGGAAATAAATTCTGCTTCAGGAAAATTGCAAAATGCGTAGAAAAAGATGAATATCTTCCTTGGTTTGATCCATTTCAATACAAACAATGGTCTTTAAATATTATTGAAAATAATTATTTTAGTTGTTTTTATCAAATTTATTCACGCTTATTTAGTTTCAGTATGTATCTCATTTTATAACTACATAGAACAGTGTTAACAAAGAAATAGGGCGTTCCATATACTTTCAAACTCAATTATTATACTTCTTGAAGTTTATAACTTCTTCGCATATTTTCGTTTATCATTTACGAAGGCATAATACATACTAAAAAAATGTCACGGATTTATTTTTGTACATATCAGTTGAAATCATTATTACATTCTAATAATATTTAAAAATAATTTACTTAAGTCCTAAATTATTAACAAATTTAAATTTTGTTTTTAATGTAATATTTTCTAATTTATCGAATTTACAATGTATCTCCTTTTTAATGTTTATTAGATTCCAAATTTTTACCAGGTTAAGATATATGTAACAATAAAATTTATTTTATAATAATTTGTCCAAAACAATCTTTCTAAAAATATCTATTTTAAAAGGCTGACCGAAATTAAAAATTAAAAATTCCATTTCGTAAAATCAAAAATGTATAAATTCACATTAAAAATCCTAGAGAAGCAAAAAATTATTTAGTTTTAATCATAAGAAATTAAACAAGGAATATCATAAGAAATATCACTTTTATAAACTCCTATGACTGCAGATGGTTAAAACTTTTAATAACACTCCACAATTTACTCGATAATAATGCCATTTGTTCTTATTCAACCAGTGGAAATTGCTGCTGAAGTAAAACACACTTTTCATTAAATTATGGGCCTTAAAGAGCGAGATAATTTCATTAGATTAATGATAATAATATTAAGTATTAAATTACAGAATTTCTCTTCAAGAATAAATTCAATTAGAGTGAAGAGGTGAGTTGCATACAAAGCTGGAGCTAAGTCATTTAATTAGATGCAAAAGCTGACACGTTTCATCTTCTCTCGCCACTTCCTGTTTAATCATATCGAATTTCCATCTGGTTCGAGGTTTAAAATTTTAAAGTATTTATTGGAAAACATATCTTATTATTTCGTAATGTTTGAATAATTTCCCAGATGTAGATTTGAAATAAAATGCATCTGAGAGTTCAGTTCTTTGAACTAGTATTTCATTTAATATTAAATACTTAAAATATCTCTGAATGGAATGTTTTCAAACTTTTGAAATAAATTTTTAATTGAAGTATTTAATTTTAATCTTAATTTAGTTATATCGCTATAATATACATTAAAAAACAGACTAGTAAATATTTATTTATTTTTTTAAATTGTGTTAGACTTCAATGTTTAGCTAGCATACTCAGAAATGTAATTCTAAAAAATATTATTTTTTAAAAATTATGTTTTATAGTTTCGAATTAAATGCTATGGCTTAAAGTATTATGCACGGAAACAAATTGCTGGATAATATAAAAATACAATTCAATAAAGATTGAAAATATTGAAGTTTTTTTTTTATCATTTTATGCACTTCTATTGAATATGTAAAGAAATATATACCTTTTAATTTTTTAAATTTTTAGGAAAATTATGAAAATATTCTTAGGGTTTATCAGTTATTTGCGAATAAACAATAAAGGTTTTCATTTAGATTTGGAACACTTATAAAATTAATCATTTGCTATTTTATATGCGGTCAGTGATATATTTGAATTTTTAATCATACTAAAATTTATTCCTAAATCACATTTTTAGCAAAATGATAATAACTTATCAAACAGCTCAAATTTTTCAACGAATATATTATATATACATATTCAAATAAAATACAAATATTCATATAAAATATTTATTCTTTTATTTTTTAAGTTCAATATGTGAAGGAATCTAAATAAATATTAGTTAAGTTTTGCAACTTGTGTTAAAATATAGTAGTTTCTGATAGAATTTTATAAATATGTATATATTTATGCAAACTTTTAAAACTGTTTTAGTTGAGAACACTAGTTAAAAATTTTAATAGTGTAACGTTTAATATTATTGTTATATCTATAAATTGTTTAAATTTCTTATTTCATATTAAATAAAAAATTGACAATTTTTTATTATAATTCGACAAGACCTTATAAATTTATATATTTTTCGTGTCAAATTTGTTAAAACAAGTTCAAAATAACACCTGTTAACATTTAGTAATATTATAGCAACTAAAATTTTCATATTAAATTGCGATACATTTTTTTAAAGTAAATATAATATATTAATGAAAACATTTGTATAAATTAATTTATTATTTAAAATATTAATCATATAATTTGCTTGCTATAATCAAAATGATACTGATATTTTGGAAAGAAAAAAAAAAGAAAAAGATAATAGTACTAGTGACGATTAGGTAACGAAACCTAAATAAATCCATCGTGTACTTCGTAGCTAAACACTTATTTAAGTATCAAAATCATGCTTATTTATCCTCAAATATATTTGTTAATCTTTTATGGGTGAAAACTTATTACTTGATAAATAACAAGAGAAAACAAATCAGCATTTTAAGTTTGAGAACATGGGAGCAACATTTTAAAAGCTTGGCGGTTTTTCAAGAGAATGAAATTGAAAATCTTTGGCAACTGTAACTATCCCTAAGTGTCTTGAAGTTTCAAAACTTGTTTAAATGACAAATAGTTGGCACATTTTCTGTCTTCCTTCCGCATGAGAAATTTCCAAATGTAACACACACACACACACATATATATATATATTCAGAATACGTCGAAAACAAAAATATTGAAAAATAAATGATTTCGTTTTGCAAAAGTGTATTTCGAGCCTGATAAACTGAATAGAAATGTTGTCACTCAGATACTGTAGTATATCCATAAAAAAGAATAAACACTTTTAATGGTTATTCAAATTTTTCAGAACTTTGGCAAAACGTAATAGTTTTTCAAATGAAAGAATAAAAAATATTATTCTTACTTTTCATCTAAAAAAATTACAATTTGGTCAAGGTTTTAAAAAGTAAATAAATCTTTCTTTTAAAAAGAATTTTTTTCTAATAAAAAATTTAATCCGATCACTTTACAAGTAATTAGAAAGGTTATTAAATTAAGATTTAAATGATAATATTCACTAATAAATTAAAAATTACCTCTTTAGTATTAATTTTTTTTTGGCGCAGGTGCCGTATAATTCGTGATAACAAATCCTGAGATTGACAATTTTTTGGCGGATTTACTTATGAATCCAGCAACCTCGTTTTTATTACGTCATATATATAGAGACGTATAAGAATTATGTAGAAAATTCTATTTTGATAACATCAGTACTTACTTCATCACGCACGTCACTATACGTCATCTTGGCAACATTTTTCTTCGTCGCCAAAAAAAAAATTCAGAATTTGGAATCATGGGTTTCACGGCACCTATGCCATTTTTTTTATTAAAAAATAATTTTTAAGTAGAAATTTAATATAGTTAAAATGTTTAATTTATTGGGAACACTGCTCTTTGATTGTAAGATTGCTTTCTTCGAAATAGAAAGTATACTGCCCCAATCCATTCACTCAAATACACTGATAGTGCTTTCTGCATATATCTTTGTTTAGATGGATTAATGCTTATGGCGCAAGAATATATTTTCCTTATGGCGCAAAAGTCAATGAAACATTCCCAGTGGGAAAATTAACTCTAGGTTTTCTAATAAGATGTACAGCAACTCTCAGCTGCTATGTGTTTTGCAGTATCAGCTGCTATGTGTTTTGCAGTATCAGCTGCAATGTGTTTTGCAGTATCAGCTGCTATGTGTTTTGCAGTATCAGCTGCTATGTGTTTTGCAGTATCAGCTGCTATGTGTTTTGCAGTATCAGCTGCTATGTGTTTTGCAGTATCAGCTGCTATGTGTTTTGCAGTATCAGCTGCTATGTGTTTTGCAGTATCAGCTGCTATGTGTTTTGCAGTATCAGCTGCTATGTGTTTTGCAGTATCAGCTGCTATGTGTTTCCGCAGTATCAGCTGCTATGTGTTTCCGCAGTATCAGCTGCTACGTGTTTTGCAGTATCAGCTGCTATGTATCAGTTATACAGATAACAGTTGGTGTTGTAGAAGAAAACTGCATCAAAATAAATATGATATAAAATGCACAAGTGCTCCGAAAACTTTTCAGGAGCTTATTTACAATAAAATCTTGTAATTTATTAACGGAATTCAATCGTAGAAAATATATTTTACAAAGCTTTTATTTTGATCTCTTAAATATTAAGAAAAATAGAATAAAATAGTCATTTAATCCATTAAGTTAATATTTAATATTAATCCGCTCGATTTTTAAATTATCAGTTTCAACAAATGATGTGACTTTTAATTATAGAAAAAATCTCGATTTTTTAATTTAGGCATTTTTTTGCCTTCGAATTTCATTTTTAATTAAGAAAGGAAGTCTACGTTAATTAATGATTATTAATGAAGTTCTGAAATCTGTACTGAAGCTTAATATAATCATGAATAACTTGAAATTACCCGCGTCAAGTACCCTAACACTCTGTAATTATCTTCATCCTAGATTCATTAATAAAACTGAAAAATAAGTATTGCTTGTGAAATATAACGTTTCAATCGCATAGAAGGAACGAACAAAATAGAATTCAGTCAAGAAATTAAAATTCTTTAGGATTGTATATTAAAATTATGTCTATTTTATCTCTTTAGTTTTAATTTTAGATTATAATTTATTTTTAATTTTAAATTTATTATATTTCTAAAATTATTATATTTTTTTTAAATTAAATTTTTTTTTAATTTAAACTTCTGTACAGATTGCTTAATTAAACCAGAATTTAATTCATTCTAATAAAGGGTAACGAAGAATCTATTTTCTTTGCGTAACTCAAGTAGAATTTAGTTAATATTTTCGGAACGTAATAATTTATTTATATTCACAGAAATTCATTATTCTAGAGATACACGATTACTTTCAGTATTTTTTTATAAATATAACAAAAAATCAGAAGAAAATTTTGTTTCAATTTAGTACATAATACATTTAATTTTTAAGTGATGGAGCTTTCTGCAATGTTTTATTTTTTTAAATATTTCCCTTCCGTTTTTTATATTACATTTCTTTATTTTTGCTTCACAAAAAATGCATTATTTCAGAATGTTGTGAGAAAGAACGAGGTCAATAAAATAATAATAGTACAAAAGCATTATTAAAAAAGTTTATTTCTATGATTCATTCGATAAAATTAAAAAATCGGCTATATTTTTATATCCAAGTTTATAAATGTAACGTTTAATTTTTAGAAAAAGTTTACAAAAGTGCCTGAGTCTGTACTCAATATCGGTTTTGATTGTCTTGACTGCAAAGTATTTTTAATAGATTTCTTAGTTCAGTATTTAAAGCTAAAAGTTAAATCAATAATTCCACCAATATATTGATAAATGTCATAGATTAAATCTGAAAAATGTTTTTATTTTCGAAACAATTTTTTTTTAATTTGATAGAGAAACAAAAGAATCGCTTAGTTCTACTTCCTAGAAAAAGAGCAAGTATTTTTTGCGTTTGAATTTTTTGAGTGGGAAAAAAGTACTCCAATACTTTTTTCCCACTCAAAAAATTTATCTTTGTTACAACTCAGATATATTAATCTCTTGTGTTATGCTTTTTAATTTCCTGATAGTGAAAAATTTACTTAAAATAATTTTTTATCGAAATATTTTCTTGTTAATTTTATTTGCTATCCTTTCTTTTATATTAAAATATTCTACATTTTTATTGATAGAAAAAGTGATTTCTGCTAGTACATAGAAAATAAATTTGCTTTGTATATTGCATTTGGTATATTTTTCTTTACAGGAAAATTTTTTCTTCAGTTATTTTTTATTTTTTTTATTTATTATTATTATTTTGTATTTTTTCTAATATTGAAAAATACAGAATATCCTGACTTCTAAAGCTTTTACTTCGAGGAAAAAACCAAATTATAGCTTAGTTTGAATATGGCACTGGAATCTTATAAAAATGATTGAAAAATTTGTAAATTTAAATTGCTATTAAATTCTAAAACTAATAATATTTTTTATAAATTAAAAAAGACAACAAAATTAAATGTCTATAGATAATAAATGAAAGTATATAAGTATATAATGAAAATGATAAAATTATATATATATATTACTTCTTATATATTTATATATATAGAATTATAAGTAAGACAAAACTGAAAAACGTTGTTGAATATTTTATACCACATCAAACTTGTTTATTTCATGAGATAAAAACTAAATCCTGGCAGAGAATTGTCAGATTCAAATCCTTAAACTTTTGACGCCAACAAATATTTATTTTCTGGACTCTATTCCTTTCCTTCAAACTTTATTTTCTGAAAATAATATTATCAAGCTATATAAAAAAATCTTTTCAGAGTGGCTTTTCAATAAAACTGTCAGTTTCGCTACAAATGAGAAACACCGTATAACTAGTGGTTAAAATCTACTTTAAATCACATCCCCGAACGTGACTTAGAAGATCAATTCAGAGTTGCAAGTCTTTAAATATTAAAGAAAATGCTTTTACTTTTAGATTTATGTACTGAAACATTCATGGGAATGAAATAATCAAACGTGTTCTTCTGCTGACAAAATGCTTTTAACTTGCTTTATTTTTTTAAATTTCAAGTACAATATTCACAACATAAGTTGATCTCCCTGAAGTTTAGCTTTTCAATTAACTTTATTAAAAAAATTGTTTGTTAATTTTTTTATGTTTTTTTTTTTGAAATTAAAATTATGATATCTGATCCGAGAGAGAGACTTGTTTGGGTTAACTTCTCACATATTCTAAATATTGATTGATATTGGACTTTGCGTGTATCTAAAACCATTGTTGAATATTTATTGGAAGCCATCCAAGTTCATTGCGTAAGAATGCTGCTGTAATACCATTAAGCATAAAGTATCTTCTGATAAGGATTATTACTTTATCAGTACATGTATCTGTGGATGTATATGGTATAGGGATATAACTATAGGTTATGTTAAATTTTCCTAAAGAAAAGGTTTTTTTTTAGAAAAAATTTGGTATGAGAATTATTATTTATTTTATTATATGTTGTGATACCATCCATCATTCCTGTTTGGTGGACAGCTCTCATGAATGACGATCTAGCATTTGAATAGTTATCAATGTTGTATTCAGTTCAACATTTCATCGTTTGATTTAATGGATGTTTGTAAAAGAATTCTTTTTGACAATCTGTCGTGTCCAAAAGTTTGCCTTGAGTTACAATCCAACCAAACAACTGTATTTCAAAAAATCTGCAAACGATTTATTTAAAAAAAAAGGCTTGGATTCTTTTTTTCTTATTTAAATAATATCGAATGAGAAATAGCTACGTTTTCTGTAATTCCTTGGATCCGAAGCAGAATAACTTTTTTTCGTGTATTTATCGATTCCTCTGCCCAGAACCTTTATAGCGTTTTATTCCGTTTGAGAGTAAGACTTCTATATTTGGGATTGATGATGATGGAATTTCGAAATCTACTTTTAAAATGTGTCGATCTGGGTAAAATTAACCTTTTACAAAAATTAATTTTAGAGTGACTAACAACACAGATTTTAGTTTTATTGATGAGAATTATTAATTTATTGCTATTTCAACTGTTGATATTTTTTAACTAATTGTTGCTGTGTTGTTGTGAATTATCCTCCAAATGTCTGACGAAGTCAGACAGGGTCCATCAAACCGTTGACACTAAGGAAATCGAGGACCAGAAGGGGGCAGGAGTATATATCCTCTCTGGAAAGTCCCAAACAGTGGAGGATGTGATTAAGAGAAGTCTGTTCAGTTTTACATTTAAAGAAGACCTCAAAGGTTTTCATGTCTTCGAAATACGTGAGACCCCTAGTGGCTAACTGTAGTTTTTAAAATCAGTATTCATTTTCCTGGAATGCTGTAATTATTGAAATAGAAATCTTTTCTTTTCTGTGTTTTATTGTTGTTGTTTCTCATTCCCGTGACCAGCAGATATTGTTTGATAACTTTAGCTAACTTTTACATATTGTACAATATTTGATTATGAAAAAAAAGTATTTCCCTTTATTCATTGTTAAACAATATAATTGATGTAACACATTAATTATTTAAAAATTATTTTTACTGAATGCCTTCTCAAAATATACTTATATGATATCAATATTATTAATGCTTACAAATATATACTTACAAATAATAATGATTCATTTTATAACTTTTAGCAATTATTTTATGAACATTGTTAATAACCATTATACACGGAATACTTTTACCATGATCTTTATTCCCAACGACTATAATGGATCGTGATGTGATGATAATTGAATCAACTACTTAAAAATATAGGGTTTCAATTTATACAATTCAATCCTCTCTACTAGGGTATATGTGTGATATACCTACATAATAAATACCACTACATATATACTTAGAATAGTAATGTGTGTCTGTCTGATTCTAAATATAAAAGCGATAATCTTATATTTATACTCATCCAATAATAAATTTGGCTTAAAACGATTTAATCTATAATTAAATATCTTTGTTTACCTTTATATAAAGAAATAATAAGTAGTTTTCTATTTTAAATATCTTAATTTTATAACCGGATATGTCCTGAACTTTTTATGATTGACATTTGTTCAAGTGTAATTTCGTGTAATATCTTTCTGTCTTCCATTTGATTCAATTCTCATGATAAACTTATAATTTGATTATTACTGTGCATTAAATTTACAAACATAGCAAATGAGTCAGAAATTATTTATCTTTTCTATTAACTTGAGAATATCTGATGAAAATTACACCCTTACATTGTTAATTTTAACAATTAATTAACTTAGTAGTAATCAAATAAAATTTCTAAATGTACTATATTATTGTTATATTTTTTGAAAATGAAAGAAGATTGGTACCTACACCTTTGGCGCGAATAATTTTGGTTGGCGATAATTGTGGCTTGTGCCAATTTTGAAAACAGTACTGCGATACATTAGATATGGTAAACCAAACTATTTCTGGAATTTCGTTCTAGCTTAGCTCTTTTTTTCAGTTTATCGCCAAGGGTGTGGGGATTCCTAGGATTTTGCCTGAAAGAATACTAATAAAAGATAATTCAACTTAAGTAATTTGATTTTTTAATAAAAATATTTCATGGAAAATGTCTGAACCGTGCGTTATCAAGGTTACAGTTAAGTGGTTGCCACGCTCAAAAATTCCAGGATTCAATTCCACGCCTTAGGCATGTAATAGATTTACGTCCTTTTAAAACTATAGATTATGGTTAAATTACCCTTCATAAGTAAAAAAGGACCATAGACGGGTAAACATACAAAATAAACTGAACATTTGTAAGTAAAACCTAATGTATAATTAATTCTTGTAAAATATAAAATAAATAAGTTATAAAAACCATTTAAATTTTAAAAATTAATTATTAATTTAACAAAAAAAATTGATATGTTTTATTTATAACTTAAAAAATGTTTATTTTGCTTAAATGGGGTCCTTGTTTGCTTTTCAATAACGATCGCCAACGGTTTTTTATTTATTTATTTTTTGCCAGGTTTTTTAATTATTAAAGTTTTCTTGACAAAGCATCACCTCATTTCACTTGCTTGTCATTTGTTTTTCCATTTTTCAAAATTTTAAACAGATTCAGGAAATGAAAAAACTTCAAAATAAATATAATATAATTTAGATTGCATGCTCTGCAAAAAAAAAGAAAATTGCATAAAACTCGATAAAAGATCTATGAATAATTATATATTTTGAAAAATTCATTATATGCAATGCTATAATACCAATATGCATTTAAATATATGAAAAAACTTTCAAATAATTAAGTTTCATTTTTCTGAATTTTTAAATAATTCTCATTTTTAGTTACAGAATAAGTTTTAATTCCCTTGTTGTTTCAAACCTCCAATTGGTCCGCAAAGCTAGACCAGATCAATGATGCCACCACTAATTCTTAAAAAATCTAAAACGAGAAACGGTCTTAGATGCATATGTTTTCGAGAAAGCCCCAAACAATCCAAAATGTGGTCGGGAGAGGCCTAGTTAATATTGCACTTGGTGCAGATCGGGAAGATTTTTACACCGTTAGAAAAAGACAGCGATCTGAGGTGGCCGGTGATCAATCTATTTTATTCCCTTAATTATGGAACGAATTGTTTTAACAGAAAACAATGTGCTTATGATATCTTTTATAAAAAAGCTATACATTTAACATGTATGGCCTTAAAATACGAGGGTCACTCTGAAATTTTTGAGAAACAACTAGGTTTTTAAAGTTATACTTACAAAATTTTAGGTGTGTTCAAAGTAGTCTCCTCCAGCATCAATGCACTTTTGTAGACGAATTTTCCACAGATTAAATGCTTCCAGTCATTCATTTCTTGGAACAGATGAAAAAAATGCATTTATAGCCACATCAATCTCTTCTTCTGAATGAAAACGACGTCCACGTAAGTTCTTTTTTAGATTAAGGAATAACCAAAAGTCGCACATAGCTAGATCAGGTGGATTCGGCGGATGTTCGATCACTTTAATTTGTTTTTGTTTAAGATATTCATCTGTTATCCGGCTGTATGTGAAGATGCATTGTCGCTGTGAAGCATTAGTCCCCTAACATTCAGTTCTTGTAGAATTTCTGGAAGACATTTAGTGCTATACCAGTTTGCTGTTACTGGCTTCTGTCCTTCCGACTTGATGGCTTTGACCAATCCCGTACTTCTGAAGAAAACGGCATACATCACTTTTTTTCAGTGCGCGTTGTTTTTTCAGCATTGTCGCGTGGGATCATCTTCAAAGACCCATACTTTGTTTTCTTGACGTGTTGGAACGTCAAGAAACGTATGTACGTTTCATAACCTGTTACAATTTTAGAAATGATGTGGTGGACACCATCATTTAGCAATTTAACAGTTTCTTTACTGATTCTGACACGCTCCTCTTTTTGTTGTGCAGTTAGATTCTGGGGAACACAACGGTAAACTACTTTTTTCATATGTAATTCTTCATGAATGATTTTGTGTATGGCTGCGGATCCAATGTTAAGTTCCTTCTGTATCATTTGATAGGTACAGCGCGATTATCATCCATTAACATTTTTATATGGCAGACACATTATCCGGGATTACTGTCGATGGTGGTCTTCCTGTGTGTTCTTCATCCTGAAGAAAATTGCAACCTTTTCTAAATTCTCTAAACCATCTGAATACAGTAAAACGAGATGGAGATTCATCACCAAATGCTAATTGCAACCGTTGAACGGATTCTAGTTGATTTAATCCTGCTTTAAGATCGTAGAAAATCATAGCGCGAAAATGTTTTGGCGTCAAATGCATTTTCTCTTCTGTTTAAAATTTATTCTACGCTAAACAAGTTGAAGTAAGTCAGTAAAATATCGTCTTCTGTGTTAAAATACTTTGTATTTTAAAATTAAACCATTATTTTTATTTTGTAAATTCTCGTCTGCGCGTATCTCAAAAATTTCAGAGTAACCTTCGTATTTATCTGAAAATAATTTCGATTGGTAATGAAATTCAGAAAATAATCATGACTACATATGTCCACATATATACTCACTCTGAAAAGAATATTCCGATGCAGCACTTATTTCGTTTTGTGTGTAGATAGTATTTTATTATTTATCGTTTTTCTTTTCTTTATGAAAATGATGAATCTATTTAGTTTTTTGTTTCTCTTACAGAGGTCGGTGTGGGTGTGTAACACCTGCTCCAACCGACGCAAACAGATGAGTGCGGCTATGGCGGCGGGGCAAGATACATCCACCTATACAACAGCAGGGCAAAAGGCGAGTATCTTTTTTCTACAGTGTTCTTTGAAAAAAGAAACCAGAATATTGTATAAAACTATTTTGTTCAGCCTTAAAATATAAATTTTCCCATTTTTCAAGATTTCAAAAGGCTATTTAAGTTTTGAAGAGAAGCTGCCATTTGAAATGACAGAGGTTATTATTTATGCTCCCAATATTCACACCAATATAACACATGAATTAAAAATTCTAAGTGCAGATCAGACACATGGAAAATAAAACATTATTTAATGACCAAAAATTCAATTTAGTGAATACTCTCAACAAGAATTACAAATTCCTTCCTCTATTTGTGAATTTCAGTAACGCAAAGTACAGTAAATAGGTTAACGAACACAATCTGTTGCAAGACTATGTTCGTTACCCGAGTTTTTCGTTAGCCGATTATCGATTTACAATAGATTTTTCAGCGAAATGGATTAATTCCTTCTGGAGACCCTAAAAATTAAATTTAAAAAAAAAGATGTTTAGAATCTTAGTAAGTTTATTAAGAAATAATGTTGTTACAAATCCCATCCAGAATGACGGAGCTACACGAAATCCATGAACTCATGCACTCTCAAAAAATCAAGAAAATCTAGAATTGAGTGCACTCAAGTAGTATGGAATAATACATACATATAGTCTTGCGTATTACTCAAGTCCTTTTTTTTTGTCTAAATTAAAGAACATATCTAATGTCGACTGCTTTTCTCTTTCTTTTTTTAAGACTTTCCGGAAGTGATTAATAACAGTGTAAAGATCCCTATATAACTTTACTGATATCAGCTTAATTTGGGTACTATTCTAAGAGCACAAATCTAACTAACATTTTCCCACTTCTTCAACGAAGGAACAACGGCGGGGTGCACTCAAAAGAAAATCAGTTTCGACTTTGAATGAAATCAAAACGGAAATTGATGGTCTACTTTGAGTATAAATATTCTATTGGAAAAAAAAAATTCCATATAGAATATTGAATTTTAATAGGCAACCAACATAATTCAAGAGATATGAAAAACGAATTTTTTTCCGTTGGGTTTAGCAACCCTGAAATTATGCTCCGAGAGCCAAGAAGTGTTCATTAGAATTCGTTATCCGAATATGTCTTCCTCCCGAACACAAAAATCTTTCGTGAAGGTGTTCGTTGAACGAATTGCTTCTTAACTGATCACCCACCGAGAGAGAGAGAGTATTAATGAATTATAATGACAAAAAAAATAAGATATGTCATTTTTATCTAAGAATATATATGTATTCTTATGAAGTGGAATTACAAAGCAGTGTGAGAAACGCATTAACATTTGTTTAAATATTTATTTATTGTAGTGGTTTTAATTTATAGAAATTTGGAAACTGGAAAAGAATTGGATTTTGTTTAATGTTCATTTCTACGGAATGCAGTTAAAAATAATCACTCAATCGACAAAATAATTGTTATTATCAATAAATTAATAAAAAAGGAAAACTTTTACTTAACTACTTTATAAGCAACAGTAAAGATTAAAAAACTGGTTAGAAAATGCGTAAAAAAATTGCATATCATTGAGTGATAAGAGTGGCACTCTAAATTAGTTAGTCTAAATAATAAGCCCAATGATGATATCTTTTTTAAATTCTGATGACTTAGTCACTAAATATATTTTTTTTCAATTTCCACAAGACAGTTTTAAAATTATTATATAATTGTAACAAAGTAAATAAGTGTTACTTTCAAAAACCATAGAGAAGCATAAATATAAGCGAATGTTGAATTTTAAAACATAAGATTTGACTTAATTATAACGAGGGAAAATATATTGAGGGATTTTTTTACAAATCACAATTAGATCAACTTATTATTCTCTGTTATATTGAAATTAACAAAATACCTATATTTTTAGTATTTTGGGTTTTTTTTTTCTTAAATCATTTATAAATTTATAAATTTGTTTTTATTAATATCTTACACACATTTCATGAAATTATTTTAGTTTCTGACATGGTTATTGCATATTTTTTAAAATCGAATTGATTTATTGTAAAGTTTTTTTTTATTATTTGAGACAATTTCCATTCATCCTGAATATTATGTGTACTTTAAAGATTTATTTTTCTTTAAAAACTAGGTTTAATCTCAGAGCAGCAACATAAAATTCTAAATCAACACCAAAAATCTTCTTTAAATTTGTTGGAATGTCATTTGTAATTAAATCAGAAGGTAGAAAAATTAACAGAAGCAGAAAATATAATGTCCTTCAGGCAGTAGGTTAAGTTGAGAAGACAGTGAGATAGACAAAATGTGTAATTTTAGATGTAGTAAATATCCAATGGTATGTAAAATGACCTTGATACTCTAGGGGATAGGGCATCGTCCGGAAGGGCGGGGTATCAATCCCAATACCGCCAACAGCCCACCGAGCATATGCGATATACGTGCTTGTGAAAACTGTGGAATCAAAAGTTCTGTAGGTCGGTCATTGAGCAGTTACCATGAGTGTAATAGTCTGAAGAAAATTCTTCTCCCCTTCAGATCAATGTCAAAATTGAAAAGAGTGGATACTCTGGTGGCGCCATCTATAGGAGGAGTTTAGGGAAAGTCACACTTTCAACTTCGTGGTACTCGGGTAAAATGAGAGACTTACTCTGCTGGTTTAAATTCGCATAGCCAATAGCATAGCAAGTTTGGTTCTTCCAAGTGTCATAAGTAACAACAACATATCTGTAACGCTCAAAATATTTGTTTTGAATATAATTCCACAATTTAATGAAATAGATCAATAATATGAGGAATACGGAGTGAATCGTGTTTTTGAAGTGACTGCAGAGTTTAATGACAGCATATATGTACTCATTTTTAAGAATCTGAATAGACTTTTTGTACCTTATGATAAGAATTTATTCGTAGCAATTATAAAAACTAATCATATTTAGAATTAAAAAAAAATATTATTTCACATATCAAACTTTCTTTACGCAGACTTGAATAAGTATTCAAATGTTGTAACATTTAATTTATTGGATATAATAGTTACTACCATTCCCAGATTTAAACGTCCTGTTCTAACGATTACAAGTTAGTCAAGCTCGCATTTTTAACATTATTATTGCTCGGTACCTGGAGAGAATAGATTTAACCCTCACTTTTTAGAGATTTATACCCGCATCATAAAATAAACCATTAACCTTCATCCCTAATATCTTAATTCAAAATAGTTTAGTTTTATTGCTAGTAAAAATGTGAATACCTTTGAGAATGCTATGGCACACTACTGAAGATATATTTTTATATGTAAGAAAAATTCCCTCGAACACACATATACATCAGTGGGTATTAATCGATAACCAAGATCATTTTTCAGAAGAAGTAGGGTTCTTTTTTTTTGCTTTTTTTTCCCCCTAGGCACACATAGGGCTCAAAGACTTCAGTAACTTTATATACCCCGGAAATATGGCGCAAGAGCTTATAAAACTAACAATAAGTCTCGTAGAATCAGATCTCTCGTAATTTCTTTTTTCCCTTCTATCTATCTTTCCCCACACAAATACAAAGTGTTATTACATATGGTACTTTATTCTTGTACCTGCAACAAGATTTCTTCCCAAATATAGTATTTCTCAGTTTAGTTTTCATAAAAAAAATTATCCTATTTGGAAAATATATTTACTTGTTAAGAAACTGCTATATTAGTAATGAATTATATTAATCCATTGATTTTGGAATATTTATAGAATAAATCTTTTGTGTATCTTTTTTAGTTCCAATCATTAAAATATCAGTAAAAAAGTTGTTAAATCATCTTCGAAAATGTAATTTCATATAATAAAAATGTATGCGAAAAAACAGAATTAAGTAATTTTAATCGATGTGGCTATTAATCTTTTCATCTGCTTAAATTTTTCTATAATTTGTTATAAATATTTTCTAGTTTACTCTGGTGACACTCAATGACACTCTTTGGAAGCATTCAATGACTTTTCCTTTAATGTTTTTTGGATTTGCACAGACATAGCAAAAATGACACGAGAGTTTCGGTAGTGGTATCTTTGTTAAAAGATCTTCTAGTAACTTTACCACCAACATTAGTAATCCAGACCACTTTTCTGTGCTTCGTTCAGAACTAATAGCAATTGAAGAGGGTCTTAAGGCTGCTGTTTTCTACACAGGCAATAAAGATATCTGGATTGGGACTTACGATCTTAGTTCTATCCAACACCTTGGTCCTTCGGATTTATACAGAAATGATAAAAATGACGCGAGAGTTTCGGTAGCGGTATCTTTACTGAAACACCTTTTTAGCTTTACCACTAAGATTAGCAATCCAGACCACTGCTTCGTTCAGAACTAATAGCAATTGAAGAGGGTCTTAAGGCTTCTGTTTTCTACACAGACAATAAAGATATCTGGATTGGGACTTACAGTCGTAATTCTATCCAACACCTTCAAGGCTGGTCTCGTATTAGTAACAGATTTGATCTCTGTTCCAACCCTTCTGAAAGGACCCTCACCTTGCCATAACATACATCAGCAATGGGTTTCTTTACCCATTTGCCTTAATGTTAATAAAGTGGCTGGTACCTCAGCAAAGGAGGAAACTGCAATGACTTTAACACTTGGTTGGAGATATGATCAAAAATAAAATCTACCATTGCTAACCTCATGTTCTCCACTGACTCATGGTTGGTATGGTGGCTGGCAACAAGGGAGTACTGTTACTTTAAAGGGTAGTTCATGTACAGCAGACAGTTTTGTCAAGATTCATAAGTGGATACCTAAAATGTCTTAGAAGAGATCATGGAAACAAGATCTTCCTCATGTGTGAGAAATGAAATATCACACATTTTACCTCTGAACATCTACTTTCCTGCTTAAGACTTGCCAAAAAGGACTTGTCTAAGTCTTTTTGTTTTGGACATCATCAAGTTTATGTTTATCAGTTTATGATTTGATTAATCCTAATGGTTAACCAGACAGTATAAGAAACAGCAACAATTGGTTTTTAGAATTATTTCAAGCATAGAACAAAATGTATTATATTTCATTGGAAAACTTTATTATGTATACTTACTTTTTCTTATAAGTTACATGACACAATTATTATATAAAGAAGATATATATATATATATATATATATATATATATATATATATATATATATATATATATATATATATATATATATATATATATATATATAAGATTTTTTATATTGATTATGCTTTGCATTGAATTCATTTTAAAAATCTGTGTTAAATTTGGCATTCTGACATTCTGATTGAAGCATTTTTTGTGTATTAAAATGATATTAAGATACCAAGTAATTATAAAATAATGCAAGGAATATGCTTTTATTTTTTATTAAGATGGAGTAGCATCATTATTTTCTTTTAATTTTTCTTTTTAATGAACAGTTATATTTAAAGTTACAAAACAGATTAATTAGGAAAGATTAATAAAATGTCTGATAGTTGCCCAATTTTTATATAAATTTTTAATGTATATATGTTATATATATATATATATATATATATATATATATATATATATATATATATATATATATATATAATGTATATTTTTTCGAATGATCTTTGAAAAGTAATGTTTCCATTTATATTTGAGTAATTTTTATGCCCATAAATATGCTTCCATGAACAAAAACTGTTTCACAAATTAATTTTTTTTATCTCAGATTAATTTTAAATCATCCAATGCAGTTTTATTGAAAAAATTAATTCTTTTTTCTCCAAGTCTCTGTATACTTCTTAATAGCTTTTCATATTAGCCGAAATATAATAGGATTCACATATCTCTGCCAATTTCTAAAGATGTCTAATTTTAAATTTCCTTAATTTTCAATTTAATAGATTAATTTTTTTCTAAAATTAATCAAATAGATCAAGAAATGAAAACGAATTAAATACTGCATTTCCTTAAAGTAGTTTCCACAATTTCTTAACCATATTACATCACTACAACCAATTGTAACATTTTACGTTTTAAATTACTAAAAGATGTTTAGATAATTTAGTACATTAGATAAATTTAACAAAAAAATAAATGTATAAAAGCTACAAAATATCATCAATAACCTATGCTCCTCCCAGAACATGTTGCTTATTTTGTTTGAAAATCAGCTTATTTTTATAAATGTACATGATTAATTTAAATTAATTAATATTGCCAACATTTTATCAGAAATAATTTTTGTTCTAGTGAAAAATTTCTTTTTTTTTATGACATTTCTTGCTTCATATTCAGCTGAAAACAAACCGACGCATTGATCGTTAGAAGGCACTTGATAAAGTGATGCATTTCTTCGCAGTGTAATGAGTTTCAAGAAGATATATAGAATTCCAATATTTGCAACATAATTGCAAGCAATAACGTATCGGTTATTTAATCAATATATAATCCTAAGGAATTATGATTTAAAAGTTTACAAAAGTATTGAATCACTTCTTGACTTTACAGGCGGGATTAAACTTTAAAAAAATTATACTCCATAAATGACTCGATAGCAAAATTTTTAACAGTTCAGTAAAATTTCCAAGTTTAAATTATGCTTGTGTGAGTACCTTGATTATAAACTTAGATAAAGTAGCTCTTGCCTGCAAAGTAACCTTTTCAGTAATGGTTAAAATAAAAATGGTTCATAGTTTGATACTTATATAGTTTTTTGGCTACATTATTCATTTCTTGTTTCTTTTTAATCCTAAGATTTTTTTTTCTTTCCAAGAACTTTTACTGCATGTCACATGTTGTGTGATCCACTTACATTTACCTGTTGATACCTGTTTTATTTTATTCTCCTCCCTACACAGGTTTCCGGGGACCAGAACCGGAAGGACGACACCATGTCACGTGAGTACCTACACCCAGCATCAGTAGATGACGTAGTTTCCCTCCCCACAGAGACAGGTCAAAACGAGTACTATCTCCTCATGGAAGACGACGACGACGACTGGGGTGGATCGAACCTCTCGGCGGAAGACCAGTCCCCGGGGGGCGGGCTCGCGAACGGCAACGACGGCGGTTTCAGCGACCGCACCTCCAGCATTCGCAGGATGCTCGAAGAAGAAGACGAGGACGATGACGACGCTTACGACAGCGACGAGGATAATAGGGGGGGAGGAGGTACCTCCACCCTCCCCTTTTACGACCGCAGCCCGGGGGAGGTGTACACCATCCCGGAGGAGGAGGAAGACATGACCTCGCCGATGTCCCACGGAACTTGGGACGGTGATCTGAATCCGGACACGGCCTCATCCCTGATCCGATGGCGAGGTATAACACCGATCCCCACAAAAAAACACCCCCTCCATCTAGGTGGATAACACCCACAACCCCTCCCCCCCAGGAATGTCAATGTGTTGGGGCCTGCACACCATCACCAGAATGCCTAAACATTTCTATCTATCTGTACTTCTTCCAAGCAGCTCGCTGCTCTGAATGGGAATGTACCTTCTATTTCTGTGCCTATGGATGTTTTTTTCTCTCTCTCCAATGTTGCCCTTAACTGTTCTCGGGACTGATTGTTGTCATCTTGCATCTGATGTTTCCTTTATTATTATTATTTTTTTCATTTTGCCTGAATATGTTCATTTTTTGACGTTTTTACTTTTATTGGTGTTACTTCTCTATCAAATTTTATATTATGTTCCTTGAGTTACCTTTTTATTCTTTATTTACATAGATTTCAGTTATCATTCACGAGAAATATATCAAATTCTCGGGTTGGAGAATAAAAAATCAACTTTCTAAAATTCTTACCTTTGCCATTATCTTTATATATAATTCAACAACATAATCGCCGCTCGCCGCGTTTGTGAGATAATTCGTATATTAGAATATGACATTCTTTAACTAAACAGAAAAAATTGATTTTATGCCAAGAAAGGTAAATGACATTCAATATTTATGTTTAGTTTCTTTATTCTTTTGTAAAATATAACAATTTTTGAGAAAGATTTTATTCATCTTTTTCAAAAATTGTCATATTTGACAAAAGAATAATTGTTGTTAATAAAGAATAATAATCAAATTTGTTTTGAAAGAAATAATTAATTTCGTAAATTATTTATTTCTTCCAAAAACAAATTTAAGAAAATTGAGGAATTTTTATCTTCAGTACTGAGGAAGACTTTAAAATGATTAAGAATAACATAAGCTCTGAAATTATTTAAACTACTACTAAAACATGAAAAATCTAACTAGCTTAGAATCACTTGATATTTAAAAAAATAATTTACTTGTGAATTTTACCACTTAAGCTACACATTTCAAATATTTTATATCGAACAGTATTTGAATTAAGACGAAATATATCAAGAGATATGTGCTTTTAATTTCAGCTCAAAAAGTAGCGTCAATTTGAATGCGATCAATAAAAAGAGCTTCTTTTTTGCCATGTTCACATAGACTTTAAAATTTATAATCCTTTACCCATTTCCGATAAAATCGACATCCAAAGAATTTGATATATTTCCAACTCTGTTTTGATCATAACTGCATTTTATTCACTTTTGTTGATTTTCTTCGATGTATTGCTGTTGTCGCTGCATACTTATAGAAAACATTTTGTAAGCGTAATTCAATGTTCTCAGTAAGTTATGTGTCACTCTCATCCATTTCACCACCGCAATTCGTAGAATAGATTGCTCAGCTTCTTATCGTTATTTTATTTTAGATATTTCATATGTTTCGTGGTGTTTCTTATTTTGTTATCTTATAATATTAGTTGAGTATAATTTAAAAGTGTTTCAGCAGATTCAGCTTTCGATGTTAATATAACTTAAGCAACTATTCAATTTCGATTCATTTGAAATAAGATAGCTTATGTTAATCAAAAAATTGTTTACTGGCATGCTTTACTTTACAAAAAAAAAAAGTTTTCCTTTAAATTCTAATTTAAGAAATTTCTCTGAAAATGTGATGGGAATTTTTATTTACGATATCCGAATATATCATATTTAAGTTTCCAAAATGAAGTTTAAATTTTTTAAGCTAACAAAGTTTTCATTTATTTTTGTGAAATAGTTTTTTTTTAACTTTTTGAGATTGAGAAATGATACGAAAATATGTTAAATATTAAGTTAATTTAATAATTATTTTTAAAACAGTTCAATATTTTATGGAACAAGTTTTAAGAAACTAAACATCGTATACAATTTCCAACGTCTAGTTTTCATAAATTTATGAAAGTTATTTATGGTATTAAAGTTTACTAACTATAATGGATATTTATTTCTAAATTTAAATAGTGTTTTCTGTAAATAAATGACTCTTTAAACTTGAATTTCTTCATGTATTGGATTGTATATAAGTTACGTTTCATTTCTTCATAGATCAAAATATTAAAGCTCCGTACAAATTACTTTACTGCTCAAAATTTACACTATGCCACTATCATTTATACTAATCTTTCTATATAAAATTTATATAAGAAATATATATTTATGCATAAAGAAATCAGAAGTAAAATAAGTGACTTCATTGCGTTATTACTAAAGTTCAGCGTCTTGTGAATCAAATTTTAAATGAACAAATTTAGAATTTTCAACTTCTACAACTTTACAGGAGTAAGATATGATTGTAATGTTTTTTTTAAATACAGAATTTTTTTGATATATCAGAAGGACTTTTATATAATTCAGAAAATATTTGGTAGTATTAAACCCCTTTTTAAGAAAATAAAAGACCATGATATATATATATATATATATATATATATATATATATATATATATATATATATATATATATATATATATATATATATATATATATATATATATATATATATATATATATATAGTTATTTTGAAATTTACCGTCAGTAACCTGTAGAAGCCGGTAAATAGAGAATCGAAATAAATATGAAAAACAAAATTCATTACTTCAACATTTAAAAATTATTCAAAAGTTTAAAAACTGTTTCCTAATATAATTATTCCCATTTTGGGAAAAAAATTAAATTTCAAAAAGTTCATTAGAGAAATCTTTGTTAAAAATTATTATCCTTATTGACATTAACTCTGAATAATAATATATACATAATTTCTTACGTATTGAAATATTTATTTATAGCTTACAAAATTAAAAAAAAATATATTTTGCCATCATTATAACAATTGCTATTGAATTTTTTTAAAGTTTTCTTTAATTTTTTTTTGACTCATCTTCATTTATTTTCAAAACAGAAAGCAACACAACCCTTTTCTTTGCTTTAAAATTTTTAACAAGCAAACACTTAAATCATTAACTTATTTTTTAATCGTATATCTAATACTTAATAAAAAGCATTTGCATCCTTAAAACTATAATGCTTTTAGAATCAAAATGCTCTAAAGATAAAAATGAGACAAAAAAAAATCTGTTTTATTATTTGTGGAAGCTTCTTAAGTTTTAAATAAATGACAGAGAAATCAAACGTCTTGTCTTCCTTGGGGCATTTTAATTCCCAATTGCACATTATTCTCAGAAAATTTTTTGAAATGATTACAATTTTTTTAAGATAATCATATAAATATATGCAGCTGCATAATGCTCGTGCAATATGCAGCTGCATATATTTATATGATTATCGTTGTTGAACTGTCACTGATTAAATGTAACTTTGACCATTAACATATTATATAAAATATTCAACAAACATTATATATATGTATCTGTGGCACGACAGTCCATGTGACAAGGCCTACGGTGCTTATCTCTGTTTTTGTGACCGAGAGGCCCTGGGATGCGAATCATATGCCCCGATTAGGTGGTCGGCCTAACGCGAAGCCCTCATTGTTTAGTTTCCAAGCATGCTTAGTACTCACTTTATCGACCAACTGAAGAGATGAAAGAATGAGTCGACCTTGCCCAGCCCGAGGATCGAACCTTGGATCTGTGCTTTGGGAGCGTAAAACGCTACCACTAAGCCACTGATTTTTATATATATATATATATATATATATATATATATATATATATATATATATATATATATATATATATATATATATATATATATATATATATATATATATATATATATATATATATATATATATATATATATATATATATTCACACAGAAAGAGAGAGAGCTTTGTTAATTTCCGATACATCACACAATAATTGTCAATTTTAAAATTTGCTTGTTTTGTCGCTGTGGTCGTTATTAAATAAAGCAACTCGTCTCCTAGAAGCGAGTAGTCTCAAAGTTTGTTCTGAGACTGCAACATCTGGGGTGGAAGAATCCTTGAAATTTACGATACAAGTACCGAATCCTTGCGTTTTTTTTTTTTTTTTTTTTTTACCAATCATGAGATATCGCGTGACAGCGACCTAGGATCATAGACGGTGTAATTTGTAAGGTCTAATTCCGAGAAAATAATCAGCATTCCTAGCATGGAAAAGTTGGTCTACCCCTTTGTCTGACGGTCGCTCCCTAGGGGACAGATATTGATAGTCCGATGTGCAGCTGTGACTCCAAATTCTTCGTCCTAAAATAGGCTTTGCAATACGCAGGATGTTTGATAGTAATTTTCTTCACACGTGCCCTGGTTATGGAATCATGACGGTGAAATTCACGAGAGTTATGTTAATATCTTCATACGCGTAATATGTTGCTCACATTAGCAAGAGCCTTTGATCTAAATCACATTTTAATGAGACCCTTTTGCATAATAATAGGGTTTTCGTATGTAAGTCATGAAATTCGCTGACCATTAATCCATTGTCACCCTTTTATTTAAATATTAGTACGGTATCATTTTCCCTAAACTAATTCATAACGTTAATTATAATATTATTTAAAATAATTTCGGGATACATACATACATACAAACACACAAATATATATATATATATATGTATATATATATATACATTATGTATATATATACATATATTTATATATATATATATATATATATATGTATGTATGTGTATATATATATATACTTATATATATATATATATATATATAATATGTATACATACATACATACATATATATATATATATATATATATATATATATATATATATATATATATTTGTGCGTATATATATATTAATGATATATTTTTATCAATTCAAAGAAGGAATATATCAATTCACAATTAGTCAATATTTCTAGAAATATTTTAAGTCAAAAATTATTTTTACATTCATGTGATTGATAAAATGTTATTATGGGATAATTTAATAAATTATATGTAAAAAAGATATAAAAATTCACTTTTTTAATATATAAAATTTTTTATTTTTTTACAAATTACATTATTGTATGTATTTATTTGTATGTTAGTTTTGTTAAATATATTATATAATTTGGATGCATATTTTATCAACTAAACTGATGTACAGCTATTTTAGCATCATTTAGACAGAATCTAATTTTTCAAAAAACTGCCTTTTTTTAACTTCAAAACTTTTGCAAAAATCTTGCTAATTTTTGATCATTTGGCATAAAAAATTTATATACATATATATATTAAAAATATATATAAATTTATATACATTTTTTAATGTTTTTCGGAGGAAAGTTGTTGTTGTTGCTGTGGCTTATTTCTCAAAATCTAATTGCATGATAGACCATGTCCAGGAGGTCGTGAATCCTCAAAATTCGGAGGAAAGTAAACATTGAACACCTTTCAATGCCTTAAAACAGGTTCTTTATGCCATCCTTATAAACAACATAGAATTTCCGAAGCATTAAAACTGAATCTTTCTGCTACAAGGATTAAATATTTTAACATTTTCAGTTTTTCTGAAACATTGTATATGTATATATACATACAGATTTCTTAGTATTCAATTCTGCTTCTCTATAAAAGATGAGATTTCTTTTATCAAAAGTTAATGTCATATGAACTCTAAAAATAATTTCACAGATTTTTCTAATTTTTAAGGAATTAGTAAATTTATTATTTAAATATTATGAAATTAAAATATCATGGGATAAAAATGCGTGTGGTGATTTTTCTTTAAAATATAATGTTCATATAAAATTTGAAGTTTAAAAATTTATATAAGTTTTCTAAAATTAATAAATTATAATAGATAGTTATATTATTTATCTAAAAATACAATAAATTTTTAAAGACAAAAAATTACTTTTAAAAATCTACTCTACTTTTTTATTGTAATAAATTTAATGACTCTTTTTGAAAAAATTATAGTAAATTTCTTTTAATGCGCGGAACTGTTGTGTAATTGGATAGCATTTTTTACAAAGTAGTAATTAGTTTTCTGTTGTTATAATATGAATTTAATGGATTAATTAAATGCAAATTTTATGAAAAAATATAACTAATCATTTTAAAGTAGTCTTTTCCTCAAAAAATGTTTAGTTTTTCGCATTGTATTTTTCTGAAGTGTTCCTTAATTCAAAATATAACTGGAATTAAAGATGTATATTCAGATATGGCTTATGTTTATAGTAATTATAGTTCTATAATTTAGAATTTAAATTCAATATAAAATTTTAATTACACTAAAACTCTAATTGAAAAATTACTTGATGAATGTTTTCTTAACATTCCTTAAAAAGATTTGATGATTTAATCAATTAATGCAATAATGGAATGTTAAAGATACTTATCAATAAAATGCAATTTTTAGAGATTTGCGTATTTACCACAAAATATAAGAAACTAATGTTTCCAATGTCTTATTTTATATAAACTGCAAATATGTACCAAACATCTTCCTATTTTATCATCCATCGTATTTAAATCAAAATATTTGTCTTCATATTTATGTCAAAAATCATCATATTTAGACTTTACCACTTTGCAGTATAATTAACCTGATTAACGGCTTGAAATATTAAATCAAATATGATTCCAAAATTCATAACAACCCCTATTTATTTTGGCGAAATATATTATTATTTTATTTTTAAATTAAAAGATTTTTTAACAAACTATTCTAAGCTACTATTTGTTTTTTAAACCCTTACTAACCTAATTATTTTTGATAAAAAAAATATTATTCTATTACATAATAATAAAATTCATTGCATAAAGAATTTTCAAGCTAATTTTTTTAGTTTATTTTATTTTAAATTTTGGCAGTTGTTAAAAAAAGTTTATAAATTAATTTATGTAAAATTTATATCTATATAAAATTGTTTATACATTAATTAATTTGAAAATTATATAAGTCAGAAGTAAAATTTTATTACTATCACACAATTTAATAATTAAGAAAAGTATTTTTTTAAGTTAGTTAGAGTACAATCGATATTATTTTGCAATAAGAATGAGTATTATTTTAGTTGAAAGATAGTTTTTTTTCCCATCAATTTCACACACAGTCTCTTTTAATACCGAGTCTAAGTTTACAACAAGCTCGAAAAAAATGAAGCAAAATAGCTATAATAAGATGCCTTTGGGAATATTCGATATTGGTTTTACCATCCCAGAATAATTAATTCTATCCACGGAGGTTTTCCCAACTGCGAACGCGAGAGTTGTCCGTTTTTTACGTTAAGCCTTTTATCTATTAACTCCAAGTATTTGAAGAGGGAAAAGTACAGGCTTCAACTCAGGGCCTTGACTTAGTAGAATGCAAAATCAGCAGAAGTACTCATAAAGTTCTTTTCAAGAAGAGTGTTGTTTATTGCCTTCGAAGAGCGTAAAATGAAAACGTTACATTTTACGACCTGCACTTCGGTACAAATAAAGTTTTTATTTATGTGCGCATGGAAGAAAGATTTACTTGCTGTTATTTTTTTGTTACCGAAAAGAAATTTTCTGTAGTCTCTTCATCCGGCGGAAGGAAGTAAAAAAAAAGCTGCCAATAAAAGATTATGGCCGATAACTTGTGATGTCACTTGTGATTTTTCACCCCATCCTCAAAACTTGAAGGATGCTCTACAAGGACAGAAATTTGAAAAGATTCTGCAAATAAAGTTTGCCCTTTGGAAAAGGAAAAAGAAATCTAAGAATGTATCTTTGCCAAAGAAAATATCTCCTTTGTTTGAAGAAGATACTAATTGAGAATTAACAGAAACAAATATCTTGGATTTAACCGTATTTTACAATAATAACAATCTCGTATAGTTTCCAAGATAAGCTCCAATCCAATTTGGTTGCATACATCATAACATAAACAACAGTTGTTTTAAAATTTGTTTATGTTAATAAGTTTTTATAAGCAAATTGGAAAACTGATTAGTTTGGAAAAAATGAACAGAATTACATGGAATTACCAAATATTTAAATGATAATTAAAATTAACTATTTTATTTGATTTTAAATAAAAATTTTAAAAAAATGTAGTTATAAGAATTCAAATAAGCAATTAAATAACAAGATAAATATAAAATAGGCGTTTTTTCAATTTTTTTTTTATAATATTTCTAAATTTTTTCGAAAACTTTTCATTTTAATATCATGTGATTATCCGAACATACTTTTAAATCAATTCATAAACATTTGGGATGTTTAAAATTTTGAAACATGAAATCGCAAAATAAAAGTTTTAATATTCATATATAGAATATAAACAATAATAAGTTTTTACCAAGAATAAATTTCAAAATGTAAGGATTAAAGGGATATATAATTACATTATGTAATTATAAATGTATAGATTTTTAAGTATTTTATCTTTTAAAACAAAAAACATAATGTTTTAAAAGCAATATTTTTGTTTTTATATCCTGATGTAAAATTCTTTTTGCTGTCTTGTTCATATTTAAGTTATTTATAAAAATTATTTTAGTGTAAATTATTTAACTTTAGTTTTTAAATAAGTACAATGATATATATTTCCTAGATTTAGTCTAAATCAAAGTTTCTAAATATTTTTCAATGTCAATTTTTTAATATTGTTATTGTTGCTAATCCCAGATAGTACAATTTCAGTACTAGAGCAACTCCACAAGTCCATAAACAGTCAGGAAATCCCAAAACATAAGGGGCTTTGAAAAAACCTCTTCCAAGTCAAAATTCAAGCAGCTCAAGATATGCTTAGGCGATGCCTGTTCATATCTTGAACTGTTTGAATTTATATTAAATCATATAAAATTATTCGAAATATGTCGAATTTTATAACTATTGCTACATTGATAAAAATATTTGACACTTTTTTAAGAGGAGAAGTTTTAAACTGAGCAGAAAATAAGAAATCTCTTTAAAGGAAACACATTTAAGGATTACAGTTCTTACAATCAATGTTTATTTTACTTAACAAATGCAATAATAATGATTAGAATTATTTAGTTAAGCAATGTGTTAAAAATGATTTAAATTTTCTTTCTAAAATTATAGCAAAATAAGATTTTACATGAATATAAATCTTTAGTATCAATATTTTTTAATCATGTATAAGAAATTGAAATCGCAAAACTATTCAGAGTTAATTTTTCACATCAACCTTTCTTTAATTAATATAATAGTTATTCATCATAAAATTTCACCAGATTTTGTCAGAAATTTAATTAAAGTTTTTGAGCAAACAAATTTAACTTATGTGCACACATATTAATAATAACTTACGAATTTAACAATTTTCATGCGTATTTTTCATACATTTAATTAGTTTGAATGCATTTATACCATTTATTCTATCAATTTTTACTTTACCAATCTTATACCTTGGAGAATGCTCACTAGTGATTTAAAATATTTATCAAATTTCACACTATAAACTCGAAGAATAATTTCACATTAAACTATTGACTTAAAAATATGATGAAATTAAAATTGTTATGAAGAATATTTTTTAATAAAAATTGGTTCGTAGGAAATTTCATAGTAAAAAATTATATCTTGACACTTTTTAATCACTTATAGGCGTTATTGTATGTTGCTAGAATTGTCCAAAGAGCTTTTGCATATTTCGAAAATCATGATTAAACTCCTTACTTAATAGATATGAAGTTCTTCATACATTTTCTAATTGAATAATTGGCCTTATTCGTTTCTGGCTCTATACTTAAAGTAGTTCTAAGCTACTACAAATTTCAGATCTACAAAGGCTTGCTCATAACTGTAGCGATGTAACAGAAATTATCATAAATAAAAATCTGAACCTTTCGCATTTTAAAACTTAATACCTTATTTCTTTAATAATATTTTTGACGCTTTTCATTCCAATGTCCGTTATGTCCGCCACATTGTTGTAAACATTCCTTCTAATGATTTGTTTCCATTTCTTCATTGTGGCTACACAAATCCTAGTAAAAATACCAAAAATATCTTTTTATCTCTTGGAAGTGATTTAAAATGGCATTAAAAAGGAAACAAACTTTCTTCAAATCACACATTCAAAAATAAATCTCAACTTTTTTTTTTTTGTTTTATGTCTAGTGCAAATGCACGTGATCAAATACCATTTCCAACTATTCTTCGTATAAAAACGTCTTATAACTATCATACTTCGTTTATCTCCAAAACCAAGTCGCCAAATTATTTTCTAAGCTAATAAATAATGTGATTACCTTAATCTTTTTGATAGTGGCGCTTAGCGATGCAAGTTATAAATCACACTAACGCTACATTTCAAGCGGAAAAGGTTATATTGATTCTGTCAGCGACAAAATGATATTTATGATTATCTGAAGGGCGCTTCAGTAGCATTTACGAGGTTATACAGGGGAAGATGAAATTTTTCTATTAATCTACTTAAACTGAATACTCTACGTTCTCGTTATTAAACTAATTGGCTTCTGAAAATACTTATAGCTATTAGTTATTTAGTTTCATGCTAGAGAAAATCCTGTCTTTTTTGGCATATAATTCATGTGTCGAAATGGAAAGAAAATAGTATTCCTATCTTCAAACTAGAGGTTAAAAATGTAAATGAAAATTAAATAAAACTCAGAATACCATTAATTTGTTTGTATCTGATTATCTAATCGATGCAAATTATGTATATTATCTATTAATTTGAATAAAATATTGATTTAAATTTTTTTTTTAATTTTCCCATCAAATTCAAATTTTTCAATAAATTTGACAATGAAATCCTGGCTCTTGGTTTAAATTTTTTTGATTCAATTGAGACATGTATTTACTATATGTGATTTTTTTAAAATAACTGTAGTGTTTTCTTATTTATTTGTCGTCATGTTAAAGTTAGCTTCTTAATTCATTTTCTAAAATATTTTGCTTCTTTTACCTGTGTAATAATATCAAGGCAAATATTTATTGTTACATAAACAATATAAATGTTGTTTTAATGTTCACAATTGTATGTCAGATAGACCAGTTTTGAAGAATAACAATGAGTAAATAACCAAATGTTATAGTTTGTGTTCACTAAATAGCAATTGCATTAGTTATTTTGATTAATTCGTTTTCTCAGTAATTTTTTCAATTGGAGTTTGGATTGCACGCTAAAAAAATTGCAACCATTCAGAATATAAGTTTTTAAAAAATAATGATAGTGAAATATAATCAAGTAATGATCCAGTTTAGGTCAGTAATAAAATTAAATATTAATCCAGTTCAAGTGATGAAACTGACACCTGAATAGTGAAATTTGTTCCAAACGTAAATACCACAACAAAGAAATTACATTTAGTTTTGCTCGTGCTATATTCTCAATGTTGATTTTTATCTGAATTATTAAAAATTATTCATGTCTCAATAACGATTTTTATCTGAATCTAATGATTAAATTCAATATACTTTGATTACATGTGAAGATTATCATCAAATTTAATCTTAGATACTATGTAAGAATCAATTTTGTTAAAATTGTCTAAATTACTCGTGTCAGTTAATATTCGAAGATTTATTTCTCATTTGGAGATTCTGGTTTTAAATTCAAGAGAAAAACTGATTCAATAGTGTTAAGGATTTATCTTCTGGAGTTCTCGAAGTTACACATATAGTTTACTGAAAATATTTAATTTCATACTGTGATGTAAAAATAAAAACTAACAGTTTTGTTAACACTAGCATTAAAATTTTTATGATGAGAAAACATTTGAATTATTTTAAAATGACATAAGAAAAATTACAAAGAAAAAATAAATGCCGAATTCCATTGTTTCGCATTGTTATATTTATCATTTTTCTTTCAATATCAATTTTCCTTTGATAGATTAATTGTCTTATATTGACATCTTAAAATCAAACATTTAATAAATTTTTATTAATTTTTAATTTTGGATTAATCTTTGAAGAAATACTCATTTCTTAGAAAATTTTTAAATCAAACAAGGGTTAAGTGTTTTTTTTTTAATATTAACAAAATTGTTTTTTATTTTAATACATTTCCATAAAATATCTCGCTTTAGATAATGAATAATAAGCATTTTATTTTTTACCCCAAGTTTTATGACATTTTTCTTCTCTTCTTTTCCACAGCAAAATTTAAATTCTTTTTCTTCTCATTTTAATAATTTTAATCAATGTTTATTAAGCTTTTATTCTCCAAGTATAAATTTCTTTATCTCAGCGAAAAGACCTTAATATAATTATGACTTACTTATTGTAAATATATTCTTACACTTATTGTAAACATAAAAAAGTAAATAATATTGTTCATTTAAGAAACAATTATTTAATCAAGCATTGTTAACATTTTTTTTTTTTTTTACTGATCTTTAGCTTTTGTCTCACCTCATAGATTTAGTCATTCAGAATTGCTTTGTTTTCCTTGCATGTATTTTTTATTTTCAAGATAAGATGATTGTAATAAAATTTAGCGTCCATTATGATATTTTATTTATTGATCAGATCATCATATTTAGGCATATTGGGGAAATAATTTGGTTGTCAAGATTTTATGAAAGGTAATCTCTATTTTAAATATTTATTAACTAATATAAACTAAGAAAACATTGAAAAATATATACTAAGTTAATAATTTAAAATAGTGGAATATTAAGCTGAAAATACGATAAGCGTTTTAGATTAAAAAAAAATTATAAAAACGATATTTTTATTTTAAAAAATTAAAAACTATAATTTAAAATTTTAACAAAATATTACAATCTAATATTAACTACCCTTTTGAGATCATTTGTCTTGGTTAGTGAAAATAATTTAAAATATTTACCTTTTGAATAATTACTAAGTAATTAATTATTAAGTTATGAAGTATGATCTGCAAATTTGAGAAATGTATAAATGAGGGACATTTGTGACTAATATTTCTAGATTAATCTTATAATTTTACAATCTTGTAATATTTTTATTTTTTTAGACTAATCTTAATTTAGATTTGCATACTTTATAATAGATCTATACAAAATATTTCTCTGGTACCTGCTTTAATTTGTAATTTTATTTAAATCTTTGTTTACAAGTCAAAAATTAAATATTATTAAATATAAATATTTTGTAATGCTTAATTATATTACAATTTAAAATTAAAGAGGTACTAAATAAAAATTGTCATTTACCGTCTTTATATAAAGTATTTGAACCATAGAGATTCCAGATTATAATTTGCAATGAAAATGACATTTATTTGTGTCTGAAAATCAGTTGATAATATGCAAAAAAAAATGGTGATTTTTTTAATAATTATAAATAAGTTATTGAAAAAAATTTAAAATACATATAAATCAAGTAAGACATATTCACAGGATAAATTTAATTTTAAAAATAATTGGTTTTTAACTTCGCATATAATTTTTTGAAAAAAAAAAAAAGATTGCTATAAATAAATTAATTAAGTAGCCTTAAAACTAACTATAAAAAGTAAAGGAAACGTAAAGGAAATTTATAACTACTTTTAAAGATTTTAAAATTAATTTTAACTATGTAAGGTAAAAATTATTTTTCAACTACGAGTAAAATCTTAGAATAAAAAAAAGAAATTGTTACATTATTTTGATTTTAATCTTAATATAATTCGATTATTTGCAACAAAAATATTAAATTGCATTTCTAATTCCTTGTTTGACAATAGAATGTGAATTTATGTGAAGTAGAATTGTTTTTGTAAATAGGCATGGAATCTCTCAATTATTCTGTTGAAGTAGTTCAATGTAGCACCAATCTGAAAATTACGCTTGACCTCAACATTTTTTCAATCTCTGTTCTTGAGCCATGACCGATGAAATTATTTTTCATTTTTCGTGAAAGAGGGCAAGGAAGTCGTGTCACTACTAATTGATTACGCTTCGTTGCCATGGTGACAATTCTTTCCAACCGACGTCACAAGTTCCACGCTCTTCGCCGGCTTAAGCGAGATATTTTTTCACAAGAAAAATAAATAAAACTATTATGTTTTTTTTTAAGTATTTCATCATAAAAATATTAATTCAATAAATACGACAAATATGCTGGAAGTTATGAGTTTCTGGCGATGAGAATTATAGCTTATACCGATGAACTATTGCTAGAAAGATTATATCGTTTGAGAATTTAACGTGAAAAAAAAATAACGATTCCAAACTGTCGAATTTTATGTCATCGATATAAAGAAAATCATTCATTAAATAGCATCTTCAATAAACATTCTTTTTATTTTCAACATTAGAGTTTTTTATTTACAGCATATTGAATTATTAATTTTATTTTTGACTATATGTGTTCAATGCAA
The DNA here is from genome assembly GCA_030067965.1 of Latrodectus elegans. Lineage (NCBI taxonomy): Eukaryota > Metazoa > Arthropoda > Arachnida > Araneae > Theridiidae > Latrodectus > Latrodectus elegans. The sequence goes on from CM057821.1 coordinate 26,569,905, forward strand.
TTTTAATTTAAATATATCTATTTTGAAATAAAAAAAAACTCCTTATATTATTTTTCAATGAAAATAAAAGCTTGATTTGTTTAAAAATGCAATATCTTAAATTAATGCATTATTTTAAAAATAGGATTTCAAGAGCTTCAAATATATATATATATAGCATTAAAATAGAATACTTATAAAAGAATAACTCTAATTTTGCTTTTGATTTGTTAAAATTAAAAAGTACTCATATTATATAAAAAAATTATTATTTTTTTTTTTTTTGCATAGATTATCAGATAAATAAAAGACAATTCAATGAAACACATGTTTTAATAAAAATTTCCATTATTTTTTTAAACTTATTTCAATCTTAAACCTGTCTTAATAAGTGTGGTAATTAATTAATGAATGTGATAATATTGTTAAATTACAGTTTTTTTCTTTACTAAATATTTAAACATATTTGTATTGTTATTTTAATAAATTTCATCTTGTCTTTGAAAAACTTTTATTTTAAAATTTAGTCTAAAATATTGGCCCAAAATAAGAGATTTTTATTGAAAATCTATTTTCTTTGACATAATTTAAAATAAATGGTAAAAGAATTTTTATCATGAGGAAATTAGACACCTGTTGAGTATTTTAATATTTGCCTCGTTGTAAATCTAAAACTAAAATTCATTTATTAAATTTAACTCTTTCATCCGTTTTTAAATTTGGATTCAGGAATAAAAAAGACTGAGAAGCATCAGCAATTCAATGTTGATTTTATTTTGAACCGTAAGTGATAAAATTTTGGTATTCGTCATAAATTTATGTTGCTAAACATATACGAAATGAATGTTAACTTAATTTCAAATATAAATATCACAATTCTTAACTTTAATTATTTTTTTAACTGTTGATAATAATATCATCGAATATAATAAACTACATTATCTATATTTGTCAAGCAAATCTTGTAGCTAAACGATGAATTTAAATTTAATTGTTTGTAGGTTCGATTCTTACCCAAGACGTGGAGGATTGTAGAAGTTTGAAATTCATTTGAAACTATAGATGCCAATTAAATTAGCTGTTGTGAGTAAAATTGACCAAAGTCAATCAAACTTGTAACTTTTAGTAAATAATTAAATCCACTAAAACGTTTTCTTTCTTTTTTTCTTTCTTTCTTTTTTTTTTTTTTAATTTTATACGTTTTTCAACTTATTAGTCTCCTTGTAATGCTGCTATATATATATATATATATATATATATATATAAAGGAAAAATTTCTAAACAGGACATAGCCAATAATTAATAGTATGACAACAAAATATATTATATATATATATATATATATATATATATATATATATATATATATATATAATAGATTTTGTTGTCATACTATTAATTATTGGCTATGTCCCATTTAGAAATTTTTCCTTTTTGTCGCCAATAAACTGTGATTTTAGTTAGCGGCATTGTTCAACAATGCTACAAGAAAAATAGAATATGAAATATATTTTTTAATTTGTATTTGCTTATTATATTTTTCTTAGAAATAATGATCCTGTTTGATATTTTTCAATATTAATTTTTGTTAGAAGAAGTTGAGAAAAATCCTTTTCTTTTTTTCCCCCACGTAAGTTCCGCTCAATAACGTTTACCACATCAAATTCCAGAAGAGAAGGTATCCATTTTACTGTCTTCTTCAACGTATGTCCAATCATTTTTCCGGGTTTCCTTTTCCTTATCGCTTCTAGTGATTGGCGAACGAGGAAACTTTTAAGGAACTCTCTCTCTGTGTACTTTGGCTCTTTGTGGTAAATGGTTACTATAGCAACCAAATGCTCTCACTCGTTACATCTCTGACTGTTGAGATGTAGGCAGCAAACACACCTCAATTTAAGAACTGAAACCTGCCGTATCACGTGTGTATTCTCTTTTTTTTTAACAATTTATCTCAAACTTATTCCTTTTCTTTTTTAAGTTGTTCATTTGAGAGGGATACATCTGGGTTCAAGCTACATTTGACGAGTTTTTCTAGAATTATTTTTGATAAATTCCTCAGAAATATATTCTTTTTAACAAAAAAAATTTTTTTACGTTCCAGCGGAAAATCATATTATTAATAATGAATGAGTCTACTACAATTGTTTAGTTATAAAATTATTTTTCCTTAATCGCAATATAAATATATACACAAATTCAATTATTGTAATATAGCTGTTTCTTTAACAGAGTTCAAATACATTTATAGCTCGGAATTACTCTAAAAATATTCATTTTTTTAATTAGCAAAAGTTTCTACCTTATATTTCTCTAAGATCAAATATTATTTTTTTATATTATTCATTCACCACATCAAAATTTAAATAAATATAAAATAATATAAACCAATAAAAATTTGATGAACCATATAACTATTATAAATTTTAATAATAACTCCTATAGGATTGTCTCATTAGAATCTATAATCCTTATTTACTCTAATAATTCCATAAGGATAATATATTTTGTAATGTATCATTCGAGTCAAATATTAAAATACGTATTTAATTCTAGTAATGCTTTTGCAAACATTTTCTGAGATTAAGTATATTTTTCAATTGGAAATGCAAATACAAAATAATTTCTAAAATTAAGGCTGAAATAAGTTTTTGTATATTATTAAATTCTAGTCCGAAAGTTATAAAATTTAATTTTAAAAATACTGGCATATATTCCAGTAATATTTAAATATGTTTAGGATTTTTATCATCACATTTTCCTTCAAAAATTCATTTTCATTTTATTTCATTCACTTTCATTTCATTTCGTAAAAAAAGAATAAGCAAAGGAAATACAATCAGAGTGTGGAATTATTTGATTAAATTTTTCTGGAGGGAAGTAACAATTATTCCTATTTATAAAATCACTTTAAAGTAATATTCAGATAGTAATTGTTATACATATAAATGAATTAAATTATAATTTCTCTAACTTCAACATAATCACTGTAATTTTTTAAGTATGGTAGCTAAATTTCAAATTAAATTCGCTTATCTGCCATTTTAAAAATATTTCAATTTAATTTTCATTTGTCTTTTCATTTTCCCGCCAATTAAAATAATTGTAAGCAACAAACTATCAAGCCTAAATGGTATCTTAGATTAAATGTATACTAAATGAAATCTACTTGAGTTTATAATATAATATACTCTACATACAATTTAAGCTTAAAAATTGTAACTTTTACTTTTCTTCTTCTTCTTCTTCTTCAAAAAAAAAAAAAAAAAAAAATCTAGGATTGTGATAAAATTATAATTCAAAATTTTCATTTCAAAATCGTTAAAATTGAAAAGATGTAAGTTGAAATGATTGAAAAATAAAATGTGTATGCAAAATAATTTTTCGATAAAAATTGTACCAAATAATATTTGACAGTAAATGCTTGGTAATTATTTTTTTTATTCAATTTGCACAAGTTACCATATTTGAAATGCGTGTTGGGCTATATGCATACGGTAATCTACATTTTACGCCTAATATTTTAAATTGAAATCTAACGCATTATTTAATATTTCATTGGAGAAAATTTAAATTTTGTTCAATTATGTGTATTAACTTCTTTTTAATATTAAAACACAAGAATGGATTTCATTCAAATTAATTATAAAAATTTTATCATTAGAATTTATCAAAATATTGGAATATTTGTGAAATAAATTTACAGTTATTAAATTGTTATTGATTTCTTTGTGCATATGAAAGAACTTAATTTATCTTGTGCTCTATTTATGGGTAAAAAAAATTAGTTACCTCATATACTCCTTTAAATTTAAAAACGCTGTTATTATTCTGCCTTTCTTATTAAAATGGTGATTTCAGACGATTTTTCATCCGCCGCTTTGAGCGAATTTATATTCACGGAGTGCACGAGAATCTAAAATTGAACTAAAACAAGAGCGTAATATTGAGAAGCATTTCCATACGATAATCATACTGAAGGGGAGTGACAAATAGGGGTGTTTTTAAATTTATGGTAAATATTCAGCAAACACCTTATCATAAATGAGATGTGGTTCCGATTTTCTTATTTCTCATCCACCCTAGTTGGTGTAATTTAAATCAGCTTTAGAAAAGAATGATTTTTTTTCTATTTTTATTTATTTCTTTTTTGTCATTTCGCATAGAAAGGAAAACATTTAAAAACATCAATTTGTGTCACATAATTATATTGATTTTTTTATTTTCATTTTGATATACACCGCTATAATTTATTTATTCGAGAATATCATTTTTGTCATTACTTTATAATTTTTTTTTATTTAATGCACATTTCATTTTTTTTTATTTATTTTTTTTATTTAATGCACATTTCGTTTTTTATTTATTTATTTTTTTTTTATCTACTACTCTAAGGTTAAGGATCGAAAACAACCTCAACTAGAACGTTTTTTTTTATTATTTTGAATCTAAATAGTGTTGCTATTTCAATGAATTATGTATTTGTATATTTATATAAACTAAGAATATCGTATAATCTATTTAAATATATATTAAAATATACCTGTTAAAACAAATTCAATTTTTAAAAACAGCGAACAAGTGACGTAACCTGAGCAGTCAATAATAAAAATATGATGCAGTTATACTTTGGATCGCTTATTAAAAGAATAGCTAGTTTTCAATAGTATTTACAAACGTTATTTAATTCGAAAATTAATTTCTTATTCTGACTATCCAATTTCTGAACATTAACTATCAAAACCAAATAATGATAGTTAAACTAATGTTACTTCGGTTCGGCTGGGCCTTGTTTTGGAGGTTCCTGGGTCCTAGGACCCTCACCCTCTACTGGATCTGAAATGATGTAACTGTATCTGAAGAATCTGTCTGGCATAAAGGCAGTTTTTACTTAGTGGGCGTGGCTAAAAATTTCTTGTCAGAGGTATACTCTGAGTCATTTTGGAGCTGTTATTTTTTAAATTTTTAATAGTTATATGTAATTTATTTTAATAATTATTAAAAGTAAATTTTCCATATTTTACAATTATATTAAACTTGCTCAAGTGCAATCTGTTAGTAAATTTTTATGGTTAGTTAAAAATGAGAGAAATCAAATGGTGAGCTTCGCTCTGATTGGCTGTCCCCAATTTGTACTCTAAAATTTAAATTTCCCGCCAAAAAGTTAAACTAATGTAGTAAGAATTTATCGCTCTTTATTCTTTTCTAACACGATCCTGTAATAACTAAAGAGACAGCTGATATTCTTAGAATTGAAATGTAACCTGAATAAGTTCATTTAAGTTTTTTTTTAAATATATTTTTTATTATTGTTACAAAATTTAATTTTTGCTGAATATTTTCTCTCTATTTTTATAAGTCTTGATAAAAATTTTAATTCAATCTTCCCATTAATATTTTGTTATTGTACATTTAAATAATTAGATATAAAAACATATTATACCACAATTTAATTAATTAAAAATTGCATTGTGATAAATATATAATAAGTCTTAGGCGAAGAAAAACACAGAAAAACTGTTTCTTATTCGTCTCTTACTCACTTAGTATAAGTACAAAGGAATTGTACTTATACTAAGTGTAATAAGTAAGAATATTTCTCTTTGATATATGTACTCAATATATGAACAAAAAATGTATTCCTTGATTTATTTACGAAATTTATCCTTGTAAATCATAAAAAAATATCTTTCCACCTAAATTGCTTTACTACAATTCAGAGGTAGTTATTGAATAGTGTTAAATGTTATTAATAAATTCACTTTCAGTTATTACTTATGGTTACACGACTCTTTTTTTTTGTGATACCTGGGTTTATTCTGCTATTCCTTTGCCGAGCTGGCAGTCGAATGGTTAGCGCTTTTGACTTCGGTTCAACATTTCGTGGGTTCGAATCCCACCTTGTGCATGGATATTTGTAGTGGTTCGGAATCCACTTTAAGCCGTAGGTCCTAATCTAACTAGCTCTCGTGTGCAAAAAATGACCGTTTAGCAACAAACAATCTGCTATTCCTTTAATTTAATAATTTTTTAAAAAATAGAAAACTTCAATTGAAATATGTTGATTGATATAGAATTTAAAATAAATAATTATAAAAGTAACGTTTTATTTTTATGATGATGTGTATCAGATTATTTATTTATAATCTCTGTCATATTCAGCATATTTCAATTTTTAATAATTAAAATTAAGCATTTTATATGTTTTAAGGTGCTTAAGTATAAATATTTAATCATTCAATTCGACTTTAAACTGAAATATACAAATAAAAACAATTTTTTATTTATCTATACAATTAAATATCTTAAACATTTTGTAACTTTATAATTTTTTGGAATTATTAAGAAACATTTACAGACACCAAAATAAATATGTTTTTGACAATAATGATGTATGTGTATATTTTTTTCTGCATTCAAAAATAATGTTATTCTTATTGACGTAATATCTGACGAGGCGTGATGTAATTTTTAGAAAACCCCAATGTTTTGTTCGTGAACTTTTCAATGAAAAAAAAGTTACCATAAGTTCAATAGGAGATATTCCAAACTTCATAACAGCAAAAATATTTAAAACAAAATCATGGCAAATCACTCTAATTACCCAAAAATATTTTATCAAAATGCTTAAACAAAAATAATAAATCAAAAAAAAATCAGTAAAAATTAATTAAATACTTTATTAATTTTTTTATTAATAAAGTATTTAATTAATTTTTACTGTATTTAAGTATTTAATTAATAAGCATATATTTTATTTACAAAACATGAATGATAGTTTGAAAATAATAGAAATAATTTTTTTTTATGTAGGAAACCTTTAGTAATGTTTTTAGTACCGCATTCACTAACATTTCCTTATTGTTTATCTTCTAATATAAAATTTAAATTGATTTAAAATTGTTTATACTCAAACTTACTTTTATAATTTACTTTTCAATTGTATTTTATCAAATCAATATATCGAGGAATATTTCATGAATATTAATTTTATTTCTAAGAATCTTTTTTATTCTTTTCTTATTTTATTCAATATCATTTTAAAGACAAAAATAAAATAATTTAAAAAAAGAAAATAATTTAACTATTTTCTTTTTATTTTAGCACTGCCTTTATCAGTCTTACGAAATACGATACACAATTTAAATTAAAGCATCATTTGTTACAGGAGGGATATATAAACATTTTCTTCCAATTATCCATTAAATACAACGATGCCGTTCTTTCTTTGTTTCATTCTTAGTGAATAGTGTTCTTAAAAGCTCAATGAATTGCTTGATTGATATTTCATTTTAAATTTTTAACACGCACCATGCAATAAATTAAATAATAAACAAAATAATTAAATTAATATGAAAGAAATATTACCATAAGTTTAAGAAGAAAAAGCGACGATGCACTTTAATTTCTAATCTAAATTTTAAAAAAAACGTGTCAACAGCGTCACTTTTACTTCTGATTTCGATAGTTATCGATGTTATGTTAAAATAGTTGTTTAGAATATTTGAAAGTCCTGTTACACGTACTGATGTATTTGAAATATTATAGGTATGGGCCAGCCATTCCAGCAACAACAGCAGCAGCAACCAATGACAACGATGACCGCTGGCCAGCAGTCGGTGTCCCTCTTGGGCACATCTGGAACTTCATCAAGTGGCTTCGTGTCTGGTTCCCTGATACCAAGCAGCGCAGTGGGTGGAGGCATGGGGAGGGGTGGTGGGACCATCCCTAGGACCGTGCCCCTGACGGCCTTGTCCCAGACGCTGCAGCAACAGCAACAGCAGCCTATGTGGTCCAACTCCCAACCCCAGCAACAGGGACAGCAACTGCAGCAACAACAGCAGAATCAATGGAACCTGCAGCAATCAGTAAGTTGAGCATTCTGCATCAACAATGTCTCCTTCGATTCGGTACCTTATTAGCATTGTAAAAGTATGAACTATTGCTAAAGGAAATTACAGTCACATGAAATCGGAGAATTCCTTTAGCAATAAGAGTGCAGGCAAGTTTAATGACTAAAGTTCTACCTTTATATTTAAATAAATACGGAATTTGATGACAATTTTGTTGAGAACCTCGTATTCTACATCAGCAATGTTTCCTTCGATTCGGTTCCTTAGTATTGTAGAAGTATGAACTATTGCTAAAGGAAATTACAGTCACGTGAAATTTGGGATTTTCTTTAGCAATATGTGTCCTCGCAACTTTTATGTTTGAGATACGGAATCTAGTGACAACTTTGTTGAGAGCCTCGGATTCTGCATCAACAATGTCTTCTTCGATTCGGTTCCTCAGCATTGTAGAAGTATGAACTACTATTAAAGGAAATTACAGTCATATATAAAATTTGTGATTTCCTTTAGCAGTAAGAGTGTAGGCAAGTTTAATGACTAAAGTTCCACAATTATGTTTGAATAAATATGGAATATAGTAACAACTTTGTTGAGAAAAACCACTTCTTTTATGGCCGAAAAAAATGTACTCGAATGAAATTACATAAAATGGTTGTTAAAAGAATTAATGTAAAATAATTGAGATTGATTTAAGGAAACAATGAGGGGATTATTTTGGTTTGTGAATTTTGAGTACAGTGTGTAAGCTATAGTTTTGTGATTATGATTTATAATAACAAGTTTGTAGACGACAATTATTAGCTCCATATCGCCAAAAATAGATAGTCCATAGGCAAATAAAACGCAACGGAAATAAATACATGAAATGAAATGTAATTTACTTGTTAACACATAAATAAACAATCAAATATATATTTTGAATAAGATTATTTCTTCACGTGTATTCAAATGGTAATATTTATGTAAATTTGATATGAATTTTTAAATTTCATGCAATAAATCACATTTAGCTTTATACTGTAATTTTAATAGCAAAAGAGACGTCTATTTCTAATGAATTAATTTTATTTCAGTTTAAAATGCACCAATTTAGTTATTAGCTAAATTAAATTTCTATGTATCTATTTTCCGCAATTCTATTTTTTAAATTTTTGGCATGATTTTTCATTCAAATAATCAAGATTTCTATTAACTCACTTCAGTACTCAAAAAAATCAAGTTTCCCTCAAATTGAACTTAGCTTAGAGAATAAATGCTTTTGCACATTTGTAAAATCTAAATTTTTTTTAAAAAAAATAGTTAAAAACTTTTGATTATAAGTTTTTAACTATTTTATAAATTGACATACCACAAAAACAAAATCAATGATCGATTTAAAGATTTTATAAATATTCGGCTTAATTTTAAATAATGCTTTATAAAATTAACAAACGCGAATATCCTTTTGAAATTCTTAAGCGGCATCAGCGCAAAAATCGAAATGTCACATGGTGTGCATAAAAAATCCATTCTAAACAATATAATGCTATTTATAAATAGCTTTAGGGCATGTATTGCTGAATATTTTAAACATTTCCAACAATTTGCTTAATAAATCCCACATCGAATAAGCTGTCAAAAACGAAATTTTAAGCTAAAACGATGAATTTCCCCATGATTTCTTGAAATATTATACATTTCCTAATTCGAAGTGTTATATATTCATTTGATTACTGTGGATGTTGTTGTTGTCGTGTGTCAGCTAAACTGGCATTATTGGGTACATTTCTCTACTTTTCCAACTAAGCCATATTTAGGTGTAAAGTCCGACTTCTTCAGTACACACCATAGGGACACGTTTATAGGGTAGGCAACCATTTACAACTCATTCATACAAGGAAAGGGCAAAGATAGGATAGATAGAGAGAGCGAGAAAGTATGTCCATGTCCAAGAAGTGATTCGAACCCATGAACTCCCTATCCTCTGTCAGGCACGCTGACCACTAGACGAGTTAGGCGGCGATTACTGCGTATATTTGCAAGATAAAGAAATTAAATATTCTTACAGATATTATAATAAATATCTCTCTCTTTAAACCTTTATAATCTAAAATAATTTGAAATTTTCAAAAATAAGTAAAATTTCAATAGGTAAGTAAAATTGTCTACAAATAATCCAGTTTATTCAATTGATATGAAATATAATGCATATGTTCAATTCTATATTTATAAATGATCATTTTATATACACTGTACGAAACATTATATTTAGTACAAAAAGTTTCTATTATTTAGCATGAATATCTTGTGTTATATTCAATTTTAATAACTCAATAAAAATTTTTAAATATTGGAGTATACCTGTTTAACAAATGATTTAGTCTGATGTTATAACATTATGTAATTTTTTATAGCATCTAATTTTAGTTTTCCTATTTGAATCAAAAATTTTTTTCTTTAATTAGAAATGCATACATTTAAAACTTTTCTTTCAATATAATTCTCGTTAAGATAATGTTATGCAAAAAATTTAATATTTCGCTCATATAACGTGCGTTAGAGTCATTATTTTTTTAAATTTTATAAATTATACTCAGATATATTTCGTGCATTTCTAATCTGGATAATTCCTTAAGATATTTAAACATGCAAAAAGTGGTAAAAAATTTAATTAAAACAAGAGAAATGAGTAATTTAAGTCCTATCCAAAGACTAATTAATGAATTTTTTTGATAAAAAACCAATTACTATTTTTTTTAATAAAAAAAACTACGGTTGGTTTCTATTCGGGGATTATTGGTATTTTTTATATTGATGAAATCTATAGCATATATTTATAGAATATAATATTTGGACGTTTTTCATTGTTATTTTATTTTTGAAATTTAATAATAAATCTGTCTTATGTATCCAAGATTTAATCAGTATTAATAAAGTAATATTTTATTAAAAATCGGATTAATTATTTTTTTTAAAAATGAAATTGTTCGTAATCTCTTTTTTCTCTCAACAATAATTACATTTGGAGGGAATATATTATAATGTAAGGTTTTTAAAAATATTATATGACAATTTTATTTTTAATTTTTAAAACTTTAAATAAAAACTGATTACTTATACTTTTAGTAGAAAAAATCTTTTTTTTTTTCTTATTATTGCCGATATATTTAATTTTTTACTGTTTTGCATTCTTTAAATTAAATTCGTTGACATTTATTTGAAATATTTATTAAAAGTTAAAAACTAATTAGAATTTTTCAAATAAAATGATTACATATTTAATTGCTTCTTATTCTAGCAGCAAAACTAGTTAAATACTAAAAGAAATTAAGATTATTTTATGTTTATTGCGTAATGTTTTCAGTATAGAAAATTTAAAAAACAATTATTCTTTATTCTTTCTCTAGTTTTTCAAATTGTTGAAATTAATCTTGCGATGAATATAATACTTTCAGAAATTACTTTCGTGTACTTCTAAAGCTCTTAGTGTATAATTTTATAATTTTGATTCATTTTTAAAATTTTCATAATTGTTTCAAGAAATCTGCTTAAAGTGTCTGATAATTTTTTCTCTTATTTAGCAAATGCAGCAACAGGTAAATCAAGTTGGACAACAGCAATTATCTGCCTTACAAATGAATGCTCAAAAGCAGCAAATGAAGCCCATGGATTTGGCATCTGGAATGATGACGACACAACAGCAACAACAGTTACAACCACAGCAACAACAATTACAACAGCAGCAACAGAAACAGCAACAGCAGCAGCAACTGAAGGGACAGAAGGGTCAGAAGGTGGGTGAGCAGCAGGACTGGTCTCCGGTTACCGATCTGTCCCCCATCATGGACGTCTCGCCTTCACTTGAAGCTGCGGAGCAAGAACTAATGGAGAAGTGCCAGGAGGCTGACCAGCTGAGGCCGATACCAAGAGCCACCTCCGGGACGATATCGGGCATGTTGGCCGACTTCAACAAGGCGCTCGGCCTGGCCACCACACCAACGCAAGAAGAAACTCAGCATCGCAGTCTGGTGGCGACAACGACAGCTCCTCAGCAGCAAATGAGCGGCATGGTTGGCAGCGGCGTAATATCCCAAACGTCCTTATTATCAGGTAAGTACTCCCTCAAGTACTAAGAATTCATCTATCTCAAGTATATGTCCTCCATTGGTTTTATATATATGTTTGTTTGAAATTTCTCTTTTCACAGGCGGCACGGAGATGGACCAGAACCAGAATCTCGTGCAACAGCAGTTCCAGCTTCAGCAGCAACAGCTCATGATACAGCAACAGCAGCAGGTGATTCAGCAACAGCAACAACAACTACAGCAACAGGTGCATCTGCAACAGCAAATGCAACAGCATCAGCAACAGCAGCTCCAAAATCAGCAGCAGCTTCAAAGTCAGCAGCAACAGCAGCAGGTTATGTTGCACGATATGCAGCAACAACAACAGACGATGCAACAGGCGTCGCTCGTGCAACAGCAACCGGGAGTCGTCATTGGTGGAGCTCCGATGCAACAGCAGACCCAATCCCAGCGGAAGGTGAGCCAATCATTGATTGCAATTAATAAATTTAAATAAATCTAACTATAACTTGAATTATATAGACAAAAATATACAACTAATCTTTCAAACTTTTTATGTTTGCGCTGTTGAAATATCTCTCCCAGAGCTTCAGATATCCTAAATTTTGATATGGATAAAGTATTTTTATTAGGTGATTATGCTTTCACATTTTAAATATAGATCATACTTATATAAATATGCGAAAATGTAATCAGAAACAAAAAAATAAACGTAAAAGAGAAATATTAACTCTGATTACAAATTTAAAAACATTATGAAAAGTTCTCGATTAACAACAGTTTAATATAAGGGATGATCAAATGAAAAGGTACGAAACGATACGGTTTGTTCAAATGTATACCTTATTCAAAATATGCACCATAGGTTTGAGCACAACGATCCCACTGATGAACAAGCAGCAGGATTCCTTGTAACTGTTGCCGTCACGAGATCCAGTTCTTCACAGAGTCCTTGAGTACGTCGTCTGAATTGAAGCGCTTCCCTTTCAGGTGTTTCTTCAGTGGATCAAACACATGGAAATCACAGGGTGACATGTCCGGACTGTAGGTCGGATGGTCAAAAGTCTCCCATTTGAAGTTGGCCATTTCCAGGGGTGTGACTCTGGAGACGTGTGGACACGCGTTATCATGGAGCAGATCCACACCCTTCGTGAGCAGCCCCAGTCTTTTGTTCTCGATTGACCTGCGTAGGCGTCGGAATGTTTTACACTACACACATCGGAGTTTATGGTTTTTCTATGCTCGTGGAATTCTACAATTATAGGACCTTAAACGTCGAAAAAGACGGTGAGTAACATCTTTCCTGCTGATGGTAGGGTGTTGAGCATTTTAGGGAGGAGGTGACGTCTCATGCTTCCACTGGTTTCTCACTTTCTACTGAAAAAATAGGATAACACCTCGCTGCTCCTCTATCGTCGAATTTGCTACTCTAACAACATCCTGTCCTCATACGGACTGCCGCATCATTAGGACGCCGCTTTTTATAATAGCTTCTGCTCGCTCCTCCCATCCCAGCCAGAGACTCCAATCACATCCTGAGATGCCTCGCTACGTTCTCCCATGGGACAATATGCAAATTTTTAATTATTACGTTTTTTACGTCGTTTCGTATCTTTTCATTTGATCACGTGCTATATTTTCGTAAGTATATGCTGGCAAGTTTTCATAATATTTTACCTCAGTGATCGACAACAGCATTGTAAATTTATTAATCCATAAGACTATCTATTTTAATGAATGTAAAATAATAATACTAAGGAAATACTGATCAACTATGAGGATGTAAGTTGCTTTTGAACATTAGATTGTGTTGATAATCAAAAAAGAATTAATAAAAATGCACTTTAATTAGAATAGTATATATATATATGTTAACAATTTTCTTCAAGATGACGATAAAAAGAAATATTTTCTAACCCTGTTATAATAGACCAGTTCTATTTTTATAGCTATAAATTTTTTTTTTTATCTTACATCAAGATTATTACATAAAGTAACTAATAAAGTTCTTGATTTTATTTATCATAAAGTAATCAATAAAGTGAAACCTATTTGTATTCCTCGAAGTAATAAACATCGACTTAGAGCACCTTCTGCCAATGTGTTTCAAACTGACCAATCCCCTTGTTGTAAAACTTAATGTTTTGAGCTTAAAGAAATTATGATTACTTGACATGTGAGTCTGCTTCATTGGATAGAATTTACCAACCTGAATTCTTGAAACTAACACTTTGCAGTACGTTCATACACGGCACTGTACTCAAACGTTTTACATCTTTGTCGTTTGATGCAACTGTTTTTATGCTAATTTTGAAACCGTAAAATAAGTAAAATAAATAGTACCGAAGAAACTCTTTGAACACTTCTATTTGCCGATTACTTCTATTTTACGAATTACAATTGATACAATGCGTTATTTACCAGTTTTTATAATGGCTAATGTTCTTTTTCTCGATATACAGTTTTTTTTTTTAAATTTTGTGATAGACAAATTTTTATATCTATCGTTATTTCATTCACTGAAAAAGCTAAAACAGCAACTTTACAGGTTTAATTGTTACACAGATTATTTTCAATAAATTGCAATTAACAGAATTTTGCTTTTGAATAAAATAGAATGAAATAAAAGTTGACAAATGCCAATCATTCATTCCAAATGCATTCTTTCCAGGTTCACAGGCGTCTGCCCCAGCCTACTATGGAACAGATGCATGCAGCGGTCGCCATAGCAGCACAGACGCCCAAGAGCAAATCCCAGGCCCCCCGTACCACCCCCAGCATCGGAACTGCAACCCCTTCCTTCCAGAGACCCATCTCACCCATGATGGCCCCCGGAAGCACGCGCCTTTCCTCCTCCCAGACATCCTCGATCTACGACACCTCTGGTGGTCTCCTCAGCGTCCAGCAACCAGGGATGGTGGGCGGCATCTCCCCCTCGGCACTCAACGCCTCCGTCAGCCCCTCATCGCGCAAGGTAGGGACCAACTGCTTCTCGTCTCCGCAATCATTCCTAATGCATTTATCAAATTCAGTCGGATGATCTCGGCCTATTTAGTTTAATAACACATGATCTATAACCGCATACAAATAAACAATCAAATGCTCTTTATGCAACAGAAACATTAAATATTTCAAATCTTATTTTCTATTAGAAATTGATAAATATGTCCTATTTTATAAATATTTTGATGCTTCAGAATTATGTATTAAGATTCTAATTTTATTTCTTTCAACGTCTAACTGTCAGTACGATAATTAATCAAAACCTTTTTGTTTTTATTATTGGTTATGTGCGTTCAGTATATAGATGTAAATTAATAGTAATAACAATGAAAAAAATTAAAAAGAAACTTATTTCTTATCACAGGGTCTTATAATAAGACCCTGTTGTAAGAAATAGCAGCACAGATGATATAAGAAACTTATTTTTTTATCAGGATCTTACCAGCGTGGTATTTATTTCTTATCCATAGAAATTTATTTCTTATGAGGACCTTATCGGGATGGAATAAGAAACTTATTTCTTATCAGGATCCTACCTGGATGGTATAAGAAACTTATTTCTTATCAGAATCTTACTATGATGGTATAAGAAATTTATTTTTATCGAGTCTTACCCCAGGATGGTATAAGAAACTTATTTCTTATCAGGATCTTACCATAATGGTATAAGAAACTTATTCCTCATCTAGATAGTACCAGCATGGTATAAGAAACTTATTTCTAATCAAGGTTTATCGGAATGGTTAAGAAATTCATTTCTTTTCTTATAAAGTCTTACTTCGGTGTAAGAAGCTAATTTCTTATCAGGGTCTTATGGGGATGGTATAAGAGACTTATTTCTTATCAGGCTCCACTCTTATTTCTTATCAGAGACCAAGTTTATTTTTTTATCAGGGTCTTATCAGAATAGTTTAAGAACGTTTCAACTTTCAATGCACGCAACAGATTCTAAGAGAATTGAAATGCTATGATCTTGCACACCTTCTTACCTTTATAGTGATTCTTTAATCGATGATCGAAAGTTGTTTCAGATTTTTAATATGTAATGTAGTAAATCCAAGAAATTCCCAAGTACACACCATGAAAAAATAACTGTAGAATGCAGAACGCAACATTCATGTCTTTTTGTTCAACAAGTACTGAAAATTGAGCCTACTACTCCAATTTTCAATTTCGGAAAGTGCAATTCTATCGCTTAGAAACATACTAAACTTTCATATCATGAGGTATACACATGAGTTTCTGAAAGATTCGATTAAACTATATGAAAGAAAAACAATAAATTTATAGTCTTTTTAACACACACACAACACAATTCGTCAGTATTTTTTATCTATTAAATACATTTTCAATTAAAGAATTCAACGAAATTTTATTTACTCTTCATTCTAAATTTCAAGTCTATTGTTTTAATTAGTTTATGTGGTAATTCTAAAAACTTATAATTTTGAATTCCCTTTAATACAGGTTTTAAACTAAACTCAAACCTTAAAATACCAAGCCAGGCTTTCCAACAGATTCAGGGTTCTGCAGAATATTTATGTATGTAGAATTCACCCCTTCTCTAGGAAAAAAAAAAACTTTTAATCCTCTAAAGAAGGAATTATTTCCCTCTTTTAAATGCCACTGACAGTAACTGCTCCTAATTTAGTATTTTATCGGGTTTCTTGAATTTGGATAGAAAACGACAGAATCTCTAGCAAAATTGTTTTTCTTCTAGAAGGCACTAAAATAGAATATGTTTGTGCAAAAAAGCGGAAATATAATGTATTTAGTTTCAGGAAAATATTTTTCTTTTGCCTGTGATGTAAATGGGAGAAAAAAAAGGCTCAGGAAATAAAAGGAGAAAAAATTATTTAACGAACACCCTAGAAGAACTTGCATTGTTATGCAAAGAAACCTCGTTGCAACCGAGCGATTTTTTGTCCCTACTGTTTTTCTTTTTGATACATTATCCCCAAAAAAGGGGAATACTATTTTCTTTTCAACAAATACTTATTGACGCGGAACTCAAGAAACAAGAGTCACCTGAGTATGTATTGATATGGAAATGATATCTGAGG
Organism: Latrodectus elegans; assembly: GCA_030067965.1. Taxonomy (NCBI): domain Eukaryota; kingdom Metazoa; phylum Arthropoda; class Arachnida; order Araneae; family Theridiidae; genus Latrodectus; species Latrodectus elegans. The sequence goes on from CM057821.1 coordinate 26,586,864, forward strand.
AATTTCTTGAAAGTTTAAATAATAAAAGATATTTTTCTTTATAAAGGATACTTTTTCATTACGTTAATCTTTCTCTATGTATTTTTTATTTTTAGATATATATAATGAGAGAAATATTCTTAGTATTTTTTAAGTAGCTATATATTTAACATGACTAATTTCTATTTCAATATTCAAGAGAATTATTTATAGAGAAGGAAAGTATTTTTTTTCTATATCTTACTCTAATACATTGGTTATCCACCGCAGTGCCACAGTACATTTTTGTGTTACCCAATTCTTAAAGCGTGAAGCAAAGTCTTAGAAATGTATATAGCAAAAATTATAAGGCTTTTTATATTACGAGTAAAGTAATAAAAATACTATTGTTTTTGTAGTACACATTAAATTATTTTGCATCAGAGGAATTGAAAGTACTGTGGTCGGTCGTTGAGCAGTTACCATGGTCTGGGGAAAATGTCAATATCAAATGCCCACCAAATCAATGTCAAAATTGAAAAAGTGGATCCTTTAGTGGTGCCATCTATCGGAGGATTTGTAGAGCAACGTCGCACTTTCATCTTCTTAGTCTCTTGTTAAAACGAAAGACAAATCCTACTGACTTTAATTTGCATAGCCAAAGGCATAGTTAGATGGGCTTGTTTCACTGTCATATAAGTAACACCAACAAATTATTTTATTTCACATTTATAATTATTATTATAAACTATTTTACACATTCATTATAAATAAGTGAACAACTTTTAAAGTATCTTTTTCTTTGAGGGCTGACAAATTTTTAATTCGTTAAAAGTGTGCCACGACAAAAATGAGGTTGAGAATTACTGTTCAAATAATTTAAGACTTTTTGAAAACTAAATCAGTTCTTCTACATTATTATATTACCTATCAGTAAGAAAATTACTAAATTTAACAAAATTACGGAAACTATTTCAGAATTATTCACTTACGAAATTCGAAGCTTTATGCTTATTAAACGAAATTTTTTATGAATCACGCAAAATGTTAATAAAAAATTTAATTCTATCTAAAACATTTTACAAGGAAACGTGATCATTTCGACATTACTGTCTTAATCAACACAATGTAAAAATCAATGAAAAAACTCTTGTCTTTTTGCACGCAATACATAGCAACCAAATCACAGAATAAAATAAAATAAATAGATTTGGCCACATGCAAATCTAATTTAGATCTAGCTCTTACGAATTTGTGTAAATGGAAAATTCATTCTTGCTTCTGAATTACTAATTAATGACAGAGAAAAGAATGTTTCTAATTTTGGACAATTCTAAGAATTCATTTATATTTGGTTACTTGCATGTTTTTCGAAAATTTAGATGCAATTTAGATATACTTTCATTCAAAAAATATTTTAAATTAGTTAAATCTTTAAGTCACATTTGTCATTTAAATTTTTGCAATGAATGTAACAAAATATTTAAGTTCTTACTAAGTTTAAGCTCAAATTTAAACAAAATTCCAGCTTTTTTTTTTTTTTTTTTTTTTTTTTTTTTTACATTTTCTAATTTTATGTAGTGTTGTAATGATAATTATTTCTTATAAGGTAAATTAAATCTTGCAATTGAATATATAATATTATTTTGACTTATCCTTATGTGATTTTTCTTCAAATCTAGAGGATCATATGAGGAAAAATTTAGAAATATTAAGTTTATTTTTTTTATTAATTTTCACTTTCTGTGAGTTTTATGTTATTAATTAATGTGTAAACATTTACCTCATAAATTTTGATATGAATAAACAGTAAATTGAATATTACACTAATTGACTTTGATTAACTAAATATGTTCTTTAGTTAATAGATGTACTGCGTTCACAATTTTTATATAAATACTAATATTGCTCAAATACATTGGGGCAATAGAATTAATAATATATTCAAAAGAGTAGTTTCTATTATACTTCCTGCTATAAATTTCAATTAATCCTTCCATAACCAATCTCATTAGAATATAAGGTCTAAAACTATATTACGTGATACAGAAAGCTATACTACAAAATTAAACATTAGTCTAATTAATATACTAGCTTATTAACTATTTATTATATTAGCTAGCTAATTTATTTATTAGTTTTATTTTTGAAATAAAAATTACACTTCTATTTATTTAATCTTAAGCTGAAATCTAACATTTTACGCAATATGTAATACAGAATGACTCACTCAGTTAATATTAATGGTTTCTATTTTATTCTATAAGTAAATGGTTTGATTTTGCAGCCTTTTTTCCAGTAATACAACTTTTACGCTATAAAACTGAAGCATGTGTATTGCTAACAATATCTTTCTTTTCTCTGAGAGGCGATGAATCTTTTGGACGACTTTTTATTAAAATTTATATCCTATGCTTCAGAAAGTTAATATCAGAGTTTTTATCAAGAGAGCTTTTATTTTTCTCTTCTCTTTTTTTCTTTCTTTTAGCTAAATAGTACTTTAATGTAATTTTATTTCTAAAGTACTCATGGAAACAAATCATTTCTCCTCCTCAACAAAAGGTTATTTTACAACCATAGACATATATCTAATAACAATAAAGCAGTTGGATTTATTTCTAAGTTTAATATTCACATTTACACTTAAAATAACAAATAATTAATTGATTCACGTGAATAATAAACTGATTAACTGATTTTCGCTTGAAAAATAGTCACATTTACACATAAAATAACTAAATTATTAACTGATTTTACGTGAATAATAAAATAACTGACGACCCAGGTGCCGTATAATCATTGAAGCCAAATTCTGAAATTGGCGATTTTTGTCGGATTTTCTTATGTATCTGGCAACCTCGTTTTTCTTACGTCACACATATGAAGATCTATAAGAATTATGCAGAACATTCTATTTTTGTAACCCTAGTATTTACGTCATGGCGCACGTCACGAACGTCATCTTGGCATCATATCTTCATCGCCAAAAAAATTCAGAACTCGGAATCATAGTACGGCACCTATGCCGATGATTCAGTGTTGTTTGCTTTATGGCTTCAAAGTAGGCTAATAATAGGTGTAAATAGGTGTTGTTTACTTTATGGCTTCAAAGTACGTAAATACGACACCTGTGCCTAACTGACTAAAATTTTTTATGTTGACCACAAAAAATAATTTGCTGGAAATCATAGAAAAAGCAAAATAACGTCAAATAAAAACAGTTGCCATATTTTGGCGATTCGATCAATCCTAGTATAAGGGATTTCCTGGCTGTGGTATAAATAAAAGAGCATCTTAAATCTTCGTTAACATTATAAAAACACAGAACATGTTTTGCATTTGTTGCACACGTGTACAAGTTCTCAGTGTCAAAGAGAAAATAATATTTTTAAACAATATAGAAAATTAAAATATTCTACAAGAAGGAACAATAAATCTTCTCGATAAACTTTTCATATTACTAATTTTGAATTCTCTGTACGAGCATACATTTAAAAGCTGGTTTCTAAAGTCAAATTGTGCTTTTGATAATCCTGTGCATTATTGGCGATAACATTTCTCCTTTCAAATTGTCAATGTCCTTTCCAAAAAATAATGAAAGCATGAGTGAGGAGAGTATTTAGCTTTTTATCTTTATATTTAAAATGAATTAATGATTCATTTTATAAAAGGATATTCCTTTTCCGTGAAAAACTTAAAAAATAGATATAAAACTCCTAAAACAAGACAATCTATTTTAAGTGGGATAGATAAGTTAAATTTTTAGGATATTACATTTTTACAGTGTTTCGTTAGATTCACTTAATATTTATTCTTAGCATCAATAGAAGTTAATGCTCACAAGATTGTTGTAGTATTTTGTTAATTACTAAAAAGTTGAAACAACAAATTCATTTAGTTAGCAAAAGGTTAAAGAGAGTGCTGAAATTTATATATATTTTCCTTAAACTCAACCTTTTTTTCAAAAGCAACTGTTTAAAAAAAACTAAGTTTGTAATTTAGATTGAAAATGGATTCGGGATGGCATCAATGTAAAAAGTTGTCGCTTCTCTTTTTTTATAGTCATTTATTACCCCAAAAAAGCTAATATGTAAGATTATTTTTGTATAAGCAATCTTAGATCTTGCAAAATAATGGCAGTTTGAAGTTTTAAATAACTAATTTTTTATTAATGATATTTTACGCCATTATTGAACTAAAACGTACCCTGATACATATATCTTTCCATATAAATATTATATATTTTATCTTAACGTTAAAAAAATATAATATAGAAAATATCAAACAGCTCTGATTTTTTTAACCATAAAGTGGTTGTTTCTTGCGTTCCAGATGAGATCATAACTATCCCACTGTATTACAATTCTCATTGGTTTAAAATATCCATGACGCCAGATCACATTTAATCTACATTACATATAATTAATTACGACGTCGTACATCCAACTTGTCGACGGATTTGCTACTTGCCTTCAATTGCATTCTTCAAGCGGCAGCAAAGTAGGCGAAATTTACCATCGAATATCTGAAAATATTGTAGAAATTCACTTTGTTAATAAAAAGATTTCTTATATAAGGACCAAAGCATCGATTTCAGAAGACATTTTCCATTAATTCAAGCCATTAACACGGTGACAATAAAACAGCAGAAAAAGCGAAAGGTAAAAGACATGACAAAACATTCACTTTAGTATTTAGTTTAAATCGGCAAGGACGATATATTACTCTTAAAAATTTCCTTAATTAATAGAGAATTTTAAATTGATAATTGCAATATTTCCGAACAATCTCTTTTAAAATCTTAATACTAATATCTTGTTTACGCCAATATTAAAAATTTTCTGCAATATTCTTTTTCTTCATTTATTTATTTTTTATAGAAACTCTATTATTCGTACAAGCAAATTTTTAGAAGAATTCTGTAGATCCTTTAATCAATATAAGAGTCTAAATAGATAGATTTGATTTAGTACAAATGTCTTAAAAATGCAGCATAAATTTTTCATTTTCATTAAATCTGCATATTAAGCGCCAATCTTTTCCAATTATTAAAATATATAGATTTAAAAATATGTAAGAAACTACTGTCGCCCTTTAAACATTCTTGTTTTATTGGCCCTAATTTACAATAAACATTAAATGTATTACTAATTTTTGAGGAGAAAATAATTTAGCAATTACTGTTTATTTTATAACATAAACAAGTTCATGTAGATAATTAACAAAATACATAAATAATAACTATATAATTTTTGTACTTGTATTTAAGAACTATGTAAACAAATTACGTAAGTAATTGAAAAATGGATCTAATTTTAATCATACCATAACTAGTAATCCTTGCTTTTTGGCGTATAAATAAGTCTCCAAAGAGGTAAATTTCTCGAAGGACAATCTATTTTTAACGATCACCATAGCAACAGGATTTAATCTCATGTTTAGTTCATTTATCAAGAAGACTATTGTTGTTTAAGAGCTTCATTTTCTCCAAAAATAAGAGGATATAATATCTTTTCGGAAGAATTAAATAATTCTGATATTAAGTTCTTAAATAAAGATTAAAGTATTACAAATAGAAGTCATGTATACATACAATGATCGAATTCGCAGGATTTCAAAATCTGTCTGCTGTATCGTTGCCGTGGAAACGTCCGAAGACGTCACAAAAATCACTGTAGGAACGAATTCGGAGAAATGTTTAATTAATTAATGAAAGTATCATTAATTAATCACAGTTTACGAGTAAAGTTTTTCATGTTGTTTTTTTTTTTATGCGTACATTGAGTTTTGCAACATATTTTATAAAAATATATTTCAATAGTTGTTAGAAAATTGGTTTCTAAGGCACACAAATAAATAAATTCATATGTTATAAATTATCAAAACAAAATTTAAACATCTCTAGAAATCACAAAAGACTTTACTGATGGGTAATAATAATATCTTAATCAAATAATAAAGATTCAATGCATTTGCAAATTGAAAGCAAATTGTATATTAGTTAATTAGTTCTACGTATATGTTTTTCTCAGGTAAAATTCTAAAATTTGGCCAGCTAACGACTGCATGGTCACTTATTTAGTCTTTATTTTAAAAATTCATGGATTAGTTTCTCATCTCGAATGTGGATTTTTGGTCCAGAATACATTTTAAACTATCATTCTAAAAAATTAACAATCACGTGCAAAACTTGAACTGAAGACCACAGGATCAAATTAAGTATGAAAAGATTTTTAAATTTGATGTCAATTAATAATGATTAAGTTAATATTATTCTCCAAAATATATTTTTTACCAAAATTCACTGACTTGGGGCTTAAAGGATTTATGTGACAACGTGCTTATATTCCTTCTTTGATTATTAATTTGAGACTTAGAAAAAAAAACTTTTAAGAGATTAAAAATTGAAGAATATATACTTATATATTATCACACCGAGAATTTTTGTGAAAATATGTCTCGCCAAATGTGATTTAATATTAAATGTTGAATTCAGTGATTACATTCAAATTTTATTTTTTATATTTACTTTCTCATTTTATATTTTTTTGATTTTAATGCATATAAATTTTGAAATTAACATTATTATCTTGGAATATGATTTTTGAGACGTTATTATTTTGGTAAAGATATAAGTGAACTGTGTTCTCTTTTTCTGTCTCACATTTAAAAAATAATTAAAAGTTGCAACATTTGGCGATATATTTTTGGTGTAAAAATCAGACTAGATAACTTGTGAGTACCGGGAAAGCAATAATATATTTACTTAAAATGAATTTATTGTAAGATATATCATGTACAGTATTATTACAAGTAATTATAATAATACTGTACATGATATTCACTAACATATCTCAAAGCTTTGGTTGCAAATTTATACTATAAACAGCTTCTGTTGCTGTTACTTATGATACTTGGACAAGCTAAGCTTACTATGCCTTGTGTGTGTGGCCATGCAAATTTAAATCAATAAGGAGCACCTTTCGTTTTAATCAAAGCCCCATAAAGGCGAAAGAACTTTTTAAATCCTCCGATAGATGGCACCACCAGAGGATCCACTTTCTCAATTTTGACATTGATCTGAAGGGAGAGGAAATTTTCTGCAGACCATGGTAACTGCTCAACAACCGACCACAGGACTTTTGATTCCACAGATTTAACGAGCACGTATATCGCATGTACTCGGTGGGTCTTTGGCGGCATTGGGAATCAAACCCCACCCTTCCGTATGGAAGGCCGATACCGTAACCACTAGGCTACCACGGCCCCAATAGTTTCTGTGATATATGTAGAAGTGAGTTTGTTTTTATCAATGAATTACTAACAAAACGGAGAGCAAATATGTCAGGCAAAGTTCACAATGCCGGTCTTTACCAATTCTAACTAACTTCAAACTAAGCTTAGATATGAGTAATCATCAATAACCACAGTCAAAATGAATGGTTGAAGATTAATTCTTGATTCTCTATAGTTCTTTCAAAAAAAGCAATATAAACAATAATTAGAACTCATTATTTATATCGTCCCGTATACAAATTTGAAAAATCTGAATTCATCTCAACTCAGTCATATAAAAATTCTTAAGCTAAACTTCTTTAATAATTTAAATGCCTACCAAACATTAATTCATAGACATCAACTGGATCAATTTTACTGTACGGTCACCCTTAGCGCGTTTTCTTGTGGCGCCAAATTTGGCGAACATTTTTACTGGAAACCCGGCAAACTAGTAGTTATGCAATACTATTAGTAATTAGTTTCTCATGAATATATACCGATTTAAATTCATTAATATAAAGTTTAATCAAAAAAATTTTATGGATAATTTAACATATCAACTTTATTATTTTACCATTAATGTTTGAAATCTATAAATCTGCGTTTTTGTTAATTTTGTAAAATTAGTTGATCATATTGTTAGATACCAACAATGTATAAATATATTTGTCACTATCTCAGCCGTTTTAATCCCGCCGTTTTTTCGTATCGGAAATTCCTCATATGGTCACTCTTGGCGACTTTTTTAAAATTTTGCCAAGGGTGACTGTAAGGTAAATTTTTACCCAGTTGAGATCATGGCTAAATTTATTTATTTTGCAATTGTTAAAGTCTTCAAAATTATGAAATTTACCTTGTTCTTAATAATTAGCTTTCGAATTTTCAAAACCTTACCTATAGTGCTTCAAAAATTACATGAAATTGTAATCTTTTCTAATTTGTGTCTTTAACCGATTCAAGTATTCTTGCCTGGCTCTCTAAGGATCAACAACATTTTTTGCGTCATTTCACGTTTTCTTGAAATCCGTTGAGTATCCTCTAATTCTTTTTTGTTTTGATGAACGTTTTGTGTGTAAAACATTGATTGTTTCGAGTATCCAAAACCACGATTCCAGAAGTCGTTTCCAATTGCTTTGAGAAAAAAGCCCTTAACAATAGTGGAATTGATTTGGACATGGCATCAATATTGAGCAATGACTCTTTGCCTTCAATTCCTTGGAATCAAAGTTAAAAATATTGTGGAAGCTCTTTTTTAATAAAACAATTTTTCTTATACAAGGACCAAGGCATATGCTTGAGAAGCCGTTTCCCAGTGACTCTAACCATTAATACGTTGACAATAAAACAGAAGAAAAAGCAAAATTGTTTGGCTTGTTTTGTCGCTCAATGGTAATTTTTGTGCGCACGATGGCTAATTAGACCGGGACCTACGGTTTAAAGTGGATTCCGAACCACTACAAGCATCCATGTCCAAGGTCGGATTTGAACCCACGAACTGTTGAACCGCAGGCAAAAGCACTAACCAGCTCAGCAAAAAAAAAAAAAATGCAAGACAAAACATCTACTTTATGGTTAGTTTAAATCAACAAGGGAAATTTAAATGAGTATTAGCTAAGATTTTACTAACAAGATTGATCGCTACATAAAAAATAAACTCTAATATAAATCACATTTTATCTCCAAATTTTATACTATTGTTTTTTTTAATTATTATTCTTTACATTTATTATAATATTTCTATGAGAGGCATTTTTCTTTAATAAGTTTATTTACTATTTTATTCAGTAAAAGTGAAATAAGCTTTTAACTTTATTCACTTTAATTTACAATAAGTCATTCACTGTCTGAACCTGTGTTGCTAGAGAAAATATTTGTCAATAATTTCTCAAATTTTTAAGAAACTATTAAATTTTTTTTGTAATCATTTTTTTCTTTTGAATCTATAACATTAATTCGGAACAAAATAAATAGATATTGAACCTATTTAACTTAAATTGCATTTGTATTATTTTATTGAATTTTGGTAAAATTTTACAAAACTTTTGTATTTTATATTGTTATCATATATTTGAGTTGCGAAAGCTTTATGTATTTACATGTTTTAAATTTATTTCTGGTAAGCAATTTTGTATCGTAATATGAACTTTTTCATACACTTTTGCCTTGATGATTCTTAAATAATGGATTCAAAATATTAGACATCAAAAACATCAGCGAAAATTTTTACAATTTGTTTCAGATTTGAAGGGGAAAACTGAAACTATTCTTGTATTTTTATAGTAATTTTATAAACTTATAAAAACTACATTATACAAAAAGTCCATTAAAGTACTGAAGATAAGTGGTTTCAAAAAATTAATTAAAAAATTTCTCATTTAATCCTGAAATTCAAGAATCTACTATTGAACCAATGATCAATTTTCTACGTATGCTGATATTTGAATTAAACATGTGAACTTTTAGTTTAATATTTTAGTGTGATTAAATTTCTAACCTTTTCTATTTTGGAAGCTCTAATTTTTGTTAATTTAAATTTCAAAATTTACATACCCTTTTTTGGCAGAAAACAATACTAAAAAAATAATCCAAAATAAAAATTTCAAATTAAATCTCTAAAAATATCCAGTAGACAGTGTTAACTTCTTAAACTTGTTGATTTAAATAGGTATCATTAAATTTTCTTTTAAAGACAAAAATAAAAAATAGCAATAAAATCATACAATTTAAATAAAATTTAATTATAGAACTCAACAATTAATGGAAAAAATAAGGATTTTTTCCTTTTATATTATAAAATTATAAAATAATTCTTTATTATAAAATAATATAATTAAGATTTCATTATATTGATATGCAGAACTTTTCGATACTTAAGATTTTCCAGTAAAAATCACCTCTTAAAAAGAGATCAAATTTTTATATTTAGGAAGAATATTTTTCTTCTGAAAGAAAAAGTCATATCGTCATGGCAACGGAAGTGTTTTCTTTCTTTTCTGATCCGGCTTAAAAAGTTTCTCTATCGGATTTCTGGAGCAAGCCATTGTTATCGGAAACTCTATTTTTAGGAGATCGGCGCTCCCGTAAATTGCCGGGATAGGTATCCAAAGATGATCTTTTCACTTCAATTCCTCTACCAAGCAATTTGATTTGTATTTGGAGCTCAAATTGATGCGATCCAGTTTGGAAGACATCTCTTCAACGATTCCTAAATTTAACATCTCCTTCTTGAACCGAAGGAAATTCCTCTTATATAAATTTCAGCACCAATAATTTTATCGACGTAATTGGTTTTGAAAGGGACTTTAAACTCACAATGAAAGCTCTTGTCAAAACAACGTATTTTTATTTCAGTTCCAACTCGTTAGAAAATAATGCCACTTATTTAATGATAAATATGATTTTATGGGATATATTTACATTTTTATATTTAATTCTAAGAATAACTTAAAAGTATAGGATCATATAACAAAATCGATGTCTAATCTGAAATATTGTTTTTAAAAATAACTTAATAATATTAAAAGTACAACAATAAATTATTATAATGGATTTCAGCAAATCTTTTCCAATTGCTTGATTTTTTTTTTTTTTTTTTTTTTTTTACCAAACACGTTAATGCTTGTGCTAATGTAACTGGATGCACCAAGGATATCAATTCAAGTTTGCACAATTACTGATATTACTAATACATTGAAATCAAAAAAGGGGTTTTTATTTCATATCAAAGTCATTTAACAAGGGAAATCATCAAAGATTTGATCCTGAGAAGGCATTTAAGAAAAATTAACCATGATTAACCAAACATTACCACTAGTGATCTATGGTTACATATCTAATTTCCAACTAATTGAACTGTCCAAAAAGTTTAAGGGAGAAAATTGGCCGATATAATTTCTATTGTACCATATATTAAAACAGCAAATCATTGCTCTTAAAATTGTTTGAATAATTCACCTTTATCCGAAATTTTTTGCAAAAAACTTTTTTGTATTCCATATTTTGTGACTCCTACAATGATTTGTAAATATTTTATCACATTTGAGATTCTATAACTTGCCTAGAGCTTGGATGAGATATATCATTTACCTTTAAAGTAACAGAGTACCAAATATAACGTTTTCAAATTCAATCTTAGACAATCTGAACTGAAAAAAACACCAAGCTGCCAAAAGAAACGAATAAAGGTTTTGATTCGAAACACTGAGTCCTTTATTTATAAATAGATCCACCCCCACGCTAAAAGCAAGCCTGCAACTTCTACTCGTTTGCCTATTGATCTTAAGTCTCGAAAATCAAGCTTGCTGATCCAACTTGGCATTGGCGACGTTTTCTACGACTAAGAGTTACGTCACAACTTAATTGACCAATGAAGCTGGATATATCCATTTACATGCTTTCGTTTCCCGTTTTTCCTTTTCTAACAGCTCCAAATCTCTTTTCACCTTCCTGCGATTTATTCCCTACTCAACCGATACCACGCCTCCCGAGCGAAAGAAACAAATGGACGGAACCGCGGCCATTATCCAAATTGCTGCCCATTTCTGCTGGAAGTTGCCCCTTCTTTTTTCTTTGTTTACCCATCTGTCCATCAGACGGCATTAAGACGAGAATTCTAATGTGGTCTGGGGGCACTTCGAATAGCTCGGCCTTCCCTGCAATCTGTGATTTTGGGGAAAGTGAAACAGATTGGGCCAGGACTTAAAGAGACGCTTCTTTTTTTCTCTGGAAGCAAAAAAGATTTAGTCTACCACACTGGACACTTATATTTGTTTAGGGGGTAACCATTTTAAAGAACACGATAAAGAGTTATGATAGTAGGAAGTTAGATCGTTGAAAGATGAGGTTAAATAACTCAGAAAGTGATTTAAATTTAGTGAATATAGTTGACTACATCAGTAACTGTTTGTCACTTTAGTCTATGGTATTATTTATATAAAATGAATAAAGAAATAAATAGATATTTTCGAACATTTATAGTGCAAGTATTGATAGAATTCAAATTTCAGTGGTTCGTTCATCATTAGAATGAATTTATTATTTCAATTTTGATGAAAAAAAGAGTCAAATATGTATTTTCGAACATTTAGCGCGATCTATTCATAGAATTCGACTTTCAATGATTCGTTCATCATTAGGATGTGTTCATTATTTTTTCAATTTTGATGAAAAAAGGAACAAATATGTATTTTTGAACATTTAGTGATTTAGTGCAGCTATTGATAGAATTCGAATTTAAGTTACTCTTTGATCATTAAAATGTGTTCATTATTTTTTCAATTTTGATGAAAAATAGGAACAAATATGTATTTTGGAACATTTAGTGCATCTATTGATGGAATTCGAATTTAAGAGATTCTTTGATCATTGGAATATATTTGTTATTTTTTCAGTTTTGATGAAGCTTGGAAACTTAAAAAACGCTGCTTAATACAGTGTTTCTGATTGGTGTTTTAGGATCAAGACAGTATTGATTTAGAGACCGGGAAGAAGATAAGACGTCGTCTGCCGCCCGTGCCCTTGGACCAAGAACCTACCTCCGTCCCACTTCGTCGAACCAAGGATCGAACCCGAACACTTTCGATGGGCGCAATGCCCCTCTCCACTTCCTCCGAGAGATCTTGGGACAGGAGGATGCCGCAGAGGTATAATAGAAATAATTTCATATTCTTATGTCTTTGTTTATTCAAAATGTTAATATTAACCTCGGATATTCTACAATAACAATTATTTTATTAACATTTGTAAACAATAACTTTTACTGTGTAATATCTCTAAACATTTAGGATGGAAAATGAAAACATATTTCTAAAACGAAATATTCTTTAAGAAAGATTTTTGTACTATTTTTAATACCTTTTCTTTTTACAGTAAAATATCACTCTTAAAATTATCGATTCATGTCCACATCTTAACTATGGAAACGTAATTTAATGGCAAATACTTTTTTCCGTTGTGACATTTATTATTTTTAAAGCTAATATGTATTTCAATACACGATCAGTAATATGAATTAAATTTTAATCAATTATATTACATTAAATAAATATTAGCCTTAAAATTCCAAACTTTTTTTAAAGAAATTTTCGTGAAAATGCAAGAAAATTTTAGACAACAGTACGCTTTCTTTTTAGACTTGAATGATTAAGGAAATAATGCGCCTGAAATTTAAAAAAAATATCATAAAAGCATTTTTTACGAAAGTCAGACTGCTTATAAAATTTTAACATTCGGCATTTGAAGGGGTGTCATCGAGGGCAACTGGTAGTGGTAGCAAATTAATTGGTGCACCGATTAAATGTGCCAAGATCACTTCGAAGAAGCCTGAGTCTTCGTAATTTAAAAGCAGAGACTAAGCAAAATATCTCAGTCTTGGCTTGTCATGTCGAAAGATTGCATTTCTGTGGGAGGACATTGCGATCATGATTTACTCCAGGCATTTAATTTATACCTGAATTATATTTATACATCAGTAATGATGTACCTTAAATTACGTCAGCAATGAAATTCATTACCATTCAGTAATGAGAACGGCGTCCTTCCTCGCCAAGTTCAATGTCAGAAAAATAAGAACAAGATTCCCATTTTTCAAAAAATATAATCGACAAGATTTTCAGTGAACCAAAAGAATACTTTTTATTTATTCTTCTCTGTAGGACGACTTCCTTGGATGATGGGATGTCTCTGTCAAAATCAGTCACAACAACGAGTTCGGACTTGGATTTCTTAGGGCTCTCAACATCTACGGACACATACTTAAAGCTTCTTCAATCTACTGACTTTGGAGGACTCTTTGGATCTTCGCTCACTACAACCACTTCTTCTGTCTTAGCAGGCATACCTTCTTCCATCGGACTCTCGGTAAGTACCTGAACAAATTCCAATTGAAGATTTTTTTTTCTCATAGCTTTTCTATCTTGTATTTGATGTATCACTTATTCTTCCAGACGACAAGCATGTTGGGTCGCCGAGATCTGAGTGCCCCGCACAGCCTTTCATCCTACTTACGTAGCAGCGCCGTGGGTGTTGTGCCATCTACGTCCACTTCTTATCTCTTGGATCACGCCACCTCGGACACGGGCCCCAAGCTACCTTCTTACCTGATGTCATTGAAGCAGCAACTGCGGGAGGAACTTAGATCGGTCACTGAACAAAGGTTAGTTTGCCTTGTTTTATTAAGTTTCTAATGGAAACACAATCTGATATCCTTATAAACCCAAGTATTACGATGTAGTGTGAATTTAAGAGAATGACAATTTTACAGCTACGCACAATATATACAAGAAATGTCATTACAAAAACGCGTGGACCTTCAACAGAACAAAATCATAAAATCCAGTCTTAGTGTCATATGATTACATTAACATGAGATTACTTATACAGCAATATTTCTCATAATGTTAACAAATTTCGCTTTTTTTTTTTTTTACGAAATAGTTTATTTGCATATTAGTTGGGATTACAATTTCACAACTTCATTTTAGTATTATATGTGCGATTCTGAATTAATATTGCATACCTTATTCATTAGATATTTTATGAATTCATCATGGTGCTTTTCCAAACCAATTTTTCTTCGATCATTACGATAAATTTAATTCATCACCAATACAGTGCATGAAACTAGCTGCTTCGATTGATAAACTTTTAAAAAGTATATTTTTCTTGGGGAATAATCGTAAAATTGCATAATATTGTACCGAACTTCGAGTTTTGTGTTGATTGAGAGTCGATGAAATAAACTCAGAACAATCACAGGAATTTTATTTGTATAACTTTATACAAGATGCCGGAAAAATCCCAGCAGTTACGAACCACAATTATACACAAGTAAATTCAACTGTAAGCAGCTCCCAAAAACAGGGATCTTCAAATACCTCAGACATTCCACTAATTTATCACTGCCGCTGGAAACTAAACTGACTCTGTCCAAGAAAGCGGTGGTATTTATAGCTTACTTGGCGTGAAAGCCTAGATCTTTCTCCAAGGTTCTGGAAGCTTCCAAGCCATCTCGCTCAATAATGGCCCTAGAACTTAGGTGATAGAAGTTTCCAGAACTATCCATTTCCCGCCAAATCTCGCCAATTATCTCGTCTCCTTTTCATCAAGAATCTCGTTAACTTGCCAAGAGGTTGTTAAGCCACCAAATCACTGGATATGTCGTTCTTAACGATTATCCAGTGATTCCTATATATCTCGATTTTTTGTCCCCGAATTTGAGCTCGGATTTGTTTGCGATATCTGAAGACGTATACAAAAAAAATATTTACAAACTTTATAACAATATTAATGTGAATAACAACATTTCATTGCTTAATTTAAAATTGAAAATATATTCATCAATCCTCTATTTTTATAAATTTAAAAAGTATTCGATAGAGCTAAACTTAATTTTTATCAGATTATTTTTTTTACACAGCTACAAAGATCTTTACTTAAGATAAATGAAGTTTTCAACTAATAAGTACGATCTAATGATTATGGTCTAGAATTCTTGGGCTATTATTTATTAAAAATCCAAATAAAATAAAATAAAAATAATATAGCATTGAGTTAAAAGCCAAGTCTTTATTTAAAAGAGGAAGGCTTCTCCATTTTTGATCATTACCTAAATGATTTTCTTCCTTTTTATAAATTATTCAAGGCATCTCTTTACGACAAAATTAATGATCCAGAATTGAGGAATACGCTCATTTTGAGTGCCTGGGGAATAATGTAATGATTTTATGAGACTATTATGAATGTGAATATAAGTACGTCCATATGACATGTCCATAAAGCATATGACAAAGAATTACTTGATATAATACAAAACAATCCTTCCTTATGATGATGATTACAAACTTGTAAATTCATATATCATAACGTGACATAAAAATCTTTTCGAAAATTTCATAACCTACGAACACTAGTTGAAAAAACCTATGCCTTATTGTATAAACTGTTTTTCATTATATTACTTTGCATTTCTTATTCGTAATACATTGTGGGATTAAAGATACTATTAAAGAATAACAATAGGGGGTGTGGAGAAAATATGCTGCTTTGTGCTTGAGTAGCTAGGATTTAACCCTAAAAATAATTATCTAATACTTAATACTTTCACGAAAATTGCTTAATCTGAACAAGTATTCAGTCAACATTTTAAATCAAAACTATTTTGTAATTTCCGAGAAAGATTAAAGATTTTATAATTGCCTAGTGAAATTTTTTTTTTCGGATCATTTTATAACAAAAACCTAAATAAACAAATATTATTTACTCTAGATGTATGTAATTTATTTAATCTTCTAATGATTAGTAAAATTAAATTTCATCATACAGACGATAGTTTAGCAGCTGAAAGTCATATAGTATGGATATTTAATTATGATTATAAAAAAAAAACACATTAATCATCTGTTATCCGATAGTAGATAAAATAGATATCCTGCTCCAAAAAGTGTTATCTTATTTGGTGAACCACAATCAGATTAACTTCAGGTTCTAAGAAGAATTCATGTACTTTTCCAGTAACTGGAAAAGTGTTTTAATTTAAGCGAATGAATTCCTATAAAATGAACTTAAAGAATAAAAAGTAATTGATTCTAAAACACACTGTTCTAAAGCAGATAATAAAGAATTATTTTACGTAACCCATGAGCAGATTTTGGAGTGTGCAGGATAGAAGGCAGCAAATGCGTTGGAGTAAAAATAAAGCCCATAAAAGAAGTTAAATCATTGTACTTGTTTCACCAACTTCTTACGGTAATCCAGTGACTAGAGATTGTTTTCCCCTATCTTTTGGTTGAATTCTTGGCAATACACTTCTCTAAGTTTTAACAAGGCAAATGAATATCAACTTATATGAGAAAATAGGGTTTACATACATAGTATAGAGAAATTCCATTACTAATGGAATTCTAGGACAGGGAATACCCCTGTCCTAGAATCTTTTCCAAAAAAGGCAAAAGTAACCCTTTAATTGATATTTTTCATACCCAATTACGCCCCTTGATGAAAGATTTGACTTTTCCAATATGTGAATGCTTTTGACTTTTTTGGTTAAATTTAATTTTTCATTTAAAAAAAAATTCTCCTTTCACTGAACTATTTGCTTTGTGGAACTTAAAAAATATCAAGAATTGAATTTATGATACCAATATTTTTAAAGTTTTTATAACCTTAATTTATATTTCATTCAACTTATATAAAGATATGTAACTTTTTTGTGAGTTAGCAATTATGAAAACTTTAAATCTTGAATGCATTTGAGATTCACACGAAATATGTTAATCCTCTTTCAGGGCTTATATCAAACTATTAATAGGAAATAAACTTTATGTAGTCTATAATAAAGTTCAGCAGCAGCTATGCACATTATTATATTTAGAATGGATTTTGCGTTTATCATATATTTCATTCTATAAAATGATCTGTTTGTGTGTAATTATTTAGTACACCAAATTTATTGTAATTCATTCCAGAAAATTTATTTACTCTTAGAATAAAATCATTGCTTCGTTTTACGATAAGTTAGGAAATAAGCATATACTTTTACGCATATAATATATATATATATATAAATACATACATACATACGTAATTTGATAAATCTTAATATAAACATTGTCACTCATAATTAGTCAGGAAAAGGAAATAATTAAGGCTCTTCTAATCAATATGCATAAAATAAAATAATTTCATAAAATTTTCATAATATTTGAAAATTAAGAAATCTTTTTTCATGAAACGTTGTGATTAATGGGTCGAATTGAAAGCTGAATGTTTAGTGATGTGGCATTTGGTTCCAGAGTTTGATTCCCACCTCAAGCTTGGACGTTTGCAATTGTTCAGAATCCCCTTTAAACCAGGCTTAATTAGCCTATTTTAAACCACAGTAACTAACATTCGTGTACAGAAAATGACCATTAAGCAGGAGGTAAAACCAAACCAAAAATTGAGATAAATAATTCATTTCATTTTTAATTAGCTTAGAGTTCTTCTCTATTTTAAGTTTCAATTCAAAGCGATAAAAAAATAAACTAGACGAGAATACATCGATAAGCAAAAACTGATCATTTAAAAATAGGTTTAAAAATTCTCATTAATATTTTTTTGTCATATAATATCTTTTGAATGTACCAGAATTATTTTAAGCAAACTAACTTTATGTAAGGGAAGCTGTGATTGTTTCACGAACCTGTCGTTTCCAGGATCGTTCAGTAATACCAACATATCTTCTTTTTTACGACAGATTTATTATATATTAACAAACATAACATTAATTATAAACACAAACATAAATTTAGATGGTTCATTTTACATTATTCGAAATACATGCATTTTCCATTGCCTCGGGACCTTCCCTACCACTCGTCTTTATAAACCCATACCGTTCCTCTTGCTCCGACACACTCCCCAATCATGTTTCACACTCTCGGTTTTGAATCAAAATTTAAAATCTAAGCTTAGTTACTTTACATAAATAATAAATACAATCATAGTAAATATTTAATATACCTTATAACATTGAATAATTCTGAACACGTAATTTAATAATGCAAAACACTAAACAATTAAAAAGCATTTAAACTTTTTGAAAAATTTCTTATTCCATAAACTTATATCATTTACATACTAAACAACAGAATGATCACGAAAATTCTAAGCAAAACATTTACATCCTATTATATTACATTAACTAAAAGTACGTTTCAACAATTTACTATTCAATAATACAGAAGCTTTTAAATTGATGCACATAACTCAAGAAATTGACATTTAGCAACAACATTACTATTCGACATAAATTTGTTTTAATAAACAGATTATTCCAAAAATATTTTTTCCTTAATAAATCAAAATTATATATATATATATATATATATATATATATATATATATATATATATATATATATATATATATATATATATATATATTTTAGTAATATCACCAGTTAAAGAAAGAAAAACTTTTCTGAATATTAATGAACAAATATCAATAACCAATTATATTTCAAAACCAGTATCCAAACACAAATATTTTCTCAATTAAATTGAACATTATACATATTTATTTTTATTTTGATACTTCAAATATTTAAATAATTTTTAAATATTTGAAGTATCAAAATAAAAATAAATATGTATAATGTTCACAATTTAATTGAGAAAATATTTATTACATTAATTAATTTATTATATTTCCTTCTTAAACAAAACCCTACAAAGAAATTTAAGAAAATTCTAAAACAAAAGTTACCTTAAATCATACATAATTAAAACAAATATTGACTCTTAATGAAATGAGAAGCATTCAAAATATACAGACTCACGACTTTGTAGACACTTTTCCATCATTAGCGTCCCATCATTTTGTATTAATCCGGAACACATCCTGGTGTCAGCGCCAGTGTGATTGTTTCATGAACCTGTCGTTTCCAGGATCGTTCAGTAATACCAACATATCTTCTTCTTTTACGACAGATTTATTATACATTAACAAAACATAACATTAATTATAGACTCAAACATAAATTTAGATGGTTCATTTTACATTATTCGAAATACATGTAATTTCCATCGCCTGGAAGCGGTACCTCCGCTACCACTCGTCTTTACAGACACCCATACCGTTCCTCTCGCTCCGACACACTCCCCCTGAGCCTCTTGAATCATTTACAACAGCACTTAAAGAAATCGAAAGTTCTCGTCTGTTAAGTGTTTGATCTTCACAGAAGCCTTTATTTTTGAAGATCCAATGATAATTCGATGAATACGGTGAATTGTTTTTCAAAGTTAAATATGTATTTTCTAATTTCAGACGCCGCATCACTGACCCTGACCTATCTGGGCTACTCTCGCAATCTTCTTGGCCAGAGACATCCACCTACGATCCCCTCCGTAAGCTGGGCTCCTCCACGCTGCCTTTGACGTCCGGCGGAGGTCGGCTTAGCGGACCACAGGCCAGGCGCAACAGACACAGGAGACACGCCTCCGACACCAAACTCTCCATGTTCTCATCACTCGGCAGGGACGACCTCATGGTAAGCAACAAAAAATTACCTGAGACATTACCAAAAACTAAAGTTATTCTTAACAACTTATTTATAAGAGTTAGGATGACGAAGCTCCAAGGTAACCAATAAAGTTCTTACCACTTTTGCTTTGCCATTGAGTGAAGTTAGAAGAGATATAGAACTAGTCACCACGTGTCTTAAGAAACTAATCAGAATAAAGTAGGAGTACCAGTCGCTATAAAAGTAGATCAGCCGCCCCTTTTAACCAATCCTAATTGGTTAAGTACCGGAAAGAATCGACAGTGTGCAAGGAACTTGTTCATTGTTGTTTGTTTTATAATTTCAAAGCGAAGTCATAAGCACATGCATCAAATCGACGAATTTGTCAAGCGTTTGGAGATAGTGATGTAAATGAATGCAACTGAGGGATTGGTTTCAAAAATCCGTGGAGAGAATTTCAGACTAATGAAGAAAACTAGTGCCAAGTAATCACGAACATTTTTATTTTAGAAAACCTTTGAATTTTAAAACAGACAGACAACGAGAAGGAGAGGCCCTGGTCTATACCTAGAAGTTATCAGGTTTAGCCCCTTTTTCATACCTAGAAAAATAGACACAAAGTACAACGTGCCGTGTGCCCACTTGGAAGCGCAACCGGCTGTCAATCAATTATTAGTTTTTGGATGAGTTACTGGATTCATATGGTTTCAGAGTCTGTGTATCCTTCTGGTTATGATGAGTGGCTTCCCTGAAGCCGGTTTATGGGATCTTTGCACAGCTGAATGTCCTTTTCATATAGGAACGTCATCAACTGTGTTATTTGTTTTACTCTAAAGGAGTCTTTGATGCAGAACCTAATAAAACGTACCTCTGTCTGTTGTGTGGATTTTTAAAGATGGAATTCCCTTGTCAGCTGGCATGATGTTAAATAATGTATGAGAGTACCATTCTGTCCACAGGCGCAAAGGGTGGAACTTGTTTTGCCAATTCTTTTGAAGTAGTTGGGGCATGGGCCATGATTGGTCAGAAGACAATTTAGGTGGGGGTTATAGAAGATAATATCAGTTGGGACTTTGGATAGGGTTTCCCTGGAGTGATGACCTGTTGTGGAACTGTCCCATGTTTTTTGCCATTTTCGTAGAGAATTTTGAAACAAGAAGACACTTTGAAAGAAAGTGCTAGATGCCGATGGTAGTTGCTTAGAAAACTAACAATTAGGTAGTCTTCCTTTTTCTTTTTAGCCATTCGGCAAGAAATTGACTTTTTGGCTACCTTACACTATTGTTTTACATAATGGTGCGTTCTAAACTTGCTAAAATTAGTCCTACACAACTGCATTTTGTTGTAATAAAAGTCATGATAGAAACAAAATAGGTTACGTAAAGCATCAATCGTAATAAAAAAAATGAAATCTGTGTTTTCGATTAAGAAATACTGGTAATTACGAATAGCTTGTTACATCTCTACAACTTATAGTTAAATTAAGGGACAGCTAAAAACCACTTAAATATCTTAGTAAAATACTAAATCTAGGTGGAAAAGGAAAGAATCCCATATTTTATAAAAAACTTCACCTCCAAAGTCCATATGATCTATCATTGCTTAGTGTAAAGTGTTCAATAAGCACTTATGTTACACAAAAATTATGCAATATAAATCGGTGATGTTTATTCTTAAAAAATCTTGCAGTTTCAAACTTTGCGAGTATTATCAGATAACACAGAAAATATTTGTTTACTTATTTAAGATACATACGATACTTGAAGCATAATTAAATTGATTTCTTTTATTAATTCCATTTCTTGTTTTAGATTACATATTTACATGATTACATAGACTTACATTTAAAATGAGCAAATTTTTAATGCTTTGAATAATTTCTATATGAAGTTGTATGCACATTTTGAACCATAAATCTATAAGGAAAATTTTAATATTTATTCAAAAAATATTATTACCCATCGCATTAGAAGAAATCGATATACCTCACTACTTTTTCTGCCATCGCCTGACTATTTTACTATATTAACATTTTTGCAATGCTAGTTGAGAAATTGATGGTATAAACATTTTGAGTGTTGAACATATTTACACGATTTTTTATTCAACTTGTTTCATAGCAGTTTTTATTTTATGAGCGATTCTGTATGCATTCCAATGGTGTTAATATGATAAATATTTGGAATGTTTTGAATTTCACCATACAAAAAAGTTTTATTATATAATGGAGCATTCAGTGTGTGTTCCATCGCAGCACCGAAAGTGTACGCATCCTCATTATTGAAAGTCAGGGATCAAGCAAAAGATATCGAAGGTTGTCCTATCACACTCTGAAGTACCATTTCATTTGGAGGAAATTCCACTCTGATAGATTATTACATTGCTCTGCTTCCATTACTGAATGCAATAGATGTTTTGGTACATTAATCCGCAGCCTTCCAGTAACGGTAACGTCATTTTTTACAAACTAAGCTTCCTTCGTCACTATTTCACTACCCATTGTATTATCTCTTGCGTTAAAGCTTCTAGCTTTAAGGCATTTGATACACACATTACAGTAATTTATACTCATATAATAATTGCAAATATACACTGAAGAACCGAAATGTTATAACGATATTAACAATTCTGACACTCTGAGTCCCACGAGATTTTGAAGGAGACACGTGATTCAGTGGGAAAGATATAAAATTCATTCTGAAGAAAGTAAAGCTCATTCCTGTCATAACGAACGTATTTCATACAAAAGGTTGATGATCTAAGTGACTTTGAAAGAGGACAAATTATGGACAAAACACTCAAAATATCTTCTGAAATGCATGTTTCATCTTCTGCTTATGTTTTGTTTTTGTGAGTACTTTTACCAAATGAATGAAGGGAAACTGTGACGAGTAGTAGACTCTACAAAGTTGGATGTTAGAATATTACTAGCGACACAGAATGTCGGAATCTGCCCCTCTTAAATATATAAGATAAGTGAAATAAGATAATCGCCTGCAAGCAACGGCTTAGTTGAAATGGAGAAATGGCTCTAAATATGCTGCTCAATAGTGTTTGTCACTGTTTACCTCTGATCTTATTTTAGAAAGAGAAGCAGCTTCTGACATCCAGTATCGTTAATGAAGAGTGGGCATCCAAAACTTGATGCCTGCCACGCATCATACTCTCATTTATCTGTTTGTTATAGGTATTGATGTAGATGTTACTCAAATTTTCAATCAGTTATGAAGTTTCAAAGATTCTCATTTCGAAATTTCAGATCACCATAAACTATCTTCTGTCAAAGTCGCTTAGTCCAGTAGCCTTTTCAACAAAACACACAAGTAATCATAGTAATGATGCTTCACACTCATCGGAATAAATTATATATCATTTCCACAATATGACTCCACTATATCTTATCGGACATAATATCAAAAAGTGAAGTGGTCATCATGTTTTGGTTCTTCAATGTATATTCAAAAAGTTTCAACAAGTCTTTGTAATACAATGCTGGCCACCCAAATTGCAACATCAAGGAAGCCAAGAGATATCATAACAAAATTTATTTTGTAACAAAAGTACAAATAACATGTTGATCACAAGTATCAAAAGATAAAATTTACAGACTTCGGTGATGTGTGGTTCCTGCCAAATTCAGTATCCATAGTAGCTGCCATTGTTGGAAATTACAGCTGTCACACATATCAGCATTGATTCAAAAAGACTTTGGGTGTGTTCTTGAGGTACAGCAGACCAAGTAGCTTCCACACGTTGCCAAAGTTGATCTGGAGTGGCAACTGCGGTTGAAATCTGGATCAATCGTTGAGCAACCATGGTTCACATGTTTTTTATTGGCGAAAGATCCGAAAAGCGAGCCAGGCAGGGAAGCAATTCAATTTGGCGATTGACAAAGTATACTTGGACAATGCGTGCTACGTGTGGTCGCGCATTATCCTGTTGAAATATTGCTGTGGGCAAGCTCTGAAGATAAGAAAAGATAACTAGCTCCAACACCTCGGAGATAGTTGCCTGTTTAAAGTACAGTAATGTGTACTAGAGGAGTGGGAGAGTGATATCAAACATCACCCCATACCATAATACCCGGTATAGGACAAGTGTGGAGGTGCACAACGTAGCTGTTAAACATCCTTTCTCCACGGTGTCTCCAGACTTGAATGCGACCATCGTGGTGTCTCAGGCAGAAGCATGACTTGTCAGTAAAGACAATTTCATTCCCTTCTGCCGTCCACATCCTTCTTTCATCGCACCATTGGAGGTGGACACGTCTGTGTTTCTACGTCAAGGGTAGACGAAGCAGTGGACGTCTTGCGGACAGACCACTCTGCTGTAAGTGATGTCGAATGGTCCGTGCAGACATTGGATGAGGCGTTACAGACTGAAAAGGTTGTGCTATATGGTTCGTGATGTGACTGAGTGATCCGCGACTGCCATGCTTACAATTTGTCTGTCATCACATGAAGTGGTGCACTGAGGTGGATGCAATATACACGTCGATCCGTCGTACCCTCCTGCATGCAACTATTACAAATCCGCATTACAGTTGTTTGGTTTCGGCCAACAAGACTAAAGATTTCCTTGAAAGATAATCCACAACCTCTGTAAGCCACTATCCTTCCTCTGTCGAAGTCGGATACTTGATCAAAAAATGATTGCTGTTTTCTTACAATGTATAATCGATCGTTATTTATTTATTTGAAAAAAACCACTAGAAAAACACAATTACCGAACTTGAAATCGTCTAACTTTCCAAGCCTTAAATATTGCTTTGAAGTGGCGCCACAGACACGTGTCTTCGCTGAAATTCCAATTAATTGCATATCTCCGCTAATACATGTTGAAAATTTCATGTTATTTTCATGCTTCCTTCAGGGTGTTGCATTTATGATGCCCAGAAGTGTGTGTGTGTGTGTGTGTATATATATATATATATATATATATATATATATATATATATATATATATATATATATTAGAAATAAAATGTGTTTTCTAAAATTAAAAATTTCTACAAACATAAAATTAAAATTATGTTAGAAATATAATAATCATACATAGAATACTGTACTATAAATAGAAATCTTCTAGTATCCAAGATGGATGGCGACAAACTTTCTTTAACATGGCAGGATTTCTTTTTGCATCTTTAAAAGTCTTCCGAAATCTAATTCGACATCCGAGTGTCTTATCGAACTGGAAGGGAAAATGTTTCTTTACAAAGTACGAAGAAGAAAAAAAAAATGCATACTTTTTACTCAGCAAAAAGAAAACAAATTTTCTGAAAAACAGAAAGATTGGTGTGCTTCTCTTGCTGCTGCGTCTCGTCTCTCTTTTACGATCTTATTCATGAAGTCTCAGGTTCTGCGCTTTTACTCAGTAAAGAAATTGTTGGTTGTTTTGCTGTTCCAAATCAAAAAATCTCATAACGTAAAATAAATTAAAGTACCATTTCTTTTACGTATGAATCTAAAAGTTTTGAACATAAAACTTGAAAGTATCCACGTATGAAGACTATGAATTTCAGAAGCTTTTTATTATATTTTGCAGAATATGCATGGTGCTTATAAAATATTAAAGTATGCATCATTTAAGTTTTCTTTGTAAATGCTGATTTTAAATTAATCTAGTGCAATTTTTAGTACTTACGTATTCAATCTTACTAAAAAAATATGTCGCCAAATGTTGTAAATTTTAATTATTTTTTTTTCCAAAGAGGGAAAAAAAAGAACATAACAGTCAATTTATATCTTACCTATTATATAGTCACTGAATTTCAACATTTGGCGATATAAATTTTTCGGTAGAAATTTCGAATGAGATAATGAGTTAAGTACGCAATTTTTTTGAAAAAAATTTTCAAAATAATGATGAGCAGTTCTTTTCTTATTCTAAACTCGTCTTATCTAATTAGTAAAATTAATTAAGCTGATTTAAGTAACATTTTTTATTTTTAAATATGAATAGAAAAATTATTTATAAAAGTTTACAGATATATTTTATGTTTTTCTTTGTTAGAATATGCTGTATTTTCTCTGAGATACATTAAATTATAGCAAAGAGTAAGAACTAATTAGAAAATGTTGATTAGTTATATATATGTAGTGTTTGTATTGTACTTAGACGATGTTCTTCAGCTTCGTTGTTATCCAATAGTGAATATTTGTAACATTATCAAATGGTAATGAATAAAATTACATAAATTTATATGAATTTCAGAAATTTGTAATCATTTTAAAATTACATTTATAATGCGCATTTTTAAAAACTCTTTTTTATAATTTCAATATGAAATTTTTCTGCAATTTCATGATTAGTTTTTGACAGTGTATTCATGTAAATGTCAATTTCAGATTTAAACCACTATTGTCAAGGGTAAATGTTTCCAAGATACTAGTTTACAAAACTAAATTGCAGTAATTTTGGTGCAATTAAAAACAAATATTTAAAATTAAAAATAAATTGAAATCAATTAAAAATAAATAATTATCAATAATTTATATTAATAAATTTCTGTAAATTATGTATGTTAACCAATGGATCAATAAATCTGATTATAAATAAAACTCACCAAAAAAGTCATTCTAATTATCCTAAGCAATCTGTGAGAAGAAAAATGGCACTAGTAAAAAAATGCGAAATGCTGTCTCGCCTTTGTATGTTTTTAAAGATCTCTTCACTATTGCTTCGTTTGTGGAAATTTTGGTATAGTTTGTAAAATGTGTCAAATTTTTAAAATGCTGGTCAAGCATTCTCCGGAAATAATATGTTACGTGGTATAGTGATAATATAATAGAAATGTTTTAAATGCTTTAAAATCTAAAAATGTTAGATATGTTTCATCAATGTACGTATTTTCAGACTTATAAAGACATAAATTTTCATTCATACTGACACCGATAGACAAAAAAATCTTTGTGCAAACTTATGTAATTTTTATTTTTCTCTGTCGATAGAAACCAATAAATGATTGTCATATTCTTTAATCATACCATCATTCTTCTTCATTTTATAATCACCTGTTAATAAAATCACCAAATATATATATTTTTAGGTACTGAACTGTCCTAAGTTATCATATTTTAAATCTAGATATATGTGGGCAACTTACACATGTACGGTTAAATGTAAGTGATAGTACCAAACGTATCTTTCGTTTAACTTGCACGTAATTTTGATGAAAACATTTTCGATCATAAATTGTTTATTATTTTCTTTATTCTAGTACCGTTATTTATGAAATCATCTTTGTCCTTTTCTGCAGGACGACCCCCTCTCCAGGTACAAATTCTATCAGCCCACTAGTAGCATGCCGTTCAAATCTTTCGAATTCGAATCCATCGACGACCACCTGCGGACGGACGGTCTCTACAGCTCCTCCCCCTACACCAGGAGTTCGACGCTCTTCCGGGGCTCCTCCACCTACCCCAGGAGATCCTCCCTCACTGACATGACAGACAGAATACAGCTTAGGGACACTCCCGTCAACAGCCTCGGAATCTCCAAGACCCGGGACTCGCCTGCCATGAGGAAATACAACAGGGACCTGGCCAGGTGAGCGCACGTTTTTACCCTTTTGAACCCCCACTTTCCTTTAGAGTTACTGGTGGAGTTCTTGCCATTTTTGCTTTGCCACTGAATGAAGTAAAAATATATAAGAAGTAAATTAATATATTATGTCATTAAATTAACATAGTACTTGGTTTACGCATTCAGCTGGAAATTAGAGTACCAGATGTCATAAAGAAGGTCAACGATGCAACTTCATAAGTCGTTATTTCTGCACCAACGTACTTTCCAGAACCCAGTCCTGAGTTGAGCTCTACCAGTTAGTGGAAACAGCTGAGTGCGAGAGAATAAGAGTACCGTACAACTTCATAAGTCGTTATTTTTGCACCAACGTACTTTCCAGAACCCAGTCCTGAGTTGAGCTCGACCAGTTAGTGGAAACAGCTGACTGAGAGTGAATAAGAGTACCGTGCAACTTCATAATTTGTTATTTTTGCACCAACATACATTCCAGAACCCAGTCCTGAGTTGAGCTCTATCAGTTAGTGGAAACAGCTGAGTGAGAGTGAATAAGAGTACCGTGCAACTTCATAAGTCGTTATTTTTGCACCGACATACATTCCAGTATGTTGGTGCAAAAATAACGACAATTTGCACCAACATACTGGACTACGACAATTGCACCAACAACTCAGGACTGAGTTGGTGCAGTATGTTTGCACCAACTCAGTCCTGAGTTGAGCTCTACCAGTTAGTGGAAACAGCTGAGTGCGAGTGAATAAGAGTACCGTGCAACTTCATAAGTTGTTATTTTTGCACCAACATACATTCCAGTACTCAGTCCTGAGTTGAGCTCTACCAGTTAGTGGAAACAGCTGAGTGCGAGTGAATAAGAGTACCGTGCAACTTCATAAGTTGTTATTTTTGCACCGACATACATTCCAGTACTCAGTCCTGAGTTGAGCTCTACCAGTTAGTGGAAACAGCTGAGTGCGAGTGAATAAGAGTACCGTACAACTTCATAATTCGTTATTTTTGCACCAACGTACTTTCCAGAACCCAGTCCTGAGTTGAGCTCTACCAGTTAGTGGAAACAGCCGAATGCGAGTGAATAATTAACCAGAGATCAAGAAAAAATCTACCCAATCTTGATTTGCTGTCCCAGAGGTATTGTTTTTCATTTGGAAGATTTTGAAATCAATTTAATGCGCCCCATCTACTTTTAGTGAAGATTTTCGATTAATCTGGAATTCGAATTCACTACATTCCAATAATAAGAACGACTCCCCTAACTCATACAGTCACGAAGACAAATAAAATTGTCCAAAAATCTCGTTTAATGTCGTTAGTTTTTTTGACTTTAAAGTAGGATTATCAGCAGGTGCATCAAATTGTCGAATATATCAAGTGTTATGAGAAAATGTTGCAAAAAAAAAAAAAGTACTGCAAGTCATTGGTTTCAATAATTTTGGTCGGGTGATTCAGACCAATGAAGCAGACTTACTCCAAGCACTCATGAACCCATCTATATCTAAAATCCTTGAGTATTACCACAAATGGATTACACAGCTGGAGATATATTACCAAAACCCGGAGATATCGATTGGGACAATAAGCGAAACCTAACAATAAGCTAAACTTTCTATGATATATTTTCTTTTGGGGCATTGGAAACAACAAGAAATTTATTGGCTGCCTTATAAAGGAAATTTTGGAGGATTGAAAATTTAACGGTTTCTTTTTAACTCATAATTTTAAATCATTGTAAAACTGTCCTGATGCCTTTCTAAACTTTTATACTTCACAACTGGGAAGGCTTTAGGAGAGACTATATGCTTCGTTACTATGCAAAATGTCATTGGTATATAATGGTTTCTAGTATAGAATTTTATCGTAAAGGTATTTGAACACCAGCGCAGGTATAAGCACTTGCCTTACCTATCAATAACAACAGTGATGTCGATGTCACTCATAATATTTTCAATCTCATGTTTTTAAAAAAAATGGCTAAAATCTTTCCCATTCTTTTTTTTTCTTAATTTGAAGTTGAAAGTATAATAATGATAAAGACATAGCAATTGCACCTTTTTAAAGTTTATTTGGGCTTAATGATAGCCCTTTCTGTTGGCATAGAATGAGTTACTTTTCAAACTAAATCTATATTAGATTAAAATGTATATCGACGATGCAGTAATAACACACTAACAGGATAAAATAATATATTCCATTTGAGATTAAGTTATTTTGAGAAAATATGTATATATTCGATTGTTTCTAAAAGATATTCTGCAAAGCATTCAGATAAATTCTATCAATATTGTTATTACTGTTTTTTTTTAAGAAACTGTATACTCTTACCTTAAATAAATATTGAGTTTAGTTGTACAATTGCCATTTAGTTCTTAAACAATATCGATTAATTATAAAATGGCTTCAGAGAATTGACAGAATCGGGATATAACTCAACACTATCACAAATGATATTGTCTCATAAAAAGACAAAATCGTCGCATCATAGGTTAGTCAGCATGAGAGATCAATGTTTTCTACATATATAGTTATTCTTACGCATTTATTTACACTAAGCCGAACTTAGGCATGATTGTTATTAGTTTAAAACGGTCAGCTCAGTAAAAATCCACGCCACGTCACTTAATCCGGAATAGGTGACCAAATGATCTCCAGACACGTCAAAGGCATTACACAGCGGGCAAGTCAGGGGAGTTTGCTGTCTAAATCTGTGCAGTAGTTTAAAAGGATATTCCATTTTAAATTTCAAAATTGGTGACATCAACAGACACAAGGTAGGTCACGAGGGATGGGATTTTTCCATCAGCGCCTATTTGTACGCAGTAAACATGTTGTTGAAGCTACGATTGTTTGAAAAGGAAAGGAGTTCCTCTTGTGTTCCGCAGAAAATATAATTTTGTTGTGTGTTGTGGCTTATCCCTCCTGGTTTACAGCAACATCAAACCAGGTCCGTGAGCCTTCAATCAATGGAGCACAGCCTCAGGACTCGAAAATAGCTGCCCTTTATTTAAACCGATGCGGGTAGGAACAGTTTGAATCGCATTGAATTTTGGACACATAGGATAAATTGAGTAGCCCGTCACATGACGTTGTATATGAGTGTGTCCACTTCGAAATCTCGCGAGAGTTGTCTGATCATGCCTATTGCTAACTATCATGATAAAAGGGTTTAAAATTCAGCTTAAAGAGGGGAATGACTTAAAGGCACCAAAGTGTAGTAAAGTCTGACTTTGCGTCATGCCTGCATTGCATTTAGCTGAACATAGTGGAATGGCCTTTACGCCTTGAGTGACCCTAACAGGACAATACACTCCCTGCGAACTTTGCTCATTGAGCCCTGGAACACTCCCTGCGAACTTTGCTCATTGAGCCCTGGAACACTCCCCGCTACTATGAGGAATGCAAACAGGACTTAGAGAGATAA
Organism: Latrodectus elegans; assembly: GCA_030067965.1. Classification (NCBI taxonomy): domain Eukaryota; kingdom Metazoa; phylum Arthropoda; class Arachnida; order Araneae; family Theridiidae; genus Latrodectus; species Latrodectus elegans. The sequence continues at coordinate 26,618,060 of CM057821.1, forward strand.
TACCTTCGATATTTGATCAAATCAATAACTACCATCCTGAGAGGATCCAGACAGGTTAAATATTCACACAGTTAATGAAATATGTAACGCTTTCTTTTCAGTCAATAATCATATAAAATTAGAGCATATCTACCATGAAGTTTTAATTAAAGGGCATTTAAGATCAAATGGTAATTGATTAGGTCACATATTCCACTTAAAAAATGGATTATTTTAGAATCATTATTTCCTTAATTACAGTCATGTCATTATATACTGAGATCAAAACATTTCTTTGGTTTAAAATCGCGCACTCTCTATTAAATCGCAATCTAATTTTAATAAAGTAAAGAAATATTAGATGAAAGAAATTTTAAAAGCAATTCCCTATTTTTATCAATACAAATCACTTCATTTTATTTCTTAATATAAAACATCTATGCGTTTTTTGTATAAAGTATATTTTATCTAAGAATCAGATATTATGAGCAAACATTAAAAAGAAATTAAAAGTAGGATGCAGTCATTAAGTAAATATTCATTAAATAAATAAAAGAAAAAATTTTGTATTTCCCTTTGAAGAATCATTTGAACTTTATTAGGAAGAAAATGATTAAGAAAAAGCAAGAAAAATTATAAGCTTGTTTAAACATCCAATTCTCCATTTTCGTCGCATAAAATCCTTAAAGTAAATCAATTACGCTTCCACCTCTGTGAAAATAAATATAATGCCATTTTAATAGTTATCCTTATAAATAATTTATTTCTTCTTCAACCACAACACCACGTTCTTATAGCAAGCATTAAAAATAATAAATGCAGAAATATATAATTAAAAGCACTTTTTAAAGATCTTTCCAGCTTAATTTGATTTCAACATTTTTTTTCCATCTGCAAGCAGCTAATGCAACATGAAGAGCATTTTATATTGATTTATTTATTACTTGAAGCTAACATTTTAATTATATTTTGTACTCACTGATTTTTTTAGCGAATTTTTCTGACATCTCAAATGTTAAAACAAATAAATATTGGCTTATGTCACATATAATCTTTATACACATTTCGACAGCAATTATTTATTAGATTATATCGTATCGTTACCTATTTATGCATAAATAAAGCTTTTTAATTAATCAAGAATACAGATAATAAATAAGAGATTCGTAAATGAAGGATTTCAAATTGATAATACAATTTGTTATTGTTTTTCTTAGACATTATATATGCAGTTTAAATGATATTAAATAAAAGTGAAAAGTAATTTGAGATTAATTAAGTATTTTCTTGCATCTTTTTTTTAAATTACCTTCTGTTATTGAATGCCTTTTTGCAAATGGCATAATTGATTGATATAGATTCCCAATCGAATACCAAAGTTTAGCATGATTGCCAATGCCCAGTATTTGGATAGAGTAAAGGAGTTTACTTTGTTTAATATTTTTGACCCATTCAAAGAATATTTACTAAAAAAGCTTTCACATTAAGTGTTTGTAGGACCTAATAATCCTATATTGATATAATGTAAGAAAGGATGCCAGCCCAGATGTCAAACTCGTCTCTTAACGATAGCTGAAAGTATGAAACGTTTGAAGACTTAATTTTTAATCAAATAATGCAATTTAGTATCCTTCCTCATCGAACATGAATGTGTCCGAAATCCTTGGTTACTTTTGAATATTCAACAGAAAAATCAAACACACATTTAAGCAATGTTTGATCTTTCTTTAAACAAAATTCAATCGCAATCATATGACCTTCACTTAATAAAAAACAATTTAGATTTCATTCGATGAAAAATTAATTTAATTCGAATTGTTTTGAATTTAAGATATTGTGAAATAATATATTGAAACTATTTCATTTAATAATATCAAAAGTAATTGCATCTTTCAAGAAATATTTTCGTATACATTCGAATGTTGATATTTATTGCCACCAAATTTGAATGAAATTTGTGTGCAAGCATTATAGAATAAAAGGAATGTCACAGTTCCTTTTAACCATGGAAGCAAAGATTATGTAGTCTGCCAATGTGTACATTAATTTAGATAAAATTAGGCTTGAAACTTTTAAATAATATAAATTTTAAGTAAATTTATAATCGAATGAAAATAGATTCTCAACAAATTAAAGCTATTTATTTCATTAAATAAGCATTTAAATTATGAATGAAAAATACTAAAATTCTTGCTATTAAGCGTCATATTTTTATCAATTTGCAAACATCAAAATTATTGAGATTTGATGGTTACTTTGTAATGGTGTATCTATCGATTACTAAAATAATAGCTTCATTCATAAATCGATGTAATAACAAATAAATTTACAACTTGTTATTTTTACATGTCTATAATTTTTTAAAGTAAAAACATACTTGAACAAGTATTAAAAGGTTAATGGATAGTTACCACAAATAAAGCTTTATTCAATGATAACATTTTGAATAAAAAAAAACACTTTATTATTTCTTAAATGAAAATCTTAGAATTGAAGTTAATAGTATCTAAACATTAAAATAAAATAAAAAATCAGAATAGAATATGAAGTGTGTGTGTGAATCTCACTTATTTTTAAATTGTAAGATTTGTAGATTGTTTGAAGAAGTATCTTTGATTTAGATTTCATAAAACAAATATATATATATATATATATATATATATATATATATATATATATATATATATATATATATATATATATATATATATATATATATATATATATATATATATATATACTACTGGCCATTAAAATTGCTACACCAGGAAGAAATGCAGATAACAAAATGATATTTATTGGACAAATATATTATACTAGAAATAACAAGTGATTAAATTTTCAAAAATTTTGGCTGGATATAGATCCTGAGAAATCAGTACCCAGAACAAACACCTCTGGAAGTAATAACAGCAGTTATACGCCTGGGCATTGAGTCAAACAGAGATTGGATTGCATGTACAGGTACAGATGCCCATGCAGCTTCAACACGATGCCACAGTTCATCAACCGTAGTGACTGGCGTTTGGTGACGAGCCAGTCGCTCGACAACCATTGACCAGACGTTTTCTATTGGTGAAAGGTCTGGAGAACGTGCTGGCCAGGGAAACAGGCGAACATTTTCCGTATCAAGGAAGGTCCGTACAATACCGGCAACATACGGTCGGGCATTATCCTGCTGAAACGTAGGGCTTCGCAGGGCTCGAATAAAGGGTAGAGCCACGGGTCGTAACACACCAGAAATGTAACGTGCACTGTTCAAAGCACCGTCAATGCGAACAAGAGGTGACCGAGACGTGTATCCAATGGCAATCCATACCATCACGACAGGTGATGGGCCAGTATGACGATGACGAATGCACGCTGCCAGTGTGCGTTCACCACGATGCCGCCAAACACGGATGCGACCATCATGATGCTGTACACAGAACCTGGATTCATCTGAAAAGATGACGTATCGCCATTCGTGCGCCCAGGTTCATCGTTGATCACACCATTGAAGGCACTCTTGTCTATGACGTAGCGTCAAGGGAAGCCGCAGCCATGGTCTCCGAGCTGAGAGTTCTACGCTGCTGCAAACGTCATCGAACTGGTAAACTAGCAGTTCTGTACTTCTCAAGCTCATTTCAGAGTCCGAACTGTTCGTGCAGACATTTGTTGTCTTCCAAACGATCCCGTTTTTTTGACTCACGGCTCGTGACGTGGTTGCACGATCCATTTTGGCCATGTGGATAATACGCCTGTCTTCTCGGCTGCTAGTGATAGGTGGCCGTTGAAATCCCGCATGGCGTTCCGTATTACCTTCCTGAACCCATCGATTCCATATTTTACTAACAGTCATTGGATTTCGACCGACGCGATCAGCAATACTGCGATAAGATAAACTGCAATCCCGGTACGCTACCATTCGACCTTTATCAAAGTCAGAAACGTGCTGGTACGCATTTCTCCTTCTTACACGAGGCATCACAACAACTTTTCACCCGGCTACAACATTCAAATGTAATTTGTGTATGAGGAACCGGCTGAACAAGTTCCTCATTTAAACACAATGTAGGTGTCACTACTGGCGCCTGCTTTGTCTGAATGCGCTGAAAAGCTAATCATTTGCATATCACAGCACCTTCTTTTTTTCGTATAAATTTCACGTCTGTAGCATGTCGCCTTTCTTGGTGTAACAATTTTAATGGCCAGTAGTGTGTGTGTGTGTGTGTATGTGTGTGTGTGTGTGTGTGTGTGTGTGTGTGTGTGTGTGTGTGTGTGTGTGTGTGTGTGTGTGTGTGTGTGTGTGTGTGTGTGTGTATATATATATATATATATATATAAACTCTTGTTAACTTATTAGTTTTTTGACATGTATTTTTAGCAAGTAAAGATACTTTTCTCCGTTCACTTGTAAAAGAAATATTTAATTCAGTGTTAAATACATCGTGTTTAACATGTTCCACATATCATGATAAAAATTACGGGAATTTAAAAATAAATATGTCCTTCCAAAGAAAAGGACACGTAAAATTATTCTGAGCATAATTTCATTTTCATGAATTAAGTTGGTCATTATGTTTTTACACGAGAACTAGCTTGATGACAGTGAGGATGAAAAAAGTAGATCGTTAACCATGTCTGGAATTTGCTTTAATAATAAATGCTTTTTTTCAACTATTTATTTCCCCATTATTTTGCTGCATTTACTAATTTGGATTACACGATACTTTAATGCATAAAATTTTGTGGTTTTTTTTATCAATGTGTGTATTTATCCTCATAAATAATATAACACTTTTAATGCCCACAAAATTCTGGAGTTTGTGGCACTCCGATTTAGCAAGAGTCAGAGGAGCTTTTACTGACAAAAAATTAATAGTTTATAGACCCTCTATTAATAACTGTTGTTTATGTACACAGTGGTCTTTTTTTAAAATGGCAGTGTTTGGAGCGTCTTGTTGCGCGATCTAATTGCCGAAATGACACAAAACTTGGTATTTAGACTAATCAAAACATAAGAAAAAGTTTCTTTAAGAAAAAATTTTAGTTCCAAACATTACCGCTAGGGAATTTTGTGGCACTGCTGTAGCTTAAAATAACAAGAATTAGCATGAAACGCGGTTATCAAAGCTGTTGTGCGAAGATAGTGCCAGTAATAGGAGCTATAAAAGCTATAAAGGCAGCTCCGACAAATAATCTCAGTTGAAGTAAACGAGCTCCAGTGGCCATGCGTCTTACGTTACCGGAACGTGCATTTATGTTGGTAGAGTATCAAATTTGTCTATTCTAAAGGACAACATAAGAAAGACAGTGGGGAATATTCCTTGTGATGTATTACGTACGGCTGTGGAGAACTTTGTGCGCAGAAAGTACGGTGTTATTTCTGAGAACGGTGCTCACATTGAATGTAGTCTAATTCTCTCTTCACCGGGGAAGTTAATATAATAAATAAACATTAATAATTTAACTTTACGATTGTATGTGTTAGTATTTTTCTTTTCTCACACATTTATACATTGTAAAGCGCTCAAAATGCCCTAGCGGCGATTTTAGGGACTTGGAATCCATTTTCCGGTGTCTTGATTAATCTAACTATCAAGATTTGGTACCATTAGATAGCGCTACAGGGCGCTCCAAACACACTGTCACTTTAAAAAAGATTGTACTTCACATATAATACGGTTTTTTTACCATACGATATTGAATATATAAATTGTCTTTATCAAATTTCATCTCACAATAGAAAACATTTCTTATAATAAAAGAACCAATCACTAACTTTTTTAAAAATAAGAAAATATCATGGAAACGTTATGTTAAAATAATTAACATTTTTTAGAGGCAAATATTTAATAACATTCACCGAACATCTTTAAAAATTCAAGTTGAAAATAGATATATTTGACTAAAACATCAAAAAATCAAATAGTTAATCAACGTCTTCAGAGCTTTATTACGCTAAATAAATGTGTTTTGATCGTAATTAGTTGATGGCATTGTTTTCATTTCCATCAATGACATTAAAATTATATAGAAATTCAAAATTATTTTGAACTACTTTTAAAAAATTGCGTAAAAACAGTATTAAATAGAAATATAACGGTTTCAGTGTGGAATTATATATCCCTTGGTTTTGGCCAAATATTTGGCAACAAATCTTGGTGATAAAATTTAATTCCTTGGAACCTTGGTACTTAGTTTAGCCTTTGCGTACGACAATGGGCATCTTTTTAGTCACATTAGGGCCTAAAAAAATCGCCAAAAATTTCAATATCCCATTATAAACTTCTACCAAATACTTAAATGTTTGATAAGCTAGAAGGAAAATGAAATTATATTTCAGTTTTTAGATTATTTCCTTGGTTGCAACAAGTTATTCGAAATTTGAATTGAAATATAAACAATGAAAATAAGCCTATCTTATTTCAGCTTTTATGTAGCAGCAGGGGCCATTTTGTTAGTCACAATTTGGCGCCTATCTTGGCAGCAAAAATATCTGCAAAAAATCAAAAGGTACCCAATTGTAATCTTTTATGAAATTAAGTAATAAAGACAATTGCACACGTTTTTTTTCTCCTTTAATAATAACATATTTTAGAACAATAAAAACAAGTGACAAAATTAAAATTTTGTAATACATAAAATGCAGAATAAAAATAAAGTTTAAAAAATTAAAGTTGATGAAAAGCATGTTAAACCATATTTATAAAGACACTAGTATTAACATTGTTTTCTAAGCAATAATTGTAAAATCATTAATAACTTGAACTCTTGGATTTCTTTGCAGATATTATGCCATCTAACATGCCGTACATTTGACTAAATCTTTGAAATCATTTTTATCTCAAATCATGACATCAAAAATAGTGCTTAAAAAGTCTATCAACTTAGAATTCGCTCTATATCATAATTTGGATATCATTCAGACAATTTCGATAATATTTAAACCAATAAAAAAAATTGGAACCCGTATTAAAACTTCTGTCGTTGTTTGAAACATTGTTTTGAAAATTTCAATTTTTCGCATAAAAAATACATGATTTAACTAAAATAAGAAATTTGAATAAACAACAAGATATAATTAATTAAGTGGCTGACCATTAGTTATTGATTACACAACTGGAGAAATAACACCCATAAAAGTTGAATAACTTCAATGATTGTCACTTATGACGTCATGATGTAAACTACATTCACTGTCATATGTTTCATATAAATTTTGAAAAAGTACTACATTCACTGTCATATGTTTCATATAAATTTTGAAAAAGTATCCAAAAGTCTTTAACGTTAAATTTAAAAAGATATCAAGTTTTATTATGTAACAAAGATATTATAACTAATAACTCGATCCAATTGAAACTGTTGTTTTAATTGAATGTGTGATGTCACAGCCAGGCATTTAATGCATTATTTTAATATATATATATATATATATATATATATATATATATATATATAACATTTGAAATAAATTATATATATATATATATATATATATATATATATATATATATATATATATATATATATATATATATAATTTATTTCAAATGTTCCGTACTTCATTTGATTGCTTTTATATTATCCATACATTTGCATTAAATCAAAGCACAGTGGCTTAGTGGTAACGCTTTGTGCTCCCAAGGGCAGAGGTCCGACGTTCAATCCTCGGGCTGGGGAAGATCGACTCAGCTTTCCATCCCTTTGTGGTCGATAAACTGAGCGCCAGGCATGCACTGTTGATTTCGTATTGGACTAACCACCTAACCGGGATATATGCTTCTCACCCCAGATCCCTCGGTCAGAATAACAGATGTATTTCTCGAGTCTGTCGTGCCACAGGTTTAGTTTTTCTTTTAATGAGTACAACTTCATTTTGTATTACAAAACAGCGTTTTTAACAAATTAAGTAAATGTACAATGTGTTAAAATATAATAAAAATATCTTTATTTTTCCTAGCTTCAATTTTTATCTTAAATTGCATACACATTTTTCTCTGGAAATGCGCGCTTTGTTTACTAGTGTATTATTGTATTTACGCTTATGCCATTTCATTTTACTATAAAAATACTCTTAATGAACGATTATTAATAATATATTATATGTTTATATAAAATTCTAGGCTCTATTAAGTATACTTCACATGAATAATATATATTAGTATTGTTTAAGTATTAGGTTGGGAAATAAGTTCGTAGCATTTTTATCAAAGACTTTTATTTAAACAAAAAATAATTGTATCAATAACTTAATCAGTTATGAATTCGCCGTTGCTGTTTACAATCCCTTCCCACCTCTCGAGCAATTTGTTGATGCCATTCCGCCAAAAATCGCCTGGTCTGGTGTCAAAGAAGTTGTTGAGCTAATTTTTAAGGACCTCTTTGTTATAGAAGGTAATGACCTTCACATGGTTTCACAAGGAGCGGTAAGGATGGTAATCAGTCGGTGCAAGGTCCGGAAAATATGGCGAATTCTGAATGACCTCCCATTCGAGTTCTTGGAATGTGCAACATGGGGGCTGGTGCTGTCGTGAAGCAGTATAATTTGACCATGTCGATTAGGTCTTTTCAGTCAAATAGCCTCATTCATGCGGTGTCGCTGGACAACATAGAGCACCTTGTTGACTGTGGCATTCTTTTCGAGCATTTCCCAATGCACCAAGAGCTCGAATAGGAGGTCCTTCAGCATCCGCCTTATTCTCCGGACCTTGCACCGACCGATAACCATCTTTTCCGCTCCTTATCAAACCATGTGAAGGGCGTTACCTTCGATAACAAAGAGGTCCTTAAAAACTGGCTCAACAACTTCTTTGACACCAGTGCAGGTGATTTTTGGCGAAACGGCATCAACAAATGGGTCGAGAAGTGGGAGGAGGTTGTAAACAGCAACGGCGAATATACAATTGATTAACTTAATGATATAATTATTGTTTTTTGTTTAAATAAATGTCGTTGGTAAAAACGCTACGAACTTATTCCCAAACCTAAAACATTCACGAAATAAGAGAATGCATGAGAAACTAGAAAAGTAAAAATTTTGCTACTTTTTGAAAATAAAACTCTGCATTGTACTCTAGCACATTTTGGTAACTATAGAAATGACACTTATGTTTAAGTAGGTCATATTTTTATAGAATTTCAATCTTCAGAATGGTATTCCATTTTCTACATTCCATTGCATATTTCCCCCATGCGAATATTTTTTCAAAATCTATTGTATGTGTACTTAAAATAACCTTTATCCTTACAACTTTTTTTTTCCACAGTTGTAGTAGCGTATGATTTGGAAATGCATTATAGTAAAAACGACTTGGAAGATTTAAAAATTCGGAGATACGAAATTTAATTTGAATAGTTACTACAGCCTTAAAGTGATTTTGTGTCTATATATATTTTTCTCTTAGAAAAACAAAGCCTTCGTAGAAACATCATTTTCCTTACGTGCTCGATTTATTTATTTTTACTTTGTGGCATCACCTAAAATATTCACCCTTTCGCGTGGAGAGGTTTTACGCAACTACCAGATATCTTTAGTATTTTCGGGGTTTCTCGTAAGTAACCATGGTAACTCGTGGGATCCAACAGCTGTTGCTTGCACAATAGCTGCGGCATGCTTAAGAAAATTTCCGTGTAAGGAGAAACTGGAGGGAATTTCTCTCCCTAAATTCGTGTTTATTTCCCACAATGCCTCATTTTAAGAGCATAATCAGGGTGGAAACACAAAGCTAATTGATGCCAGTTTTTATTTCATTCGAAAGTAAAATATATATTCTCAAATTTTTATATACGGGTCTAAATATAAATACACCAAATTGTTAATTATATAACTGAACGTAGTCGTCAATTTAACACCAACTAGCAGTCTATGTATTTTTATGGAATTCACTGCATTGTTCCCAGTACGAAAATTCTGAGTTTTCCTGATTTTTCTTTTGCGATATGTTATACTTTCGCTGAACATATCGAAAAAAAAAAAAAAAAAAAAAAAGTCGGGAATATTCCAAAACTAGAGATTTATTATCGCAAAGCAAAATTTAAGTATTTAGCTGTGATTTATGACACGGATTATTTAATCTTTTGTCTCGAAACTGAAGTTCTTAGTACTGGAGCTAACCTCTATAATTTACAAAGAAACTAATTCTATTAAATTTAATTATGTGAGCTCCATCTACCAAAATTAATGCTTTCAAAACAAATCATTACACTTTGGGATTCAGTGTAGAATCGGGTTTGGTGAAAAATTTGATGATACACTTGGATCATTTGTACAATTTGTGAGAAATCTATGAAAAATAAGGATTTTTAGAATAATTCATAAATATATTTAGTATTATTGTTGTATAAAATATAAGAATCTTTAATGTAGTTGCTGAACAAATTATTAATATTAAAAAATTACCCATGGTTTTATTGGGAAATATAGACATCTTAAATACAATTAATTCTCGATTCAAATATGAATAATAGTCAATTAAAATTTGTTTTATTTGCCGCCAAGATAAACGCAATATGTGATTAAAAAGATGGCCCATATACAAAAGCTATACATAGGGCAATAAAATTTTATTTCTGGTAATACAGGTAACCCTATGTATAGCTTTTGTATATGGGCCATCTTGTTAATCACATATTGCGTTTATCTTGGCGGCAAAAAAAATTTCCAAAGAATCAAGGGGTACCCAATTGTAAACTTTACCACTTTGATAATAAATTCACAATTTTTCTTTTGCTTAAATTTCAGTCATACCATATGCGGAGGAAATTTACTTTATTTCTTATGAAAGTATATAACTAAATATTTTATGTAAAGTTATTTTGCTCTAAAATTATCCAAATTTAAGAATTTTTAATGAAAAATAATATTGTATGATAATTTTATAACAAAACAATATTTGATTTCTATAAATAACTTAAACGTCCAAATTAAGAATTTGAATTTTACTGAATTCTTGTATGATAGAATGTGCATTAATAAATAAGTACTTATTGCAACATGCAAAACCAATCCATAAGAATCATCACAAATGCATCTTTAACGATACATATATTTATTCATCATAAAGAACAAATAGATAAAAAATACTCAAATTTTGACATTTATATATTTAAATTAAGGATTATTAAATATAAATTAGTATCGATCAAATTTTAGTCAATTTTTCTGACAGCTAAGTATTCAAGGAAAAGAATGGAATAAATTGCTCAGGTAAAGTTCAATCAATGATTCTTTTCACAAAAAATTTTTGGTATGTATATTTTTACCTATTTATTACATACATTATTTCTTTTGCATAACTTACACTTCACTTAATTCTCGACAAAAGCAAATTCATGTTTCACAAATTAATATTCAAATTTTATATTTCGTTGTGATAAATAATTCAGATTAATGTGTACTACAACTGTTAAATTTTCTAACAGTTAAAGCAAAACGTTTAATGATTAATTTTGTGATTTCTTAATGGCAAAAAAACAAAATCATTTAATGGTTCTATATTAATTTTACATTAACGCAAAACTATGAATAAATTTTCTATTAATATTCCAGTTATCTTATTATGGGATATTGTCAACATAATAAGTTAATATTCATGAGGAATATAGGTATATTTGTTAATGGTAACAAACAAGAAATTAATGCATTTATAAAATATTAAACACTATATCCACAAGTATTTTATATGACCGAATAATATATCCCATTTTTCTCACTTTTTTAAAATATATTTTAGCATTTTATTAATATTGAAAATTTTATCTGTTGTAATATATAATTCCATGAGCTGAGAATTTTTTTTTAAAAGCTTCATTTATTTAAAAGGTGTCCTGACAGTAGCAAATATATTTAGTGGTTCTCTTTTTTATAAAAAGAAAATATTAAAGATCGACTCAAATCTGGAATCAGATTCTTTGCTCAATATTTGTCTGATCAGTTCAAATAACTAAAAAAATAATGCTTTGTGAAGCAATTGGTATAAGTAAAAGAACTACAATAATATTATTTTTAACTCATATTTTGCTATGTTTGTTGAAAATAATTCTTTCGATATCTTTTACTATTTTGTCTTCTCAGTCGACGAAGGAAAACGTAATTCTATACTTTTGAATATTCATAATTTAGTTACATAGTTATAGATTTTTTTTCTTTTTAAAAAAAACAAATTATTTGATGAAAAAAATAAAAAATAAAACGAGAATTTTTATATACCTAGATTTGTATTTAGTGTCTTTTTATTTATTTTTTTACATAAATTTTTCTTTTAGATGTTCGAATACTTGAATTATTCTGTGATTTGCACTTCATACAAAACACTTGTTTCAAATACTATTTAAAATTACAATCCAACCTTCCGTTCGTATTTAGACAAATATTGTGTGTTACAATTTATCTTTAAATAAACTAAGCTATTTGTAGGAATATTCAATCGTTTACTGTAACTGCAATCAAAAGACAAATTGTGATGAATCTCAAATAGTGAATCGTGTAAACTGCAACTGTGCAATCGATTATTAGTTAGTACAACAACACAATCAAAAACATATATTGTTGTTGACAGTATATACTAGGATGTTAACTCCATAACTGACATCAGTATAGGAACAGACTTCCACTGACACACCTTGACGCAGTCAGAAACTATTGTTGTTATAGTTTATCCGCGTGAGAAGTTGTTCTGTTATTATTATGCAGATACTTGCCTTCAATCTCAAGCATGTCGTATGTTAAAAACCGTGAGGTGTATGTTTGCGGCCCTTAGAATGAATCACTGATTAATACATTAACAATTTGATATAATTCATATCTGCATCCAATTTATTTGTCACTTTCAAGCATAACTGATAGGGAATCGACATTTCTGAAATGCAAACTTGAAAACAGAAGCCAAAAATCCCTGAAAACAAAAAAATCTTCAACAATCATTTAACAATAAGCGTTGAATTATAAATTTCCTTAAAACTCGTGATAATTATCTTGATATATATCTTATTTATTTTTGTATACTTTAAAGTTTTTCTCTCGAATATGGATACCAATAAAAAAAATTGACACATATATATTCATATTAACCTCAAATATTATTTAGAGCTTAAATAAATTTTTTGGCAATAACTTAAAATTGTCTTTGAAGTATCTTTTGCTGAGCTGAATATAATTTCTTTTAAGTTCTGTGAAAAAATATAAACTAAAATAAATCAAAATACTAAAAAGCTTTCATTTTGAAGCATTTATAAAGATTGATTTTTTTTTAACTATCCCTTAAGTTTAAAACTTATTATTAAATGCTTTTTCATTTTACTCTAAGCCATTTTCTGCAGTCATTGTTTAGTTTCAAATTTCAAGGTCTTTTGTCCCCCATTTAGTTCAATTTGGAAATCAGGTTGTATTTTTCATAACCCTGGAGAGGTATAAATGCTTAAAAGTGCCCGTGAAAGCACTTTTAGGGCAATCAATCACAGGAAAGCTTTGGCAAGCGCGCGAGGAAACCAAAGCGGCCATCGTCAATCATCGCCAAGTACTTTTCCATCCAAACGCGAAGGGGTTGCAAAGAATGCTCCCTTTTCACGTAAAAGAAAGGCGAATAATGTTTCAACTGAAGCTCCCCTATCGTGTGGAGAACATATTAGTTATATCGGGACATGAATTATTGTAGGTTTCGGGTTTTAATTTATTGGTCTTAAATTTTCAACAAATTTTTAGTGTCTCGGTAATGGTGACACATATAAGTCAATGGAAAGAATGCATATTTGTATGATGTAATTTCATTATAATTTCTGATATTGTGAACTTTATAAATCTACTTAAATCCAAAACAAAATAAAAGAATTTTTTATTAATACTATAAAAAGTTATATTTTTTCTATTTAACATGAATTTTAAAAAAATGGTATGAATACGTACTTTTCCATTATATCCCCGCTTTTGTTCCTAAAAAAATTGTATATTTTTTACGAAGAAGAATGAAAATAATATGACGTGTATACGATGATTTTACTGACTCAAAATTTTATCCTAAATTTAATAGATATTAAATCGATTTTTTTTGGAGCAAAAATTGACTAAAAGTGATAAACAAGGGTAAATAAGCTAAATGCTAAGCAAAGCTAAAGCTAGTTGGTGCAAAAGATTGCTTGGTGATAATTTTGTCGGCTAAAAAAAGAATTAAGATAACAATTCACCAAAGGGGGGAAAAACAACTAAATAATGTAAATTTAGTTTTGTCTCATTGTAAAAGATACCATCACATTATACTTGCGCTACAGAAGAAATTGACAAAAAATTAAAAAATAACCTCCTTAATTCGCAAAGATAAAAAATAATAATTCTAGTTATGTGAAAGTATTATTTAAACCAAATGTGTCATTAATCCTTTTTGTACTAGTGGTAGAGATTGCCTCGTTGGTTAGAGTTTCCGCTTCCGTTATCGTAAGGTAGTGAGTTCAAACCTCAACACTACCGAATATTCATTGTGTTGACTAATGGCGGATGAGGCACGTAATTATATTACAATCAAAATGTTCTTTATGTTAAATGTGATAGCTCTAGGTATGGCAGGCCTAGGCTGGTCTTCGGTTTGGTCCCTGCTTCCGGGATCCAAGATGGCATACCTACTGGCTGTACAATTAGATAAAATTCCATCACTCCCGTCCTTTGTAGAGCTGTAATGGTAGAAAAGGATCCTAGCAGCCAGCCATTGTGTAATAGTATTAACATTATGTATCATATTTCCCAGAATTTATTTATTCCATAACCATTAATGAGGAAAATATTTTGGTTTTTTTGTACCATTAAACGCAATCTTTTGCCCCCCAACTTGGCTAGTAGTCAGTGCGCCTGACTGCAGATAGGGAGGTCCTGGGTTCGAACCCCGGTTCGGGCATGGATGTACTTTCTCTATCTATCCTGCCTTTGTCCTTTCCTTGTATGAATAGGTTGCGAATGGTTAACTTCTCTATAAACGGGTACCTGTAGTATGTGTGTACTGAGGAAAGTCGGACTCCGCAACAAATATATGGACCAGTAGGAAAAGTGGAACAGCGCACCCCATATTGTCAGCCTAGCTAGCACACAACAACACGATCTTCTTAAATTTTTTTCTCTTCACTTAATCAATACACAAATAATACTAAGTTTACCTGAAAATAAAATTACAAGGAAACATTTTCAACTTTTTATTTAAAAAATTTATGAAATATTTAAAAAAATACTAATAAATAAATATTCTATCAAGAATTGCTGTCTGTAAAAATATTGCCAATATGAAATTTTTATTTGTCACCATCTACCATATTTATTATTTTTTTTTATCCTAACATATTTTCCTTTTATTTTTATCTCATCATTATAGCATCGAATTTATCCTTTTATTTGGAAGAGCGAAACTATATTATGTGTCTTACTTATTTATGGTTTGTTTTCATGTTCCTTCATGTTTATGTATTAAATATGTAAACGATTAATTAAATGTATGTAATAAATTTGATCATTACAAATAAACATTTTTTTGAGATATGATATTAAAAGAAAGGTTTCATTGAGGTGACACTTTACCTTACATAATAATATGCATATTTTTTTATAAAATAAAATGCTAAAAGCCATGAATGACTCATAATGTCCTGCACATCCTTTTTCCCGTTCTATGAATTTCAGAAATTCTAGCATATAAACTCTACAGTTTGTCTAAAGTCCTTTGAAGAATATTGAACCTTGCTGTCTACAACAATTTTTACAAATTTTTTTTCAGAAACTATGTTTTCAATAAACTCTTCTATATTTCCCTCTATTCTAATTTAAAGACTAAATTACTCTTTAGAATTCCCAAAAATCTTCCATAAGCTAATTACAGTTGGTTTCGGTCGTGTAATAAGATGCATAACCCACGCGAAAAACTTCATCGTTGGGGTTGAAATATAAAACTGAAATTATTCTGCAAGTAATTCATAGTAAGTATTTCTGATTATTGATGGGTTCAGTTTAATCAAATAAACCTAGTCCATACCTTGATGAAATAATAAATCTCTAATGATATCGTAATAGGATTTCACATCTACTTGCTAATAAATTGACATTTTATGCCTTATTACCAGTCCAAACACACACACACATTTGGAATCGATTCGCTTAACGAAGCAGCGATTTTTTAATAATATATTATAAGACAAATAAATAAATTCCGCCAAATGTTTAATCTATCTTATTTCGATTATTTTTATTGGCTTATTTCACTTTATCTAATGAAAATAAATTTCTCCAAGTGCATTCATAAATTCATAATGCAGTCAGTGTCAGCTTGTCAAACTTTTGATGTTACGATGTCATTATATAACTTTGCATCAGCAATTTTGTAGCTCTGTTTTGAAGCATATATCAAAATATTACCATTTACAAATATATCTTCAAAATCTTATTTTAAAAATTAAATAAGTAACCTTGTGAATTTTTAAAGTAACTGTTTATATAAAATTCGTACTTCCTTAATTCCATTAAAATAATTCTAAAAGATTGGAAAACATTCAAGCAATGAGAATGGCAAATTCCTTCAAATCATTAAAATGATTGATTGCGATTTTTCTGCTAGGAAAATATCTTTTCGTCTAGTTAAATATCAATCTTCATTGCTTTACAAGAAATTTCAATTATTATATTTTCTCTGTTTTATCACACACACACACAAAAAAAAAAGATTTAATCTCTTACTCGAAACATTGATTATGTATATGAGCCCTCATTAAGGCTCACACAGACAGCGAGATTTGTTTATATTCTCAAAAGCTGAAGAATAAATTGCCAAAATAATCATCCAAGTATGGAATTCCTCGCCAATTTAATGGTGGTTATTTTCTGTACTCTCTGAAGAGCTCGAACCCTTATTAACGCTGGACACGAACTTTTCTCTCCGATGACGTCAATCGAACGTCTACACAGCGAAGAAGCAAATTGCTGTATGTAAATGTGATTCGTCGAGGCGTATTCCGCCATTCATTAATTCGGGAGATTCTTGTCATTTTGCTGGGTGTGAGATTATTTATTCTGCCATTTCAGATAATTAGCTCGTGTTACCAGTTCAAGATGGTCTTAAAGAGATTTCTGGTGCTTGAAGAGGTCATGATTAATCTGCTGCCAATAACCATTATGTTAACATGATTTTGAGAATTTTAAAACATATTATACATGTCTTCGTTAATAAGATTGATGCCCATGTGTGGAACACATTAACGTTACAAAAATGGCTCATCGCCGAATAACATTTTAAACAATGCCATCATGCAGTTTGTTGATAAGGTATTGAAATCTAAACATAAAAATTGTTCTTATCTCAAATTAATAACTAAATATAAACATTGAAATCTGACATAAAAGAAGTCGTCTAAATTATATTATTGAAAATAATCTTGTTTATGATTCAATATCTGTTTCTTTCTAAAAGAACGAGTTCTTTTTTACAATATTGGTGTATGACATGCCATGAGTGCCTTATGATGTGCAAAAAATACTATTGCCATGATTTTATCATAAATATATTAATTAGTTTCACACAAATTTAATAAGATTTTTTTAAAATGCTTTGTTTCGATAACTAGCGAAGTAGTTTGTTGTAAAATCAATATTGATAGAAATATCCTTAGATTAAATTAAGCAAATTTTTCAACATGGAAGCAGCATTTTAAAGATCCGAACAATTGCATTAAAATATAGTTTTTCAATTTTAGCTGAAATGCTTATATAGAGATTATATAGATATATCTTTTAGCACTTCAGCTGATATTTTTATCATTCTTACGTGATAAAAATTCATGATGAAGCATACTGTAACTCGGTGGGAAGTCTTACTCGAAGATTTACACGTCATATGCATGCATTAATGTATAATAAATGAAAATTTACACACACAGTACTGATGTGAAACTGAGTTTAACTTGGTAATACATGATGACGACACAAAAAATGCATTTATTTAAATTTTTTATTACTATATATTACACATGATATTTCAGGACTATTATATAAAGAAATAATTACCTTTCATTAAAAAAAAATCATTATGATAAAAATTTAAAAAAATTCTAAAAGTTGTTTTTTTTTTTTTTTTTTTTTTTTTTTTTTTAACATTTCTTTTTTATCCTTAGGCCGTTTTCGGCATTTCTGCCATTTATTGACGAGCAGCTGAATAAAATGGCAAGGAAGCATAAAAAAAATTTAAATTAACGTCCGCTAAAATTTTTTGTTAAAAAAATTAAAGTTAGTAATTTCCTTAGACTCTTAATTCTCAGAATAAAAATTTGTGATTTTTTTCCATCTCATTCTATTTTCTATATTGTGTCAATGAGAATTTTTTATGTCATTTATTTAGTATTAAGATAATATTCTGGTCATATGCAAAATTAATAAATGTACAAAACTCATTTGGAAGTACTCATACTCATTTATATTTAATATAAATTTATCTATAAAATTTTGTAGGTAAATCCACGAAGGGAATTTTTTAATCGTAAAAGATTTTTTAATTAAGTTAATCTATAGAGTCAAAAACATACAGAATATAAAGATAAAGTGTTTTTGCAAAGAGTCTACTGAGAGTAACTTTTGAATGCTGCTAAAAAATATTTAATTTTATATATGTTGTATATTAAATGCTTTTATTTACATTAAAGTAATCAAAATAATAATGCAAAGTTTATAAAAAAATGCTCGAAACTTGTATTGAAAAAGTGATGAACGTATTATATTGAAAATTGATAAACAAAAGAAATAAACATTCTATAAACTTCTCTAATATACATGGGAAATTATGCATTACCATTTACTATTACATTATTTTAATTCAAAATTTTGAAAAAATTATTTTTTACAATTATCAAAATTTTTTGCTGGAAATTTTCAGCCTAAGATTTTTTATTCATAAAATTGTTACTAACTAAACACACCTTTAATTTAAAAAGTTTAATTAAATTTAAATTTTGCATTGTACAATATTAAGTGTTAGAACAGATTCATTATAAGATTCCATGAGATGTCAATTGTGGGGGACTGTGTTAATAATCAATCTACATTTAAGTAATCAATAACAACAGTAATAAATAGTTCAAATTTGTAATCAGTTATTAATAATAGCAAAATTTTAACCACCATTTCTTAGCGTTTAATATTCAAAGGAATCCATGGCTATTTTTTTAAAAATTCACGAATTGATTTTGAGTATTCAAATGTCTTCTTCTACAATTATAAAATAAAAGTAACTCATGATTAAAAATGTAATAACTTATCATTTTCCTTAAAATTTTGATTAAACTATATAAATGTCTATTCTATTAGATTTGTGTTTTATTTGCATTTTATTATACTGGTTTTTGATTATTTTTAAAAAAATTAAATAATAGATTTTTAAATTAAATGTTTGTTTTAGATTTTAAAAATTTTCAATATTAATAAATATTTTTTATACTCTTGTTTAAGAAGTTTGTAAACATTCTAGTAAATTGCAAGATCAGAAAAATCTTAGAATGGAATTTCAAAGAATGTAAAGGTAGTCATTCTTATCTGTTAAAAATAAATAATTAAATACCATAAAGAATAAAAAACAGAAGTAAAATTACAAGTAAATATTCATAAGCACAGTTCTCAGTCGCATTTATACGTAGTCTATTTCAAATAGAAATAAAAAAATTTTAAAAAGTAAGCACGAAAGTTGTGCAGTATTTTACCTGTGATTTAGAAGTTTCAAATATTTATTTTTATGCCCTTCCCCCGAAATTTGATACAGGGCGAAACGACTGATTGGTTGGTTGGCGTGCTGCCAATATCAGTTTCTATCTTGTCGATTCCGATGCCAGTTTTAGAACTCCTTTTGAATTCAGAACGTCGGCGATCAATCGAAAACAAGAATTTTTTTCTTTCTGAAAAATAAAAAAAAATATTGTAAAAAGAAAATTAGAAATAAAAACGTCACAGGTGGATTAACTTTCCATACTTTGTGTATGTTCTTTTTTTTCGATGAAGAATAAAAAATTTGTGAAAGAAATTCTAAGTCATAGTATTCTTGTTTTTGCATATACAAATTTAAAATGATTCGACATTATTTTTAATTATTATTTCTTTTCAGAATATGAATATAGTACTAGTGCTTAAAATAGATTTGTGATTCTTTCGAAGAACAAATCAAACTCACCACTCGTAAAAGTTTATGTCAATTGGCCCTAAGTTCGGGCATTCTCTTGCATGCTGTCTTACCTTACTTGATTAAATTGGTTAAAATCGCTAGTATGAAACGATATTCTCATGAAGATAAGTTCCAAAGAAACTATATGCCTAATTTCTGATTATTAATACATTTAATAAACATGCATAAACAAATAACATAATATAAATATCTGCATTAAGAATAATATTTAATGTATTTCCTGTCACTAAACAAATTCTTTTTCTATCAACGGTGAATAAAATAGTGTAAATATCATTAACGAATTTTATGTTTTTCTCAGTTTTCTTTTATTGTTATTTTTGGCCAACGATGTTTTCAACGAGTTTATTGATGTTATGTAAAATACTTTTCTAATGTTCTTTTGTGTAAAACATTACCTAATTGCAATATTATGTTTTTTAACGTTATGTTGAATTCTAAAGTAATTACATAAAAAAATCGAAAGACACACACACAGAAACTTCTTAATCTTATAGATAGAAAATGATCAGTCATTTAATGTTTTAGTCAGTGAAAAAACTTTTCTACTATGCTTCATAAAATATTTACATTAAAGAAGAAATGATTTCAATTTCATCATTTTAATATATGTATAAATGATATAAATAATATATATATATATACATATTAAATAAATTTTACCTTTGTTGTAATTTCAGAAATTTTTCCATTTTCAATTAATTAACACAGATTGTTTTAATATAAAATATGTCTTGTGAACAGTAAAAATCAATTTATTATTAAATATTTTATCGAACTGCATTTTCCAAATATTTATCTTGAATCGCAAAGGTTCTATGATTCAGATATTTTACTGACTTTCTAGATCGATTTGCTTTTAATGATTTTATTTCATATTATCGATTGTAAATTACGCTTTTCATTAATTTTTGTCAGCACTTATTAGTTATCATTTTTATTCTTGTTTATAATTCTGTTAATATGCTCCCATTTCTTATATGATTAAATCATTTGTATGTAGTTTATATTTTCAAAAAAATATATGTATACATAATTTAAGTAGCGAAACAAATTATTTTACTATAATGTAATTTTAACTCTTCTCAATTTTTTTTTCCCAGAAAGTTATGTGTTGCGAGAAAAAATTCTTTGTGAAAACATTAACTATGGCAAAAAAAAAAAAAAAAAGAAATTAATTAATTAATTTTGAATTTTTTTCATGCTAAAATTAAATATATCTTTCTCTTAAAGTACTAGTTTAATTATTTAGTTTATATACACTTAAAAGTGTACAAATATTAGGATACAACAAAACATTATGGTAATTATAAAAATATACCCGAAAAAACAAGATATTCGTTCATATTACTATAACTGTGGATAATATGTTGTTCACAGATTATTTAACAGAGTATATATATTCGAAGGTAATTTATATTGCATAAACTTTTACTAATGATAATCCGTCAGTTTTCTTTTAGAAGCAAATTATTCTCTATTCATAACATAAAACACATTACAAGCTAAAAAAAAAAGGTAATTTTACTAACATTATAACGTGTAACTATTCTCAAAAGACAAGTTAAGAAACGATTAGAGAATTCTTTTTATTTTGATTTTCTGCGCACGTGATGAGAATGATAAAGTGCTTTCATTCAGAATATAATCATAAACAGAATAGAAACACACCTGCTAAGTTAAATGCTATATGAATCCTGCATATTAATTTTTTTTTCTTTTTGAATTGCGTAAAATTACAAAAAAAAAAAATTATAATCGTTAAGAGGCTATAATTGTAAACTTTCTCATGTAAGTAAAAAATATTTTTCTCATTAATATACCATTAGAAATCTGTGTATTCACTCAGTTATTCAATAAACTAAACATCACCAAAGAAAAATGAATTATAATTTAGTTATTATGGCATATTATAGTACTATATATCGAGCTATTAAATTAGAAACATAATATTTTTAAAAATCTCCAGAACACATGATTTTTAAGCTTAGTATAGGTGGTATACAAAATCGAAAGATAACCATGTTTTCTCAAGACATTAGAGCTTAAATGCATTAAATTGAAATTGGAACAATATTTCTTCGACATCGAACATATTATTTTAAATTTTGGACTTTAATTTTTATATGTATTAATAAATGCACAATGTATACATTGTAATTTGTTTTTTTAAAAAGAGCTTTTTGAAAATTTAGATTTAGAATTTTTTTTTCTGTGTTGCGTTTTGTAATGAATACTCTTATTTGGAGATATGTCATGTCCATAAATTTTAAGGTTTTATACTTGATCTAGTCGAAAACTGTTATATTTAGAAGGTAGGTTTATAGGCATAAAACTTTCGTACGCAGTTGAATGTCAATTCATTGGTTTGGTGTGGAATTTCGGCGAAGAATGTACCAGTTAAAATGTCTATTACGTTATAATTATCGATGACACAGATTTAACAAATGATTAAGTGTGCTATTTAATTATGACTATTGTGTTGAGAGAGGGGCTTTCCAACCATTATTTAAATTTATATAACACAGCTAAAATAACACTAAAAGCATACCAGAAGTTTTACATAATACCAGGCTCAGAACACAGGTTTACCAAATGAATACACAGCATTAGCAAAACATGAAAAAAACAACCGCTTTAAAAGCATATATGTTTCCAAATTTATACCTTTAATTGGAATCACGTTGCTTCAAAGAGGACTTAGATTTACTCAAGTTTTGATAATCTCAGTAGTGGAAAGAAGCATTTACAGTAACTGATAAGCATAAGCATGTGTAACGTAAACGTAAACTCTTACTTAAAAAAAAAAAAGTATTGTATAAATAAATATATTTCTTGCAATTATGTTCAACAATTCTATTTAAAAAAAAATTGAATTATTTTCTCTATGTAAAATTCCAAAAAAAAAAAAAAAATCGATGTTCTATAACATTATTATTATTCATTTATTTAACAATTAAAATCTCATCGCAATTATATGAATATAAGTTCAGTAATAATAATTCAGAAATGTTTATGATATTTTATAGCTATAAGTAATGGAATCCCATTAAAAAAATATGCACCAATGCCTCGAAATAAAATATATGGGCATGATATTTTACATGTAAGAGTTGCATAATTTTTATATTTAAGATTTGTTCATAAACCAAGAGACGTATGTGTGTGTATTTGGTTGAAGTAAAAGTTAAATAAAAACTAAATTAATTTTAAAAATGTAAAATTTTTAGAGACATTTTAGTGTAGTAAGTGAAAAAATAAAGTAACTGAATTAAACAAAACAGAAAAAGTATTTAAGAACATAGAAAAACGTTTCTGATAAAAACAAGATGAAACATGAAGAAAATAAAGGAAAATAATTTGAGTAATATTGATAGATAGATAAATATGCGGTTAAATATGAAGTAAATATTGCACAGTCGTTTCCAAATTTTCCTAAGTATCAATCTTTCACTATTTTCTAAATAATTAAACTTGACTTCAGCAGAGAAGTTTCGAATTTCTTTAAGAATGAATCTTCAGCGATGTAAACATTATGGTGCCTTTAAATAGCATAAACTTTGCATCGTATTTTAACAAGAGTTCAAATAAGTCTTCCATTTAGGTCATTTTACCCCTTTGGAGTTTTTCTTCAGTCTGAGCTATTTTGAGTCTAATTCTAAATAACCAAAAGATTAATCCAACGTCTCCATTACTGAATAGTAAACTTTAGCATATCTCTACCGCTTGTGGTATGACCAAAAACACGTTTGAATACGTTTTATACGATATAATCCTGCTTGAGAAACCGCAGCTATTGAATTGCTTAGAATAAATATTTGATAACAAAACTTAGAATAAAATGGAATATTCTTATGCTACTTAGAATGTCGAGTTCCATTTAAACTTAATACATTCATATAGAAGAAATCCCATAAAACATGGATCAAGAAATATGGAGAATGATTTTCGATATTTTAGCATAAATAAGATAAAGAAAAAAGATGTAGTAAAATCATGATTTCTTACTTTTTGTTTTATTTTAATGTACTGGGGAAACCGTACCATTTTCAAAAAAGTTTGTTCTAATATATATAACCACTGGAGGGGAGGGGAAATGTTATTTTAATTCAAATTATATATACCACAAAAGCACACTTACATTTTACCTTTATACTGGACATTTTTTTATTTGCATTTCAAAGAAGGCTGACTGAATTCCTACTTGTTATAATTATTTCCATTTCCTTAAAATATGGACACCAAAAGTTTAATCTGTCGAAATTTCATGAAATTTGTTTATTAAAAATTACATAATTATACCAAGAAAGGGTTATGAATACGACTCTTAAATTACAATAATTTAACAGCTGTGTAACATTACTTTGTGAAGAATATAAACATTTCATATACATTAAATGTATTTTCCCAATGCATGATGGGATATATAGTGTGTTTGAAAATCAAGATTAACATCCCCTTTCTAATTTAAATCACCCAATTAAAAATTAAAGCAAAAAATTTAATATTTTTAAACAATGTAATGTTGAACAATAGTGATTAAAACAAACATAGAATTTAGTGCTTTTCCTTATGCAAATTTGCCAGAATAAAAGTATAGAAATTTTCTTGGTTTCTAACACGTGAGTACAATTCTCTATTAATGAAAAATCCCACTGGAATTCAATACACTTGGTTGACATTCATTTTAATCAGAATGAAAGTTAACATTAATTTTAATCAGGATAATGTACAGATTCAAAAGGTAAATTATATAACAGATAGATCAGTAAATACACTACTGTATTGAAACGTCAATTAAAGTATTACTAATTTAATATTATATACTTAGTTCCAATTGAAAGCGATAAAAAGAAATAAATCAACTTCCGTTTGCCGAAACAGAAAAAAAGGAGCTAAACTTAAAAATATAATTTTAACGAGGACAATCTTCATAATTAAATGGAGCGACTTTGCAGAATAAATTAACCCTTGTAAACCATTTGTTGAAACATGAGAATATTGATCCCAGGTCAATTTAAGAATCCTTATCACATAAAACGCAAGTTAATATTTTCGTGAAACACTTGACTTAAAGTGGGCTTCTTCTATGGTTTCTCCACTGAAAAGAATTCTGCTTGACAGCATTGGTATTTAATTCGGCACTAACTCATAAATAATTTCTCAGGACTCTGGCTTATGGTCCTATCTACAAGAATGAATTAATATACATTCTATATAAATCCATGATAACCTCATAACACCTCTATTCCATTACATGAAACTATATATGGCACACAATGCACTATAATACATGTTATAGTTGTGAACAGTCTTTGTTAATCTAATCATTAATGCAAGCATGGCCTCAAAGAGGTATTTAATGTATACGCATTTATTAGAAGTGTTAGGAAATATTTAATGGCATACTATAAATGCCAAGTAAGATGTCACATTAATGGCGCGAATCAGTGTTGCCAAGTAAGTAGATCGTTTTATAATAATTAATAACCCAATATTTTCTTGGTTCAGTGAATTCATTATACTTTTGAATACAATTATTACTTCATAGTACCCAATATGTTGAAAATGTAAAAAGACGTTTACGTCACTAGCTTTTAAAAGAAAAATTAGTGGCATTTTTTTTATTTCTTTATAACAATGACTACATAAATTAGCCTTTATTATTCACTATAATGCCTTTATTATTCACTTGATTTTTCCAATTGAAGAAATATTTTGAATGAAAATTAAACGTCTGAAATATTCTTTTCTTGAAAAATACAAATCTGTATTTTCCCTTAATATCATGATGCAGCAGCTATTTATATTCAATTTAAATATGTCATTATACATTTTAAGATGATTTTAAGTTTTAAGTATGTCATTGTATAAGCCCGAAAGCAACCTTTTCCTAACTAATGATTGTATTATATTAATTATTTGCATATATTACAGATTTACACTATAAAATGTTAAATATTTTGAATATTACCTTACTTGTAGGTGAAATTTCACTACTTTTTGTTTGTTCAAAAAAAAAAAAAAAAAAAAAATACTGGAACCAAAAGGTATATTTCATTTACTTATCTTGTATCTTTCTATTTTCTGCTTTCAGAAAAAAAATGAACTTGAAAATTAAATGCGATTATCAAAACCAAATAACTTAAATATTTGATAGAAAATTTTCTTCATTTATTGAAATGTAGTTTCATAATGGATTACTGCACATAAATATATTTAGTAAAAAATATCAATAAATATCTCTTTAATAAAGATAAAATAGGCTTGAATTATCAGGTTTTTAATTTAGTTCGCTAAATAACATTTTAATGATATTACAATAAATAGTATTTTAAGAACATAAAAGTTTTCTCATTCAGTCAAAGTTCTTAGTCAAATTATGTCCTACTTTACATTAAATCAAATACCAGAAGAGCTAAAAACTTATCATAAACTATAACAGTCAAAAGTAAGAATTTGAATATTCTCATGTTGACATTTTTGTCTTTCTTTTCACAAAACCCTTTGTTGTTAAGATCTTATAGGTGCCTTGTTTAAAATAACTTTAACTATTCCTTACTCATTTGCCTTACTCAAGTTTGTAAATTATGATATTCAAAACGATTGGTAATTGTATGATTCAATATTAAAAAACGAATAATATTTTAAAAAAAAAAAAAACTTTATTTTTGAAAATACATTTTTTATATATTAAATATGACGTACACTATAATATTACATATTGACAAAACTAAATGATGAATAGATTTGTATTACTAACATGTGCTTATAAATTCATAACATAATAATCATTCTGAAAATTTTTGAAAATAATTTTGATTTTTAAAACAATGAATTAAGGAAAAGGTGCTTTGAGTAATTTAAAACAACGATTTAGAAAGATTCACTCAACTGTAAGTTATTAGAAAACGAAAATAAAAATCTCCAAAAAAAAAAAAAAAAAAAAGCTTAAAACTCTTTAAAAGTTTGTGACGTCATAAGTCTTTAAGCATGTAAAAGCAAACATCCAGGATGGAAGTCAAAATTGAAGCACGTTTGTTGAGTTTATTTAAAAGCCGACGTAAAACCTATAAAATCATTTATTCGACGTGCTTTGTCTCGTTTCATTCTTCGGAAGCCGCTAAACGTTTACTTCCATTCTTTCTTTAAGCCCTTTGGCAACGTGCCATCTTTGGTGAAGCGCCAACTAGCGGATATTGCTAAAGCTTCGCCTGTATGTGTGAAAATGAAGAATAACCCAAGTGTTTTCCGAGCGGCTTTTTTCAACGGAAGAAGGGAAGGGGGAAAGAATCAAAAATGAAATGCGAAATTGTTGAAACACAAAGCACAATATCCGCATTGCAACAGTTCCCCCCCCCTCTCCCTCCCAAATCCAAGGATTTTTAAATTCGAGTTAGTCGTCGGAAATGTATGTAAATCAAATTTTTCTTTCAATAAAAGAAAGTAAAACTTATTGATAAATACAGCCTACGACAATATTTCTCATATTTTATTAGTTTCGAAGTTGAGAAATAAATACGCGGTAGCTTTCATCTCGGTACAAATCACGAGATTTTTTTTTCATATACGTAGAAAACTTCAGGTAGATTTTTTGACCTGTCAGTTAACTGTCAAAAGTGATTTAATATTTTTTCAATGGAAAATTTGAAATATATATTGAAAAAGGGGCAGTAAAAGATACTATAAAGCTGAATAGTTTTTTTTTCTTTCTTTCTATTGGATGTTCATTCCCGAAGAAAAATTGTAATTATTCATCTTATTCATATGGATCATTTTGATTCTCTTTGTGTACTTTATATTGCATTAGTTTTTGTATTGCTTACTAAAATTATGTATTATTGCAAAAAGAAAAAAAAAAAGTCTGGAAAATAATAATATCGTGCATTAGTTCCATAAAGAAATTAAAAAAAATTTTTTTTCAATGGTCGGTGTATATCGGGATATATTGTTCCCTTATACCCAAGAAATCAACCAAATATAGCGACCTCTTTGCCGCTGAGGCGTTGCCCCGGGTGCACCACAGGGGGTGGGCCACCATTGCACCCAAACACATGCCATATAGACCCGTTTATAGGGTAGGCACCATTCCTACCTCATTCACACACAAGGAAAGGACAAAGACAGGATAGAGAGAGAGACAGTACATCCATGCCTGAACCGGAATTCGAACCCAGGACCTCCCTATCCGTAGTCAGGAACGCTGACCACTAGACAAGCTGGTCGTTAGAAATTTTAAAGTGGAAGTTAAGTTTCAGTTTTCCTTTTCCCAGTTTTAATCTTATCAAAAATCTGCAGCAAAATAAAATACAAATTATTATTTATCTTTTTACATCACTTCAGACAAGGTGTCGTAGCTTGCACACTATTATTTTAAATTGAGGCATAAACCGACAGCAATTAAGATGGCAGTGACAATTTCGACAAAATATCAGGAATCGTAGTCCATGAAAAATAATTGTATGATTATAAGTAAAATCATTTGTCTTGAGCCTTCTCTAGAAATTTTTATAACTACTGATTATATGATCTATTCATGATAAAAAGTTACTAGTAGATTGAATACATAATTTTCTAAAATCTATCATAAAGTTAATTGTTATATAAAGTATGTGAAAATATACTTAAAATGGTTGAAAAAATTACGTAATAATATTCATTAACTTAGATAGATCGTAATTTTGTGGTAAGAATTATTTTTAGATAGTTACAAGCTCAATCTTAAGACCTATTAAATAACTTTTTTTTTTTGGCACATTTTGAATTTTTCAATTTTGAATATTTTATCATGTTTTTTTCTCTCATGACTTAAAGTTACATTTTATTATTTACAAAAAGCCCTTCTCAAAAAGGGAACATGTAATACTCATATTTACTTGCTTTAAGATAAACTTACAACGGCTTTGTACAAGAAGTTGTCATCACAGATTTTGCAGATTTTTGATAGACCATTTCGATTACCAAGAGAAATATGTACTTCTCTTGATTTTATGGAAAGCTCCGTTTTGCAAACTGAAATATTCTTCAATTTACGGAAACATTGCCTTTTTGACTTTTGACTTTTTTCATCTTTGAGGAAAACTCAAAAGTTAATATTTTCACATTTGTTGTGTTTATAATCTTTGAAGTGCAATCAATAAAAAAGAAAAATTATTTTCTAGGAATGGTTGTTGCTCAGTTTAAAATTTTTATCTGATTAACCATATTACATTTTTTTTTTTTTACATAAGAATATTTTTGTTACTGGAGATGTGTATTTACTAAACTTATTTACTACCCGTGGTACCTCTAAATGTTTATTTCGTCAAACATTTCTTTAATAAATTTTTTTCACCCATTTATTTTTCCTTTGCGAATAGTTCTTTTCGGTGTTTTTCTTCCCTAATTTTTACTTGCCTTCCTAATTTTTTACTCCCTTTCCTAATTTTTTGGGCTGGCCATGTTATTCGTATGCCAACTGAACGCACCGCTAAAAAAATCTTTCTTGCAAGGCCAATGGGAAAGCGTTCCAGAGTTGGCCCAAAATCAGATGGATTGATTGTCTTGATAGGGACTTTAACACTATTGGAACATCTAATTGGAAAAGTGCTGCTGAGTACAGGCCAAGATGGAATAAGCTCATTGAGAAGGCTAGGACACACACAGGGTTGTAGTGCCATTGTTGATTGATTGATTGACTGTGAAAGAATATTTCTTTATTTTTCTTTCCGTGTATTCATTTTGCCTGTATTCCTCAAATTTTTAGAAAAATGTCTGATTGAAGTTTTGAATACGAAGTAAAATATGGTGTTTATAATTTTCGTTTCCTTATTTGAAGAGGTGCGACAACTTTTTTTTAAAACAATTTTAAAATTTTCCTTATTTATAAAACCATTATAGTTTGAAAAGAGCTAGTTTGAGGTTAATCTCAACTAGACATGCTAGATGTAACTAACATCTGAATTCTCGACGCAATGATCTAGAGGTCCCAGAATTGATGAAAATATCCAAAGATTGAAGAAGTGACGAATAACGTTTGTTGAATAAAATAATATTTTGCATTCTTATTAAAAAGGAGATTCTTGAACTTATCAACCTAAGAAATATTTAGCTCATAACAGTGGTCTCAACGTTTTGATTTTACGGACCAGTAAATTCATAGTTTATATCTCACGGTTAACTGTTAAGATTTTTTATATATTAAATATATTTATAAGAAAATTGTAATATAAGAACATATAAAATGTACTTAGTTAACAAAATGAAACTGTTAACTTTAGCCAAATTATAAAAGCTTTATTAATAAACAAAAACTAAAATTAAAACTACTGAAAAGTGGCTTAAGTCTATCAGGCTATTAGTATTATACATTCTTAATGTAATGGATGTTCCTGTTTATTTGAAATATATATAAGATTCTAATAAATATCTTAAAAATCTCAATAAAATATTAAATATTATCCCAGTTCTTATCAAATATTAGAAAGTATGCGCATGGTTAAGATTTAAGTTTCATATCTGTCTTAAATAAACACCAATTAACAAAAAAAAACCTAAAAACTTTCTTATTAACCCAAATAGCAAATTTAACAGATTTTGTTTTCAATTCATTACTCCGTAAATCCACCTTTAACTGCCTGATCTGAAATATACGTGTGCAATATACATGGGAGTGAAGCATTAAAAGATTGCGAAATGAAACAAGGCAAAAAATGCATCTAAAACAATTCAACTACAACAGTACGACTTATTTACTGTGGTGTTATTCAATAAAGTAGCGTTTTTATGAATTTTCGCGTATTATTTTGAAGTAAATTATGTTTCAATGCATCTCAAAACGCAATGAGAAAATATATTCCACATTTTTCTATGAACCAGTGAAATTTTCTCGTGACCACCACTTTGAAGAAGGCTGATTTAGACACTGCGACCTCCTATAAAAAGATAGTTGTTTTTGCACCAGCATACTTCCTTATGCTTAACCCAGAGTATAGTTTCATCAGTTAGGTGGAAACAGCAAGTTGGGAGTCATCTTAATTTAGAAACAGGACTAAGAAACCGAACTACCTTTTACTTAAGTGATTGTAGTAAAAGGTGGTTATCTTTTGATTGATTTCCGAATCTAAAGGATGATAGTATTTCTTTATTTTCATGTAATATGTAAAGGAAAGTATGCCTTACTCCCCTCTATATTCAATGACGGAGTATAAATCATAAGAGTATTTAAACGTAAGTAAGCTATTAATGTGACATTCCCTTAATGAGTTAAGAAATTTCAATTAAGATTAAAGCCTCAGCCAACCTGAATTCACAGAACGAAAACTCAAGTTAAGAGTTATAGATGGTCACCAATTTAAATACAGCTCAAAGATGACAGTTTTTGATTTTAGTTTATAACTAGAAATTAATCACAAATATCATAAGACAAATTTACTTTTTCGCATGATATAAAAATATTCCTGTTATAAAACCAAATGAGAGGCAAAATTTTGACTTCATGAATCTTATTTATGCCTAAATAACCCTGTTTATGAATAAATTAACTGAGCAATCAAAACGTGTCTCATGTCTTTTCACAGGTTACGCCGCCACACTGACACAGGTCTTGTCTCTTTTGGTCTCGGTCTCGACCCATATGGAAGGACCCCAGGTGGGTACAGCATGGCACAAAGACATCAACATCTGAGGAAGCCACGATCGTGGCACCCGTCTCCTTACGTCTCGGAAGACGAAGACGAGAGGGAGGAGAAGAAGGCGAAGATAAAGGCAGAGATAGCGAGACGAAGGCAGCACATAGAAGAGAACGCCAGGTTACACGATGAGTTATACAAAATAGCCAGAGTTAGAGACGCCACAGGTGACTCATACATACTCCATACCTATTCTTTAATTTTTATCCACTTTTTAAAGATAATGAGTCAAAAATTATATTACAGAATTTTTAAATATATTGAGTCAAAAATTACTATACTAATAACTGTAATATAATGAGTTATACTAAATAGCCATTATACCAATAGAATTAGAAACGCTTTAGGTGACTTATACATAATCCATACCTAATCTTTAATCTTATCCACTTTTTAAAGATAATGTGTCAAACTGTACTAGTTATACAAAACAGCCAGAATTAGTGACTCATACATACTCTACACCTATTCTTTAATATTTAAGATAATGAGTCACAAATTATATTTTTAAAGATAATGAGTCAAATTGTATTGGTTATACAAAATAGCCAGAGTTAGAGACATCATAGGTGACTCATACATACTCCATACCTACTCTTTAATTTGTATCTACTTTTTAAAGATAATGAGTCAAATTGTATTAGTTATACAAAATAGCCAGAGTTAGAGACGCCACAAATGACTTACGCATACTCCATATGCATTCTTTAATTTGTAACTATTTTTTGAAGATAATGAATAAAATTTTATAATATAATTTTTAAAGATAATCAGTCAAATTGTATTGGTTATACTAAATAACCAGTGTTAGAGACGCCACAGGTGACTCATATTTATTCCGTACCATTTCTTTAATTTTGATCTAGATTGTAAAGATAATGAGTCAAATTATATTAAATCGCCAAGTTTTGTTGCTTATCTTACTTTTGTTTCGCCAAAAGTACTCAAATCAATTTGATTGTGGAATAATTATTTTGTACATCCATTTAGCAATTCGTTGCCTCAACTTTCTTTTCGGGAATTAAAACTATTAGTGGTTTTGAATCGACATTCATCTGAAGTTGTCATTTGAATTAGCTCTAGAAGCTTAGTAGACAATCAAATCAAATCATATTCTCATTAGATTAGGAACTGAATTAATAATAGGAAATTTTTTATAGTCATGAATACTTCCACGACGTACAGAATTGTTTTCTTTTATTGCTTTCGTTAATTTTTTTCTAATTTGGCGATATATTTCGCATTTAATAAAAAGTTAAGCTTGATAAGTTGTCAAAAAATACAGAGCTTTGAATTTTATTTTATCAGAAATAAATGTGTGGCGAATATTTCAAATTCAATAATTTAATTAAAAGTTGAACTCAATAATTTAATCAAATATGTGTTTTAGATTAAGGATGATGTGAATTATTTGTAACTCATTGAAATTTATACTCACTATGAAAAATTACAAATTCACTTTTAATCTCGAAGCTAACATAATATGAAACGATAAAATACCTTCGATTCCAATATGTTTTATTAAATTTACTTTTTCAATAAGTTAAAAAAATTTATTATAAAATTAAATACATCTTCATACTAAATTTAACATTTTGGCATCAATAAATTAAAAACTAATGTTAAATAATTCTTAAAGAAGGTGTTTTAAATATTTATTAATATAATATTATTATGTGTGTGTGGACTAATAGAGTATATAATAACATTTTAAATAACTCATAGGGTACGTGATTAAAGTATTTTTATTCATATCAATCGACAGATATTTATTCATAATTATTCAGAAGTACAAAAAAATGGCGAAATAATATTTTCTTTATTATTTGAACAATTCTGTTAACAAAATGAAACATCCACAGTTAGATACTTTAAAATTTTTAAAAGTGCATTTATTTTTATAAGATATTTCTGTAATTCAAATTTATATATACGAGGGTTGCTATTTATATTTCTGGCCTAATAATGAAAAAACAAATATGTAGGATCGAAATTGGTTTTATTGTTTTTCAAAATATTCTCCATGATGATCAATACACTTTTGCATGCGTTTGAACCAATTTTCAAAGCACTTTTTCCAGTCCGATTGAGGTAACTCCAAAACATGCGTTTTGAATGCATCAACCGCTTCTTCGGGGGTCGAAAATCGTTGTCCACGTAATTTATTTTTGATGTTTGGGAATAAGAAGAAGTCATTGGGTGCCAAATCAGGTCTGTACGGCGGATGACCCATCAGTTCGATCTTTCGCTCCGTCAGAAATGCCTTTGTTTGAGTCGATGTGTGAGAGCTCGCATTGTCATGATGAAGAATGATTCGCCTGTTCTTCTGCTTTTTCGAATTTCTCCGATGACTTCTGGCAAACAAATGGTCGTGTACCATTCAGATTTGACAAATCCTGCGTTGCTCTAACGCCACTGTTGCCACATGACCGTTAATGTCGAAGAAACAGGCAATCATTTGTTTCGATGTGCTTCTTCCTCGAACAACTTTTGTTGGTTTTGCCTCGTCTTGGAAGACCCATACAGTTGATTGCTGTTTTGTTTCCGGCTCATATGCATAGATCCATGATTCGTCACCTGTGTAGATGTTATACACAGCCTTTGATGTACCTTGAATGTATTTTCCAACATTTCCTTGCACCAATCGACACGAGCCTTTTTTGAGCGTTTGTCAGATTATGCGGGATCCAACGCGAACAAATTTTTTTTACGCTCAAATGTTCATGCAATATTTTATTGATGCTAGTCATACTAATGTCCAAAGACGCCTCTATCTCACGGTATATCACATGACGATCTTGCTTTATCAGTTCACGCACAGCATTGATCTTTTCTGGCACAACAACGGATTTTGGACGACCTGCACGGATTCGTCCTGGATCGAACATCGACCACGATTAAATTCGTTATACCAATTTTTACAGTGCTGTAGGATGGCGCTTTATCGCTGTATAAAGAATTAAGTTAATATAATATTATTATGTGTGTGTGGACTAATAGACGTCGATAGTAATAACATTTTAAATAATGGCACGAAAATGTTCAGTGATTCAATTCCATTTTTATTCATATCAGATCGACAGAACTTTATTCATAATTATTCAGAAGTACAAAAAATAAAGCGAAATAATATTTTCTTTATCGTTTGCTGAATTTATGTTTAACAAATATCAAACATCCACAGTTCGATACTTTAAAATTGTTCGGTCGCCTAGCAACACTTACTGTTGCCAAGGCCAGAAATATAAATAGCAACCCTCGTAATATATTTTTAATTTTAGATCACACGAGCGCGTATAATTATTCATATTAATTTTTTTATTGATCATGTAATTTGAGAATATTAAAATGATAAGAAATACTTAAATTGGATTATGGTATGATTTTTCAAGTTTTTTACTCATAATAATATTGTTTGAAGAAATTTAATTTAATTGGTTGGTGTCGTGTCCAGTAAGGGAAATCGATTGGCTGTTGGCAATGACGAGTTTGGTCAGATTCACTAGATTCCCTAATCGCCAACAAATAGGTATTCTCCGATGTTCTTGACAGATGTCAGTATTGCTGGACATTTAAAAATGTGGTATGGAGAAAGTTCTTCATCAGGACAATTTCAACATTTTAAATATGTCCTTGTATTGTTTACATTTATTTTCAGGCCAGTGAAGTGGCCAATCGTGTGATTGTCTTTGTGATTTCTCTGTTGGAATCAATCTGTGGCATTTTTTTTTAATTCACCCTAGCGGTTTTCTCTTTAAAACGATATCGGGTAATCTCTTGCCTTTCTTGCCAATTCATCAGCTGAATCATAACTCTCGGTTTCTACATATGCTGGTATCTACTGATGGATTACGTTTTCCTAATTTGGCAATTTGTCGAATGTGGTAAACATGCACTATGAAATTTAATTTATAGTTCATTATAGTTACATTCATCGGTTTTTTTGGTTGCAAAGTATCTTAATATGTATATAAATAAAAGATTATAAATTGATTCCACTCTTTAAAAATTCCAGAAATATCTCTCAATTTATTAATTTAAAAGAGCAGCGTATTCAATATTTTCCCTTTGAACATTATTATATCATTTAATTTTTTTCTTTCAAAATAAAAAGCATTCCTTTTATAATATTTAGTAATATGACGTTAACATGGTTGCTGTTAATAGCTTAAAAAAGCTTGGCTGATCTGTTATTAAAATTAATATTATTTTACAGTACTAATGATTTTTATATTAAGTGTTTTCAAATAAAACTTTCAAACTCAAATGCAAAATTATCAATATTGCTATGCGGTGATTATGTTAAAATTAAAAGGCAAAAGAATTGTAAATAAACTGTTAATTTACAGAATGTTTTCGCTTAAGTGGAAGATCAAAAAACATTGAGACTGACAAGAAAGAAAAAAAAAACGTTTGCCAAAAATCGTGGCATTACAAAGTGCGCCAAAGGAGGTGATTCATATCCAAGGGTTACATTACGAATACTGAACAATTGCAATTACTCATAAATAGCAGACCATGCATATTTAAAACTGAGAATTATTAGAAGGAATCAAAAATTTACCGTGTCATTTGTATTTATATTAATAAAAAATAAATAAGGAGAAATTTAATTACTTGTTAATGGATCTATATCTCGAAATATCCATTTAATTTTGTGCGATATGAATAAATTCTTATTACGTTTAAGTAAAAAATTAAATATATATGTTATTTTGAAAAAGAACAAAACTAAAATAAATTATAATTATAAACCTCTAAAACTAATTATATCTTATTTATTTAGAAATGATTGATTATATTTTTTAAATTTCTATATGCACTGAAAATTAAATTAAATTTTCATTCAAAATATTGATTGAATAAAATATACACAAATGAGTTATCTTTACAAAGGTCAGAATAAGTATTATAATATAGCATAGTTAAATACCAAAAATATAACTTCTATTTCAATAGAGAAGAAATTTTGATTTCTTTAAAATTAATATTTTATGTGTAGCTTTGTGTATTTCTACGAAAAAAATTCTAGTTCAAATTAATTAATTAATAATAATACTTCTAGAAAAAATAATTATTCTTTAAAATAAATAAATTATGAATTTTTAAAATGTATACTAGCATACACAAACAAATATAATGAATTATATGAATTTATTTAATATATTAAAAAAATTTATCATCAATGTTTTTTTTTTTTGGATTTAATATAAAAATAAAGAAAAATAATAGCTATAGAAAAGTAAAATTTATAAATCACTAGCTGTAATCTTTCGGATCTTGTTGAATTTTTAACAAACACAATAGTTATTATTTTTATTAAGTGCCGATTTTCCATTAGAGATTTAATTCTATTTTTGGCATCACATAATGAATTGCCTAAGATCTTAAGACTGAGTAAGGCATTTGAATGTCCACCATGTAAACTACACACTGGAAACAGGAATTCAAGTAGATTACATGGCATACGCATAAATTTGAAAAAACTCTGAAGTACACACGTTGATCGACAAACATACAAATAAAAGGCAAGAATATAACTATATCCTGTCATTCAATAATGGTTGATATAGATTTTGATATATACCTTGTTGTTTATTACAGGATATGTCAGCCCAGCGTATGGCGACCGCCTCTACACTAGCCCCATTTCCCTGGAGAGTGGAGGGTCGTCGCAGGAGTCGACCCGGGACCAGGATGCACTGCAGGCCATGGACGTCTACCGCAACCACCCCTACTCTTCCTCCTCTTCCGCCTACGTATCGCCACATCATGGGAGGACACTCTCCTCAAGGTCTATTCCTTTAATATTGCATTTTCGATTTAAGGAATTATAATTATTTCATAATAATTTCAGCATATTGACTTGTCAAATTATACTAATCAAATACATTTCAGTTTTTTGTATAGACAATAAATTGAGGTCATTCGACATTCAAACATTTAAAAATGCCAATATTAGAAACGAAGAATGCCTCCTTTAACTTGCTACATTTTTGCGTTCGATAATGTTTTCAGTGTTTCATAAGAATGCCCGAGAATCGAAACATAGGCTATTCGAAATTATTATGTTTTTGTTGTTGTCGTGTCCATAAAGGTGCAAAGTGCAAATGAATTTTATATTCCTCCAAAAGTCCTGGGAACGAGGTCTGCCAGTTCTGGGGCCCGGAGGCCATGGAGGATCTCGACTGGTGGTGCTCCAAGTAGAAAGAGGCTGCGGATTATAGCCTGATAGTTAAAAACACGTTCTGGCGTCAGTTGGGATTGAGGACAGTGCTTGCAGTGGAGATAGGATTTAATACCAATTGG
The DNA here is from genome assembly GCA_030067965.1 of Latrodectus elegans. Taxonomy (NCBI): domain Eukaryota; kingdom Metazoa; phylum Arthropoda; class Arachnida; order Araneae; family Theridiidae; genus Latrodectus; species Latrodectus elegans. Next base: position 26,656,185 of record CM057821.1, read on the forward strand.
TGATATTTTCATGCCCTTAAAATGTCCAGCCGAGCTTTTGTAGAGGAGAGGTTTCTTGGACAGTCTAGGTCAGGAACTGTTGCCTTGCCAAAATGTTGGTTGTAGATCTTACGCCTGGCAGCAGCATTTGCATCTGTACATGTGACGGTTCGGGGCTGCTCTTCATCGCGTGCTTCCTTTGCAAGGGAATCAGTACATTCGTTCTCCTAGATGCCTACATATGCAGGAATCTACTGGAGAATGCATGGTACATTTAATATGTGAGAAAGGGTGTTAATTTCTACCGTGTATGCTGACTCACCATTTCGTATAGCTTCTAGAGCTGATTTAGAGTCAAATTATTATGTAATCACATTTAGCATTAAATCTGCAATGCTAGTATATCTATTCAGAGGTGTATTTGCTATCTTGAAACAGTTTTAGGTACCCAGCGAAAGTAAAGATACATACTTTTTTTTTTGATATTGCTTATTTTGAAAAATCTTCGTAATATCAGTGAGTAAAGAAAATTTAAACAATACCAAAGAAAATACTTTGATTTACTATTGAATATATAATTATCAATGAATCAAAGTTATATAAAGCCCAAAAATACGTGATAAAAGCTCTTTCATTGAATTCGAAATGATAATTGCGTATACAATTAATGCACTTCAATATGAATATACCTATTCTTTTGAACGCAATGTCAATTGTACTTACCATTATATTACCAATTATGTAATTTCAAATAAATTATTTTTTAAAATATCAATTCTTTTTTTAAAATTATGTTTCGGTGATAGTATTCTGACAACTTTTCAAACATGTTCTTCTTCCTGATAACTAATTTAAATACGATATTTTCAAGTCCTAAAACATCTGTTTTATGTAAGGTAATCTTATCAGGTATAATATTGTGGTAATGCATGAAAAATAACTTTTACCATCGGTTGTAAAGTTTTTCCAACCTGCAACAAGTGTCATCTAAAACCATCAGCTTCTCCAGAGAATATCCTAAGCTGCCTGGATCTATGTTTGGAGAATCTAATATTATCTTCACTGTTTGCGATTGACCTTGTTAGAATACATGGTACCATACTCGACGATAAAGCAAAAGATAAGATTCGGAGTTCTTATTTTTACATCTTAAACTACTCACATTACGACTAACAATTAAATCCTTTCAAGGACCAAATAATTAAATTGGAGGTGCGTTGCTGGAGCACTGGAACTCCGCCATCTAAAGCGGCAACCAGTGTCCCTAGAATACATTGACCATATCTAGCTGTTACTATGTCATAAAGGATTAACAACAACAGCATGGATAAAAAAAGTTCTGTACATCGTGATTTTAGTGGTAAATAGAATATTGGTTACTAACAAGTAAAAGAAAACTGTTATTGAGTATCTTTTAATTGTTGCGATTGTTGCGCATTCTTGTCGGTCAAATGTCTGTTTTAAAATTTTAAGTATATTATCTAAACTATGAAGTTTCGCATTAATTTGAATAAAAAGATGCATGGAAAAATTTCCATTCGGAAAGGGTATGGTTGCAAGAAATAAAAACAAAAGAATTTTAATTTATGAAATGATTCACACTGTTAAATCTTTTAATTTACTGGAAGTTATTTATCTGCATCGCTTAGCTGTAATCACCTATAAAATAGACGACTAAAAACAAGGTCTTGTCAAGTTGAAAAACGAGTCCCCTTGACAGAAATATCCACGTATCATGTCAAGGCAGAGCTGTACTCAAGTTATCAAAGTGCATTGCATTTCTATTTCAATCGTGGCAAGAATAATTTTTTGAAAGTTCTGTTGTAATTTTCAAAGTATGTAAGGATTAATTGCCCACCGACCTGCGTCACAATTAGATTTTACTGAGAAATATCACTTTATTAGCTGTTGAAAAGTGGTTTTGTTATTATTATAACTACCATTTTCTCCTCAATGTTATAAACTCGTGTTAAAATTATTAATAAGAGGTATGCTGTAGCTCTGAAAATACCTATGCAGTCTATCCCTGAACAAGCTGAAAGCTAAAATCACCAACAAAATGAAATCAGCTAATAAATGCTTTTTTTTAGCTGAAAAAGCAACTAAGATCTAAACTTATCTTTAAAAAAGTAAAACTGAGAATTTAAAATACACTCATACTACCCGTGCTGCTATATGCAAGCGAAACCTGGACATTAAATGTCGATATGCAGCGAACCCTGGAAACCTTTGAAATGAAGTTATTAAGAACTATCTATGAGCCTGTACAGGAACAGGGTTGCTGGCGAACCAGATATAATTTTGAATTGTATAGGCTGTATAAATAACCCCAGATTACCCAGGTTATCAGAAGCAATAGGCTAAGATGGCTTGGCCCTGTCTGGAGAAGCCGGGAAAACAACCCCAATAGAATATCAACGTTAAGAGCCCCGAAAGATCTAGTGCTCGAGAAAGACCACCAACAAGATGACTCGTTGACACTGAAAATGACCTTAAGATACTGAAAGTTAAGAACCGGCAAAGTGTCGCTCTGGACAGACTGGGCTGGAAAGAGCGTGCTGTAGAGGCCATTAAGACCTGTAAATGGTTGTTACGCAATTAAAAAAGAAGTCTATCCCTGTAGGATTTAGCTGATTCAAAACACCTCAAAGAAGACCGACATTTTCATAAAAGATATGTGTTATGCTTTAAAAACAGGACAGTGTTCATTAACTCTATATTAATGCACAGTTTCTGTTCAATGCATTGATACGGATTTTTAGATAGACATTATGTGTTCCGTGGGTTTATATTTCGTAAAATTTGTTATTCATTTATGCCTTATCAAGAATATAACTAAGTAGTGACGCAACCCAGTTCAGAATTGATGTATATCTACTGATACTTATGTAAAGCATAAAATAATATACATCTAGGAAACTTACGATCTTATCCTTATCCTAAAAAACGTAATGTATCTCAAATTAATAATGATAACAATCCACTTTATATGTAGTTAATAAATTTTAATAAATAGTAGAATAAATTTTAATGTAATAAAATTATTTATATCAAACTTTATAAGTTAATAATAGTATCGATCAAACCAACCCAGGGAAATTTAAGTAAGGAATAGCTTCTAAAAATATTAATAAATAATAGTAAGTATTATTTATTAATATTTTATTAATTTATTAATACTAGTATATTATTTATTAATACTGGATTAGTTTTTACAACAACAGTGGATTTCGTTTTAAGAAAAATTAAAAATGTAAGGGTTTAAAAACCTTGATTCTCTTTTTTTTCAAATACTATTGTCTGAAGCGAATACGTCTGCGAGTTTAAAGAGGTTTATGGAAAGAAAATTCACAAAAACAAATATGAATGTTCAATTTGGTAATATTGTGGCGTGACTTAGACTATTAGAGGGGAACTTCTATGAGTTCTTGGAACACGAACTGATATCGATATTTTGATTAGTAAATAGGTTGTCACGCCCTTAGTGTAATGTTTACTGTGTGTTGCATCAATTATTTTCGGATAGCTAACGTTTTCATTCAAATCAACTCCTCTTTCCAGCGTTTTGTTGTTTTGTCTCAAAGATTTAACCAGAGAAGTCTAGCCCAACTGATTTATTTTTTTTATTATTATATAAGTAATTAAAGCAAAATGTAATTTTTTAAATTCAGTTTCATATGATATTCATGCATGAATCTGTACCGTTTTATCAAGATATCATTTTGTAAGGATTATTTATTTTGCTTGCTTGTTCTCTTCTCACACAAAGCATGTGACTTGAAAGACTTGTGCATATTCCTTTTACTAACAACTTTCAATTCCATCTTATCTATTTGAGTATTTTCTTTTGCCTTTTTACGACACTGTTAAAAATTTTCTTATCTCATTTAGTTTTTTAATTCAAATATTTAGAATCGATATCATTGTTCAGATCATTTTTAAAAGGGCTTGCAGCTGTTATATATATATATATATATATATATATATATATATATATATATATATATATATATATATATATATATATATATATATATATATATATATATTTTCCAATGGCAGATTGTGGGTATTTACAACTGCAACATAGTCTATTAATCTATTGTTCCCTGATACCCCAAGCAACCGGCCAGAAACAGCAACCTCTTAGCCACCGAGGCGTTGCCCCGGGTGCACCACAGGGGTTGAGCCACCATCGCACCCTCGCACATGCCATAGGGACCCGTTTATAGGGTACACATCATTCATACTTTATAAACACAAGGAAAGGACAAAGACAGGATAGTAGAGCGAGAGAGAGAGAGTACATCCTTGCCTGAACCGGGATTCAAACCCAGTACCTTCCTATCCGTAGTCAGGCACGAAGACAACTAGACAAGTTGGCCGCCATATATATATATATATATATATATATATATATATATATATATATATATATATATATATATATATATATATATATATACAGTAATCCCCCTATAACATGGTCTATTGGTCTCGCGTTACAGTTAAACGCATTGTACAAGCATTCTCCTGAAACTATATGATCTCGTATAAAGCGTTAAGTACAAATAGCTCACGTTTAAATTTTTTCATTAAAAGGTTTTTTTTAATTGAATATCAATTAAAAACAGCGTTATGAACGTAATGTGTGTCCGTTTTATTAAAATTTTAATTAGGAATTTTAAATATAAGAAACTTATACAAATGTAATTAAAAAACAGTTTTAATCTCAAATAAATTAAATAATTCCAAAAATACTTTTATTACGTGTTTATTCGGTGTAGGATCTATCTGAAATAGTGTTCCATTGATGGCTTTTTTAAGCAGAATGTTCAAAGTTCGATACTATATAAATTTAATTTTATAAGGACAAAAGTTGACAATTGACACCATGTGCAAACATAAACGAAAAAAAACTGCGAATTGTATAAATCATTATAACGTGTTATAGGGAATTAAAATATCGTGTTATAAAGGGATTACTATATATATATATATCAGCATATTTAAAGTATATTCGTCTTTCTATAAATAAAAAAAAAAAAATACTTTTTCCATAAAATATTAATTAATTTCTTTGAAACTAAATGATATAATTATGTATAATTAACTCAGATTTGAAATCATATTACAGTTACTAGAAATTATAACTATTACTACACAAAAGTTTCTTAATTTAGTCAAATTAAAATAACAGGTTTTAGAAGCAGTCCACATATCCAGATAATAAGTCCTAACCACTCTTTCGAATAATTTTAATTTCCGCATGAATTATAAGGCAATATTTTGCGCTTTAATATGACTCAAATTCAAAACTATCTGCGGTAGTTCATAATTTGAGCTACATCATCATCATATCTGCGAAGAATAACTCAGTAACCCCCCTCCCCTTGTTGCTGGTATTGTTTGTTTCCCAGCTGTCACGGGTAGGAAGCGAGATAATGGCTCACCTGAAGTTGAGCGGGAAACATAAATTAATCCTTTGAATCCCACCAGGAAACTGTGGCATGATTCTCGGCATCTAAAGATGTTCCTTGGCTTACTCATTAATATTATCCATTATTTTGTAACTTTCTTCCGGCCTCAGTAATATTCCGCCTGTTGTCGCCAATCTCCACAATATCGCCTGAAAATCAAATGGCATAATTCTAGAAAGTAGCAGTTTTATGGGAAGTTTATCAAACGTATTATTAGAAAAAGAGTAGCACATCAAGAAAGAAGTATCTTTAATCATTCACATTCTACTTATAAAAATAAAATAAATCGGAGAGACCATTACATCTTAAAAATTTATATGAATTAAAACAATTTTAATTGTCATAATTTAAAAAGTATTTCTATCTTAATGGCAAATATTAATTGAAAATCTTAATAATTTTGAAGACAGTTGTTTTTCTGCTAGTATTTATTTAATCATGTACAATTTTCTAATATCGAAGCTTACTCTTTCCAATTTTTTTTTTATTTGTATTATAGTCAATTTCTATATAAGAAAATTTCTTCAGCGCTAGATACTGATGTAGCACCTACTAGAGAATAAGTGTGACAAAATTTATTTATTTGATTGATATTGTAGATATCTTTATCTCCATTTTAACATGCATGCTGATTCAGCTCATCAAGAGATAATTATCATAAATATTCTAAAAGAACGTTGAATAAAACGAAACCTATTCTCGAAATAAGTGTTATTATAAAAAATTAATAAAGTCAAGTGACCCTATTAACAAATGCAAATTTTAACTATTTACTTGTTGTGATTTTCTTTAACATTCAGAGAGGTAATATCCAAAAAAAAAAAATAATAATAAAAAAAAATTCATATTTTAATAGTTTTCTATAAATAATAAATGATATTTAGTGGAGTCAGTTCGTGGGATGCCACACGATACGTGCCTTAAGTATAAAGGCGTTTTTCCAAGAAAAATAATATCCAAATAACTAAAATTAATTACATTTTTTATATAAACGCTTAGAAAACCAATAAATCAGAATACTGATAGCAAATGACCACCAAGATATACATTTTAAATTTACATTTTTTGTTTTTCCTCCTTCCCTATCTTAATCTTTGAAAGACATTAAATAAATTAATTCCTAAAAGAATTAAATTTTGCGTTTTAAATATTTGCTAAATTTCAAATGAAATGATTGCGATAACATGCTGCTTCATCGACATTTTTCTACAGAAGAAACAATGTCATCGATACTATACGACCATAGCGCCATCTAGTTATCAAATGGCATTTAAAAATACCACACACAAGATCTTGTTTATATATAAACTATTTAGAGTATCCTTATAAAATTAAAATCAAACTAAGCATTTTATATGGACAAAATTATTTCTTAAATACATGCAATTTCGAAGCTCAAATTACTGTTTGAATTATCAATGTGATTAAATTTTCTGTAATTAATCCATATTCTGAACTGTCTTGCTCACAAATTTAGAAAATACACATAAACATGTGAAGATGATTTAGCGTCATATTATGAAATATCAATCCTGATTTATAAGCTACGACTGAAATAGCTGTGATCATAAAACTTAATTCATTGAATATTTTATTCGAGAAAACACATTTATTATCTGAAGTAGAATCAATCCTTGCCCTTTGAATCATATTGTGCCTTTGCATTTAAAAGGATATTTACTCCATATAATGCAGCTGTTATTACAGAGAGAATGAAGTTTTTGGTTCCTGTATTCAGAAATATCCAGTTAAATTTGTTGCTCTTTGTAACATTTCCTTGTGAATTGTTTGAATATTCATTTTGGGTTCAATTACCTTAGGCATTCTTGATTTTGTTTTAGAATAATGACCGAAAATTATTCCTTACAAGATAGCCAATAAATCAATTGTTGAGAATTAAATGATACATTTCTGTACATTATACATACAAATTTAACAATTCAGTTCTAATAATGATATACAGTATCCCTCAAAAGTGCTTATTTTGCAAATATATAGAAATTACATTATAACTTGGAAATGAATATAGATAAGAAACCCAATATTTTTCACATTATGCCCATGTTCTTCTGAGTAAAACTGCAAAAATTTAAGGAAACATGCATTTTTTTTATATAAAAAATGAAAATACAAAGCATAAAAAAATCACTACAAAAGTGGTAGTTCATCTAATTATTTTAAAATAAATTGATAAATTAGATTGTTGTCAGCCATATTTATTCTTTTTATGTTTTGGTGACATTTAAATAATCGCTTCCCTTTAATTTTTCATTTCGTATGTTCCATCTACTTTTTAAAATGATTTGTAGAAGAGGAAAATGAGCTTATAATATATTCGAAAATTAATTACTTTTATTACGGTAGATCTAAATCAATTCAAAATTTTGCTAAAATTGGTAGATTTATCAAATTCTATAGTAAAATACGCGATAAAATTTTTTAAATAAGAAAATTACATCAAAAACAAAATGTGAAATGTCTCATCAAGAAACGTTAACTCAACGCGATCACAGTCAAAAAAAGTGTAAAAAATACCCAAATTTAAGTTCGGTAAAAAAAAAAAATTTGAAAACTTTAGAGAAATTTCTTCTACTTTTCTTTTATTCAAAGTTTTTGACGAATGCAAAGGTTGGCTAAATTACACAAGCATTCTGCTAAAACTTATTTATAAGTAAAAAAAAAAATAATAAAAAAATAAAATAAAATAAAAACTTAAGTTTTCTATTGCAAAATTAATGCTAAATAAACTGAAACCATATTTGATGATATTTAATTTGTTGATAAAAGTTAATTCTGCATTTTTGGTTCCAATGATAGTATACTTACAAGGAAAAAAAAAAAGAAAAAAAGAAAAGAACTATTGAATTTTATTGATCAATAAAAGAGAGTGGAAAGTACTCTCATGTGTTGGAAAGAATGTGTGCGTCAGAGGTTGGTAATTTAATGTTTATTTAAGGCATCATAATCATGTCTTTAAATATTCTAAAAAGCAATCTGAAGACAATCAAAAAATTGGACAAAAGAAATAACTTTACTTTTGGTTGAAGAATGGCGAAACATTGATGCTGTAATAAGAATAAAATATGAAAAATCTCAAATGTTTAAAATTGATAATGTTTAAGAGGATAGCTTTTAAAAATATTTTTTATAAATGTTTAAGAATATCTTATCACTACTGTGAGGTTAACTGAAATACTTTATTATCATATAGATATTACATTTTATAACATTTTTTTTCGCAAGCTAATATTTTTTTATTTTTACTCTTGTATAAGGAATTTAAGAAATTTATATGAGAGCTGTTATTTTAATTCCTTATAATTTAGAATTCATGTTAGTGGTTATATTTTATTAACTATAAGAATCTCTCAATGGATTTGTCTTGTGCTGTATCATTATTCATTTAAAATCAAAAATAATCAAAATCAAAGGAATTTTCAATCTCATATTTCTCTTCCTTCTGCAGATATGATGGGGTAGGTCGTTCCCACAGCCAACCCTGGCAGTACGAATACGGATATTTAGAGGACGATCCCTTAGATCCCCTATACGACCCCCTCTATGATTACTCTCCCTTAGCGACAGACTCTGAGGCGGATCTAGCGCCCATGCCTCTGCTGCCGGACATGCCCACCCGGTCTCGGAAGCTCCTGCAGGACCTCGGCAGCATGCCCCTGCACCACCAGCCTTACAGTGATCCACCCTCCAAGCAGCACTATTCCAGATCAGGTGAGTGATCGTTACTTTTTTTTTTAAACCGACATTCCCCATAAGCTAAACATTTATTTAATACAATAAAATGTGCACTTGATTGAAGAGGGTATTATTAAAATAAAGTCTAATAATCTCTGAGAGAATTATATAACACTCAGAGATTAGTAAACCATATTATTTATGTAGGTTGTGGCATAAAAATTATCTCTGTGGTTTTTTTTTTTTTTTTTTTTTTCATGTATTAGTCATATATGCGTATTTATGTAACGATTCAGTTTAAAACATCACCCATGAACCAGCATATTAATCGATATAAACTCCCACTGCTTGAGATAATTGCTTCTATATTTAGTAATTATGGCATCTTTATGATTCAGAAAAACTTTTAGGATGATCAGATATTCTGTTTAAAAAAGGTTCTTCTTCCCTTGCCCTACAACTAAAGGATTTCCTCCTTTGACGCATCTTTTGGGACCAGAGTCAACGATAACTTATGGTAAAGGCATATAATGGTGCAATTGTTGCCTCGAAAATGGTTGAGTTTAAATAATTAAGAACCAAAAACCAAGCGGGAGGCTTCCAAAATTGGTCTACCAGTGTCAAAAATACTAACACTGATTTTATGTGCCTCGGTTGCCATTAGTGAATGCAAGGGATCATTAGTTTGGTTGAAAACAGAACTCTCTCTACTTACCAATGTATATAAATAATGAGAGAGACCATTTTTCCAACCATACCATCGTGGTCTCGTTAGAAAAATGTGTTGGGACAGATTCTTAAGTAAAATGATTTTTTTTATAAATTTCATCATCAATTAACGTTCTAAATGATTCGAACTAATATCAACTAGACTGAAGATTATTAGAAGGTAAATTGGTCCAAGATCAAGTGGTTAAAGTAAATTCCGAATTAATATAAACGTTCATTTCTGAAGCTGGAATCAAACTCGCAAATCATTGAACTGAAGATTAGAGCATTTGTCTATCAGCTATCTTCTTGGTATTGATTCATTCAATACACAGAAAATTCCTTGAATATTTGAATTTTTTCCCCAATTTGATTATTAAACTTCCGAAAGAAATATCAAATTTTAAGGGTAAGATCTTCCAATTTCTAATATCAGAAAAGAAAATAGTTCACGCGCATATTAAATGAGTCAATAAGAGACTATGAAATGTATTCGAACTTTATATATTAGTAATGTGGAAATAGGTAATTTTTTACATTTTACTGAGCACTCTTGTTTAATCTATATATTTAACAATATATTCGCTTATAAAAAAACATTAATAAAATTAATCGAGAAGCAGAAAATTTATCTAGAGAGGTTCATTATTTTTGGGGCATTTTAAATAGAGCTTTCAAAAGTTATATCTCATAAATATATGCATACCTGATTAATCCTTGACTTTGTTCTCATTATTGTCAAGCCTTTCTATCAATACCAATTTGATTTTGAATGACAGATAAAAACTGAAATTTTCCACAACCTTTTCTCTGCCTTACCAGCTAAGAAAAGACAACATACATAGAGTTTTTCATCATAGCGATCTCAGGATCAAAGGATATGAAACGATATCCATTCATCCCTCAATCGGGCTATCATAGTTCCCAAATATAATATAATAGTAAAGGAATAAATAATAACTATCTCAATCAATTATACTATCAGGAAAACGTAATAATATCTAGATAATTACCTGTGATTTTAAAACTTTATAGATAAACTAAATATAAGTGACAATATTTTACACAAAAATGTTAGATATAGCTAATGTGCCTAGTTGTATTTTCATAATTTAGCTTGTATAAAGCGATATTATTGTTCTAACGCAAATAAAAATTTAAAACCTCAATCGAAACTTGCAAATATTATATATTGATTACTTACTAAAAGGAATATGTATACTCTTTTATAACAGTTAAAGCATTAGATGTCATATTTCAAACAATGGCACAGGTGCCATGTAATCCATGATGCCAAATTTTGAGAATAGCGATATTTTGGCTGATTTTCTTATGTATCTGGCAACCTCGTTTTTTATTACGTCCTACATATGGAGACTATAAGAATTATTCAGAAAATTGTATTTTGGTAACCCTAGTATTTACGTCATCGCGCACGTCATGATACGTCATCTTGGTAACATTTATTCATCGCCAAAAAAATTCAGAATTGGGAATTTTGGATTATACGGCACCTGTGCCCAAACATCAGATATTATACATATACTACATTCCCTACACAACTATTCTCCTTTCAGGTGGAGTTCCTTACGACGACTACGTTGACAGCCGAGCGCCTGTGGATGACATTAGACGCCACACCCCTCACTCGCAGTCATCAGTGGATCGTCAGCAATTCAACTACCTGCGGAAAGCTCAAGTAAGAACGTACGCAAACTATTTTTTCTTTTTTAAACTCCTTCATTGCTGTATTTTCCCTCCTTCTTTTTTTATTGCTTGAAAATGTAAGAAAATGCTTATTCTGATTTTCTTGAGAAGTTTATTTTTGTACTTTTAACGCGTTAAATTTATGTAATTATTTATTTTTTTGATTTGCTTAGTTATGGTATGCTTTTAAATTAGCATGAAAGTTATTGAAAAGTATGAATTAGATCAGTGCTTAGTTGAAATGTCTAGAAATCGCTTACGTTTTGGGATTTTGATTTTGAATTGGTAAATATTTATTTTGAATGTTGAAGTATGTTTAAATAATGTAAGCTATCACATCATTTGTAAGAACACATGTCTTCAAAACTTTATCTTAAGTATTAGTATTTAAGATATAAATTTCAAAAAATGTTTTTTTGAGTTAAGGCATTGTTATGAGTGAATCTATGGCTTCGATGACTTCGATTAATATAAAAAGGGATTCTTGAACTTATTTCCCTGCCAAATTTGTTTATCATATTTATGGCTCTGATTTATCCGCTTTGTGCATAATTCATATCTTTCAATAAAATATTTGGTTTGTCAATATTATTACCATGTATGTAGTAACATAAACAACAGTAACTTAAGCAAATTACACCATATATGCAGGAACATGATAATTCCATCATAAAATTAGTAGTATAGTGGGTAACTGATTAATGAACACAATCCGATAAGACTGGTCTACGCTATCCGAATTGTTCATTAACCGATAGTCGATTTTCCATAGATTTCTCTGTGAAATGTATTAATTCGTTCTGGAGACCCTAAAAATTAAATTACAAAAAAGATATATAATTTCTTTGTAAGTTTATTTAAAAAGAATAATAATGCGTATAGTCTTGCATATTAATGAGTCCTTTTTATTTTTGGTTTATGAGGCATTAAAGAACATATCCAATGTCGATTGCTTTTCTCTTTTTTTAAAAAAATATTTCCGGAAGTGATTAATAGCCTTCTTGTTGCAAAGATTTCTAACTTTACTGATATCAGCTTGGTTTAATTGTCATTCTAAAACCATTGCTCTGATATCCACCTACTTCTTCAACGAATGAACAAAGGAGAAAGGTGCTCAAAGTAAAATCAGTTTTGGTTCTGAATGAAATTAAAACCGAAACTGATGGTTTACTTTGGCTATAAATATTCAATTGGAAAAATTCAGCATAAAATTTTGTAGTTTGATAGAGGGAAGGAACAATATTCCAGAGAGAGTAAAAACGATTTTTGGTCCCTTGTGTTTGGCAACCTTGCACATAATGTTCCGATAGCCGAAAAGTGTTCGTTAGAATTATTTTCAGTCACAAATACGTGTTCGCTGCCCGAACACAAAAATCTTTTGTGAAAGTGTTAATTGTCCGATTTGTTCGCAGTCCGAACTGTTCGGTAATGGGTCTCCCACTGTATATATTTATTAAAATACCAATTTTTGTAGTTCCATAAGTATTAAAACAAAGAAATGCCTTTCTGTTGAAGTTCTTGATATCATAACACGGTTTTATTACAAAATTCGATTGATTCGATTTGATAAATATTTTCGAAATTATAGTTCCTGAAATAATACTTTTCAAATCTAAGGTATTTTGTGTGTTATTGTGAAGATATTTCTATTTTTAGAAAATCTTTAAAATGTCTTTAAGTAATATTATTGCTCAGCACAATTAACTAATCATATAATAGTTATTAACTTACAATGAAATTTGCACAAGCTGTTTACTGTTGTGAAGTCGAATGCACAACCGTAAAATACCAATGTTTTATCAAAAATCTACTAAATGATAACGTAATTTTTTTCTATTCAATTTAAAAACTATATGCAGAGGAATTGCAGATAAATTTTTTTTTGTTAAAACAATGGGTTGAAAATAGATTTAGACTTCAAAGGTCATGTCTTAAAATTTTTTGTAAACCCATTTTCATTAACTAAACAACAGCAAATTAAATTATATCATATTGTCATAAAATACATTAGACAGATTGAATAAATAAAAAACTTCAAAATGAATTTATTTGCATAGTAAACGAAATGATAAATTCGATACTGAAAACTTCCAGATGGATGAAACACAGAGTCAAAAGAATATGAATAATTTATTTAACTCATGACTCAACCAATAGAAAAAGGCGGTAGTATTATAGGAATAAAACAGCCACACCTTTTATTGTAATTTCATGTCCATCCATTTCTCTGATTGAAACGCGCGAACTACTATTATAAAATATATAAAACTGGCTTTAGAAATTCATTACTTTATTAGTTACAATCCATATACAGGAACATTTTGGGAAATATACCATAATCACATTGTTCAGTCTTCCTTAGATGCTTAGAGAAGATGGAATAATGACAAAATTAACGACCTGATAGAATTTAAATAAAACAAGTTGTACACATTTTGTGATAATATAAAAGTTGTGGATTTATAAGAGCAAATTAAAAAAAAAATTATAAAAAATACTTCTGGTTTTGAAGTTCTAATACTTTTGCTACTTCTGGTTCATTTATGTTTTGAAATTTAGTAAATTAATTTTATCGAATTTCGAGTTGTAAGCGTTTACGTCAATTTGTCATTTTTACTAGATTGATAATAAATTTGCAAAACTTCTTGAAAACAAGATCAATTTATTAACTGTGAAATGTGAATTATTTTGAAGAAACAGTTTTCTTAAGAAAAGTTAAATTAGTCACTTGTGATCTTGATCGCCTAATTAAAGTATGAATATTATTCCATAATAGAATGTCTCCTTTTTCACTCATTTCAATGACAAACATAGATGTGATCAATTCACTTTACTTTGAAAACAATGATATCTGATGAACTGCGACTGAAAATATTATTTCAGTAAATAAATTCATTGTATTTCCCAAATTGCATTAATAAAAAACCTTGTCATATGCAGACTGCTACAGAAAAGAATATTTTTTTAATAAGATTACTTTGCTGGCAAGAACAATACTATTTTAAAATATATTACACCAGTGCGTGATATCTGTCATAGATCTCAGCTAGAATTATTCAATGTAAGAATTAATTTCTGGTAAGATTTAGCTATGGAAGGAGAATTATCGACACAGATGCCGTATTAAACAGTATTCCAAATTCTGAATTTTTTTGGCGATGAAAAAATTCTGTCAAGATGACGTATTGTGACGTGCACGATGACGTAAATACTAGGGTTGTTGAAATGGAATTTTTCGCATAATTTTTATAGGTCTTCATATCTATGACGTAATAAAAACCAGGTTACCAGATACATAAGAAAATCCGACAGAAAATCACCAAATCATCCTAAATTTTACGTCGTTTGTATTTTTTAGCATTTGTTACCTTTCAGTATAATAAAAAAGCATTGCTTTAGAATGCAATTCCATTAGTTTTTAAAAGAAATTTCTTGTATTGTATATCAATCTGATTTCTTCCTTCTTTTATTTTAAAATTTATAATGGATATTCTTCCATTGTAATATTGATTAAATATGAACTCTTAGTATCTTTAAAATTAGCCGTATCTGTAATAAATTACATTGTGTTAAAGTGATTCTTTTACATACATAATATAGAATTGGTATAATTGATATTAATTTTGCTTCATTAAATTAACTTGCTAGAGCAAATATTTGCCTTTGATTTTCATTAAATGATCATTTTATAAAACTTGGATGGTTTATAATTATAGGAATTTTAAGTTTTTAGAGTAATTAATTAATGAACGTAATTTATGTATATAAAACTAAATATTTCACAAATTCGTTTACGAGAGTAAACACAGTGTAATAATCTCTAAAACATGAATGCCTTCCTTAGTTAATAAATAATGAACTAAATGCGCTTTTTATTCAATCTTAACCAGTGCGAATATTTCCATTAATAATAGAAAAAAAAAGAATTAACATGCACAAGACTGTAAAACAACAATTGTAATTGGGTCGAACAGAAAAATAATTTTTATGTACATTTCTATTAAAGATAAATAAACGAGACGTGGACAAAGAATAATCTGTCATTTACAGATAAAGAAAATGGGGTTCTTTGAGCTGAAATTGTCATAGTCACCAACTTTTCAACTGAAGAACTTAATATTGCTTTATATGATTATGCCAAATTCCCTATTGTATTTGCTAGATTATTGCTAGAATATAATTTAAAAATGATAGCATGAAATTGTGAGGAATTGTGAGAACACTTTAATGGATATGGATAATATGCTTGATTTTTGTATATCTGGTTTTAAATTACTATTCTTAATATATAAAAGCCTTCTTTATCTACAGAACTCGAAAACCAGTCAGAAGTACGACTTTCCTGTAAAAAGAATTTTGCTCACAAGAGATCCCAAAGACCGTTCCGTAAGTGGTAAGTGTGCTGACAGAGTCATACTTCTCATAGTTTAGTACCATGCTAGATTCCTAATGATTACTAAAAGTATTCTCAAGCTATATTTTGATATGTATTTAATAATAATATCTCAGCCTTTTGCTACAGATTTTATCTGCAGTTTTGCAAACAAAAAAAATTATTTGATTGTTTCACTTTTGCATGGAAATTAAATATAAGAAATTTCTTTGTTCCATAATATATATGTATATATATTAGGTTGGGAATAAGTTCGTAGCGTTTTTACCAAAGACTTTTATTTAAATAAAAAAACAATAATTATATCAATAAGTTAATCAATTATATATTCGCCGTTGTTGTTTACAACCGCTTCCCACATCTCGACCAATTTGTTGATGCTGTTCTCCCAAAATCACCTCGTCTGCTGTCAAAGAAGTAATTGGTTCATAAGATTTGACAAGGAGCGGAAAAGATGGTAATCGGTCTGTGCATGGTCCGAAGAATATGGCGGATGCTGAAGGACCTCCCATTCAAATTCTAGGAGGGTATAACATGGGGACTGGCGTTGTCGTGAAGCAGTATAGTTTGACCATGTCGATCAGATCTTTTCAGTCGAATAGCCTCATTCACGGGGTGCAGCTGGTCAATGTATAGCTCCTTGTTGACTGTGGCATTCTTTTCGAGCATTTCCCAGTGCACCTAGAGTTCCTTAAAAACTGGCTCAAACCACTTCTTTGACACCAGATCCGGAGATTTTTGGCAGAACGGCATCAACAAATATTAGTTGAGAGGTGGGAAGAGGTTGTAAACAGCAACGGCGGTTATATAATTGATTAACTTATTGATGTAATTATTGTTTTTCATTTAAATAAAATTCTTTGTTAAAAACGCTACGAACTTATTCCCCAATCTAATATATATGTATGTATACAGTGAGGAACAAAATTGTTGATTATTTATTTTAAAAATGTTCGGTTCTTTAATTTTGCGAGCTTATATAAAAAAATATATTAGCTTTCACTTAAATATAAATATTTATATCAATTTCAAGGAACTTTAATGTAAAATTTAATTATAAAAATTTAAATTAAAGTATTTATATTTCAAAAAAGTTACAAGACAAGTAGTATTCTTAGATTTCATTGTATTATACTTTAAAATTACATCTACATCATCAATATTTAGCAAAATAATCTTATTTTTTATTACAGATTCATAAAGTCAATTTAGCAAGTAAACTAATGTGTATATGTGTTTGTGGAGATCATCCTTTTTTAATTACATGAAACAAAAAGAAATTTGAACCTTAATAAATTGAGTTTCCTTTAACGGACCGATATTTCCTTCAAATAATTTCACATGAACATCGCCATAAATTTTCAATGGGATTCAGATCAGGGGTACTTTTTGATCAATGAAATAAATTTCTTTATTTTTCATACTATTTTTCGCTCATTTTTGCCATGGTATGGATCTAAATTCTGCTGAAAGTTAATTGGTGATGAGGAAGAGATCCCTGATGGAATACATCAAATTGGGTTCCAGGATAGTGTCGACGTAATTTTTTGCATTCAAAACACTACCAATCTTTTGTATAAGCCCTCGTTAACTGCGAACAAACGTACTGAAATTATGACATTTGTTGGGATCTTTGCAGTTGTTTCAATAAAATTATCGTATCTCATACTCAATGTCACATTACTAAAAAGTTGGTATTTTGCTCTCATCGCTCCAAATTATTTACTTCTACTCATTTTCTGACCCCACTTAATGTCTTCTTTTTTTCCTACTAAATTCCAGTTTTATGTTGATTAAAATTTAAATATTATATTTTTCTTGAATTGCTACATTTTTTTTTGTCCAAAACAATATAATCTCCTCACTATTCTTGAATTAATAGAAACACCTTAAGTTACAAGAATTGCTTCAGACGCTATAGCCCATTCATTTCATATATAACAGCATTGGAAGAAATTCTAACTTCGAAGCACGTTTTCTAAGCATTTTATATCTGGTTGCATCTCTCTCTGTGGGTTTTTCAGCCTGATCTTACATATTTTTCACCAATTTAGTTTTTTTTATAATGTGAGTACAATTTTCATATGCCAGATAAAATCACTGATTTCGAAATTTCTTTTGCAATTTTAGCGTATGATGAAACATTTCCTCTCAATACGACAAATCAACTTGTTTTTGAAGTTGTCTCGTCAATGTTTATTTCTGGATGCATTGTTTTAAATTATTTTCATTGAAACAAAAGATTGAAGATATTAACTGAAAAATTATTCTATTTAATTAAACAAGTATGTATCTTTCTGCAAAATTCTTTCTAGCAAAATGGCACTTTTTTTTAAAACCAAATCAAACTGTATTTTATTACTGACATTTGATTACTTTTCAAGGCACTAATTATGATTAATTAATGCTCTATTATTACACTACCCTTCAGCATTCATGACAAGATATGTTTGCTTTTTAGACTTAAAGAAATATACCTTTTGTAATATAAGTATTTTAATTACATTTTACATTACATATATAGATAGATATATGTATATGTATATATATATATATATATATATATATATATATATATATATATATATATATATATATATATATATATATATATATATATATATATATATATATATATATATATATATATATATATAATTTTAAAAAGTCAGACTATATATATATATATATATATATATATATAATTTTAAAAAGTCAGACAGTAATGAATCTTGTGTATCTTTCGTCATTAAAAATGAATATTTCTTCAGATGAGCTCTGACGACTTATTTAGCCAATATTACGATTATGGCTACACTGAATCAAGTAAACTTCCGACAAAATATTTGAAAACATCCTATAATATTTAGCTCTTAATTATACGCTCAGCTGTTTTAATGATATCTGCTGCTAAATAGTATTTAAATTTGACCAGTATCTCTACTTATACGTTAATTTATCTCCCTTTATCTATCTATCTATCTATCTATCTATCTATCTATCTATATATATATATATATATATATATATATATATACATATATATATATATACAAACACATATATATATACATATATATATATATATATATATATATATATATATATATATAAATATATATATATATATATATATATATACCATTTATACTTAAATTTAGTATACATACAATATATCTCGTTTATCTAAATGTAACATCTATTTTATAATTTAAGTAATTCTGCTTTGAAATACATACGTCAATAATTATTATCTGCTATAATCTTAAGTTACAATAATTCCATCAGAGGATTAAGTTCTTGAATTTTATGTAAATTTTAACTATAGGTGCGATATTAATCTATGATCTGTACCTATCAATAAATCTTTCTCTCTCATTTTAACCTATATATCAATATCAATCTTCATGCCCATCACTGTATGAATAAATGTGAATAATTTAAAAGCAGTATTATAATTTACCTGTTTATTTTATAAATTGTATTCTTAATATAATGTTTTGATTTTATAAAATTGCCCCATAATTAAACTTTCATGCAATTCGTAAATTGTTACTCTCTTATGGAAGTAAAATTTATTTTCGATAGAATTTAATCTGTAAATATGTCCATACACGATTATTTATATTTTCTAAATTTTATTAAATATGTGAAAGAATTATTTCACACCAAAATTAATACGCATCAGAGGTAATTTTTTAGTGTACAGATTATTCTCTACTGATATCTTTAACTACTACAAATAACACCTCATTCAGTATGCAATGCAATTGATCTACTTTAAAAAATCGTTTTTAATTTAACCTTTAAAGAATCACACCGAAATATGTAAACAAAACATTTTTATAAAGAATTCAAAATTTTTTACTAAAACAATAAAAAAGAACCTTAATTCATGCTTAGTTCTTTATTACTCTGAGAAATGTTTGGTGAAATGTCCAAAGCAAATGCAACAAAATCTATTACCTCACACATAACTTTCTCATGACTGTATTTATTGTCCTCAGTTTTTACACGCAATTATTTAATCCATTTAATTGGCGGGGTTCTTAAATTCATTAGAAGCTCCTTTGGCATCCACTTCCCATGAGTGCACGTGGATTTGAAGAGGCAAAGCTCATAAAGCACTGGCATAAAGTTAAAAAGGCAATAAACCCAAGTGCTAACACACACACACACACTGATGCCGCTCCCTCGCAGCCGAAATTAAGTCATTAAATAAATAATCCAGTAGACCAGGAATTTTCGCGAAGTCTGCCATCAAAGTGCGTGTCCCGCATCGTTAATTCCTGGAGACGTCCGGGATAATCTTTTCCTTTCCAATTGCAGGTAATGGCCTTGGAATGAAAGTGGTTGGAGGGAAGGAGATCCCAGGGAGCAACGGAATGATAGGAGCATACGTCGCCCGGATATATCCGGGAGGAGTCGTCGAAACGCTGGGTGAAGTCAGGGAAGGTAAGATCTTTTATTGATTCACGATTAAAAATTTCCTCGGGGAACTTATGTATAATAGTTGCATTTCAACTGTTGTAACTAGTTAGGGCTCTTAAAGAGATCTGGAGAGATTTGTTCCAAGAAATTCACGTGAATGGTAACTTAATCGATTATCTATTGTTAATTGGTTACTATTGTCATGAAAAATTGGAATTTTATCTCAGATAGATAAGAAAAATGTAGAAACCATAGATAAAGTAGTAATATTTTTTATTCCAATCCAATTTTATAACTTACAGTTCATTGGTGACCTCTATTTTTCACATAAAATGTCAATCAGTATTTGCATTTTACACGTTAAAGGTACTTTAAACTAATAATTAATTAAAGATTTTTGTACAAAATACATTATATACCAATAAGTAATTAGACACCGTGATAAAAGAGATAAATACACACACACAATTTATTCCTATTCGATAGCTAATAGAGCCTACTGTGCATATGATACAATTACAACTTTAACCCTCCAAGCTATAAGGGACAATGGCATTTTCTCCCACTTGGTTCGCAAAAGACATTTTCACCAATTTTGGACGGTTTGTTCATCCCTTAATAAAATTATCTAACTTCTCTTAGCTGTTTTCTATATGATTCAAGTCTGGACTTTGGGTAGTTCAATTCCAATTGGTTCACCTCATTGTTATCATTCCAATCCATAGTGAACGTCGCAACATGACAAATTATATGGTCATCCTGGGAGTAAAAATTATCCGACTTGTAAAATTGCCACAGCTTAAGAAGCAGATTGTTGTTTAGCATAATGGGCTAGAGCCTACCATAGATTGGAATCAAGAATCCCTGCCCACACTACAAGAAACATTTCCAGGTCGTAATTCCATTCAATGTATTGAATCTAACGGTGTTCTCCAGGCATATACCAAACCATGACCCTGCCATCCAAATGGTATAGTTTTAACCGTGATTCATCACTCCAAAGATCCTATTTCCACTCACATACGATCCAATTTCGACGTATCTCGCACCACTTCAACAAGCACTGGAGATGGATTTTGTAATCAAAGTTTTATGGGCAGCAGCAAGACCACGGAACCAAGCAAATGTCCTTCCTTGTGGATGGAATTTATCAAAATAACAATCCCAGATGCTTGCTGGAACTCTTGGAGTATGTAGACTAATGGTGTAGTGCTGTTCTTTCTGAAATTCCCTCGACAGAGCTCGTTGGTCTCTATCTTAATTTCGTGGATCTGCCGGCTCGAACCCTCTTCCGACAGTCATCACTCAATTTCTCTTTCTAAATAAAATAAAACCCCACTGTTTATCTTGGAATGTTTATTTCACAAAATACATCCATTTAGGATTGATCAGTTTCCTTTCTGATAGTCAAAACTTTCTCGGAGTCAGACAACTCTGAATTTCATGCATCTTGCATACGATTAATGTTAATACTGTTTCCCACACAGTATTCAAGTACAGAAGGTGTGACGTAGATCAAGCCACCGATATCTTCCTTTGATTGGTTGTCCAAATACTTATTGGTAGATAAAGTATACTCTGTAAATCATATATTTAAATTAAGTTTTATAGTATAACAATTTTTATCTTAGTATTCTGCTAGCTTTCTTAAAGAAATAATGATACTGCTTTTAGAAAAATGACATTGCAAGCACATTTTAAAAAATATTTAAATACTTTCAAAACCAAAGTCCAACACAAGAACGGTTATAAATTCATTCATAAAGACAAAATGCAACTAATGTTTCATTGGAAGATATAGAATTTTAATACCTCATTTCAAGGTAGCTAGTGTTTAGTTCACAGTTCCTTGATCTTGTTGCCACTAAAAATTCTATAAAATAATTATGTCGTAATACAAACATCATAAAAATTTTCTCGTATTTCGAATGAAACTGTTATTTTAGATTTGACTTATAATCTTTGGACTTATCATTTTGCGATTAATTCATTATTCTTAATTGATATTGTTTTTCTTCTGGAGTCTGTGACCGTAAGGTCAAATATCATATTCTATAAAAACTCATCAACTCATAAAATTTGAAAACTTTTATATATTTTACCAATCTTATATATTTAATTGGTAGTTAATTTATGTAGTGAAAAACTTATTTTCTTTTTCATCTCAAATGACATTACCAAACAATTGAAAATTCCTCATTTCTTTAGAATAAAGTTTATTGTATCTTCTTGGGTCCCCAAAAATTAATTTCTCTTTTACTAATCAAGTATTAATCACGTTTGTACAGTTTTTGTTTCGAAAATCACAATTTTCTATTTTGGGCAAAATAATGGTAAGCTGTTTATGTTTACATTTTTAGCAGATAAATTTCATCAAAAGCGTTGAAATCTCTTACGACAAGCATTATAAAAATTTTTAATACAAAATAAAGTTTTTTTATAAATTTATATGAAATATGCTATCCACATTTAATTAATATTTTCAACATAAATAATATGCAATATAAATATCAATTTTTAAATTTTAACTATATACTCATATCTATGGTTCAACTATATGATATGGAAAAGAAATATTGAAAACATATTGAATTTATTAAGTATTTTTAATGCTATATACTGATTTGGCATAAAAAAGTAATAGCTATAATTTTAACAAATTATTATACATAATTTCTTTTAAAAATAAGTCCCTCAATAACTATTGGTGTAGATATTATTTACTTTTATGCTTTACCATAAATAATAGATATTTTCAAAAATCAATAATAAATGTTAATACGTGATTTTGATAATTCTAAAAATAATGTTGGTACTTGGCAAATAGAAAAGTCTGAGAAACCAATAAAATGTTCATTCGAATTTCTAACTTATAGAAAAGTAAAAACAGGTGAAATTATTTGACATTCATTTGCTTTTTTTAAGAGATCAAATAGAAAAGTAAAACAGGCGAAAATATAAAACATTCATTACCTTTTACAGAAGGCCATATAGAAAAGTAAAATAGGCGAAACTACATGACATTAATTTACATTTTCAGGAGATCATATAGGAAAGTAAAACAGGAGAAACTAAATTACATTTATTCGCTTATTCAGGAGACCACTTAAAAAAGTAAAACAGGCGAAAATGTTAGACATTCATTTCCTTTTTCAAAATTACATTTATTTGCTTATTCAGGAGACCACTTAAAAAAGTAAAACAGGCGAAAATGTTAGACATTCATTTCCTTTTTCAAAATTACATTTATTTGCTTATTCAGGAGACCACTTAAAAAAGTAAAACAGGCGAAAATGTTAGACATTCATTTCCTTTTTCAGGAGACCAAGTGTTGGAGTGGAATGGTGTTCCTCTGACAGGAAAGACCTACGAAGAAGTTCAGAGGATCATTGCCTCATCTGGAGACGAAGTGGAAATTGTCATTCGCAGGTAAGTAAAACCACATTTAAATGTAGAAAATTTCCTAATAATTTGAAATAAAACGTTCAGTATACTGTATTGTGCACTGAGGCTGTACTTCAACGTACTCTAATTTAGTGTTGTTATTACTAATGACACTTGAACAACCCAAGCTCGCTATTCCGTTGGCTATGTGAATTTAAGTCAGTAGGGTGCGTCTTTCGTTTTGTCAGAGCACCACGAAGGTGAAAGTACGACTTTGCTCTACAGGTCCTCCGATATATGGCACCACCAGAGTATACACTCCCTCAATTTTGATATTGATCTGAAGGGGAAGAAATTTTCTCCAGACCTTTGCACCCATCGTAACTGCTCATCGACTTACCACAGGACTTTCGATTTCTTCAAATTTAACGTGCAGGTATATCGCGTGTACTCTGTGGGTCTTTAGTGGCATTCGGAATCGAACTTGGTCCTTGCAGACGGAAGCCCGATGCCCTAACCACTTGGCTACCATGGCTCACTCTAATTTAATTCCTCCATTATATTTATATTTGTATATATATATATATATATATATATATATATATATATATATTATGTATATATATGCACACACAGACACACACACACATATATATATATATATATATTCGCGCCCAAAAAATGTGCTCATTTTTTGGGCGCGAAAATTTTAAAGTTGGCTATTTACAATGATTATGATACAAAAAAAATAATTATAATAATACGACTATCAGGGCACAAAATTCGATTGCCTAAATTAAAAGTATAAGATAATAATAATATTAGAGCTTCAGATAAAGTATTTCCGAAGTCAACTCTTTGCTTCATTTATTTATTGCTCTCAAAATGTTTTAATTAGTTATTTTTTAATTTTTTTCTTGATTACGTTAATAATGCGCAATACTAATACATCATCAAAATAATTTTCTGATTTTCATAATTTAGTTCCGATTTTCTTTTTATATTTGTATTTATTGAAAAGTATTTTACAAATGTACATTACTAACTCATTTGTATAAACTAAATGCAATGAAAAACTAATAATAAAAATAACTATTTATTCTCGAAATATTTATAAATAAATATACTTATTTATATTTGTTAGTTCAAAATCATTTTTTTTTGTCATTAAAATTTATTTTTTGGTGTTGTTTTAATGTTTAAATTCAATTTAATTATGTTTATATTAGATTTTTATTCATTTTCCGTACATAAAATTTAAAGTATTTAATGAAATAATATTATTAGTCACATTTAAAATCACGCCTACTTACTTTATTGCGTATAACTAGCAAAATAATATGTAGAAAATTCCTCACGAGAAATAAGTTATAATATGAACATATATACGAAGTACACCAAATTACGGTTCAGTTGAAAAAGTGGAGCAGCGTACTCCAGCAGCTGGCACACAACAATAGCATATACGAAGTACATAAAAAGCGATTATTGAAATGTAATAAAAAAAGTATGCACTGAATGTATCTAGATAAAAGTATTCTTAAATATGTCATTCACGTTGTACCAGTATCATGTATATTAACCAATATAAGTGGAGTGATGATTATCCATCTGTTTGCAGCGACTTCAACATGTTGAGTTCTCGATCATCATCTCATCAGCATCACCACCACCATCACCAGCAGCCGCAGAATCGGTTGTCCAGGAGTAGCGGTCACTCCGATCAACATCATCAGAGCGGTCATTCGCGGTCCAGCAACCAGTCTTACCACCAGTCGGGAAGCTACAGAACGTCAAGGGGCGACACGGACGGTTACAATAGAAACTACGATAGCCCAGACTACCTCCATTCGCTGGCGGATGAAGGTGCACATCCCTTGTACAAAATCAGTTATTGTCTGTTACAGCTATATATGCTTTTGTTATTTCACATTCTTTTATTTCAATCAAAATTTTTTTATTTAACCTTTCTTGTTGAATAAGGTTTTGCGGAATTCTTGGTGAAACAGTAATTCTGTGAGCACTTATGAATAAATTCAAAAGTAAAAAAGTCACAAAATTTTTATATCATATTCTGTTATCTCGTCTTCTGTATGCCTTTTCTTATCCGTCTGACAGGTTTATGAAATCCTATTACCTTAGATTGATTAATTTTTAATCCATTATTAAATTCAGAAATTTCTTAAGTTATAACTATTCTATTCACTTTATTTCCTTCTTTAACGGATTATCATTAAAGATTAAATTTATGTCACTGAAAATTTATTGACAATTAAAATACGGTTCATAGTATTGAATTTTCTCTACTATTTTATCCCATTTTAAAAGAAACTATAAAAAGCAAAAGAATTATAATATTGAATTAAATGATTATCATAATTTTAACAAAATGATGGGGAAATAAATTTTTCTTAATTTAAATTATGTATTTCTAAAATGATATTTCTCTTAAAATTTCGAAGACATTTATTTTGGTCAAATTTTTATAAAATCACCAAAAATTATTTAAAATAAACTTTTGTTTAAAAAATGTGATTAAATTTAAAACGGAAACCAGTTATTATTTAACCGTTTCGATCAATATTGCTTACAACTGTGGGGTAAAAAATTAAGAACAAATACTGTAAGATTAAAATGAATGTTACTTCTTCTCTATTTGTAAATAAAATATACTCTCAAAGACTACAATTTATAAATATGCACAGATAAAATAAATGGAAATAAATTTAAATCGATTTCAGCCATTTCATTGATGCAATTTTGTTTAATAATTCATTTATTTATTTGTATTTTGACACTCTTGTTCATTAGCGTTTTGTGTTTGTCTATTTTCTTTGTGTTGTTACTTATGACAAATGGACAAACCAGGCTCGCTTAACACTGGCAATGCGAATTTAATACAATAGGGAGCGTCTTTAGTTTTAATCAGAGCACTACGAAGGTGAAAGTACGTCTTTGCTCTTTTTTAAATCCTCCGATAGATGGCACCATCGAAGGATCCACTTTCTGATTTTGACATTGATCTAAAGTTGGAGGAAGTTTTTTCCAGACCATTACATACATTGTAACTGCTCAACGACCAACCACAGGACTTTTGATTCCACGGATTTAACGAACAAACGAACACATATATCGCATTTACTCGGATAATCTTTGGCGGCATTTGGAATCCAACCCAGCCCTTCCGGGCGGAAGTCCGATACCGTAACCACTAGGCTACCACGACCTCTATTTTCTTTAGACATTCTGTTAAAAATAAACAAACATTTTTAGGTAAAATATTGATTTTGTAGCCAACAATTAATTTAAATATATTTTCATTAAGATTATTTAACGAGTCTTATAAGTCAGTTTGCAACCTACGTGATATGAACAATATATAACTTAGTAAATTATCATATTTTCTATTAATATAATTCCTCAAATGTTTTACTTATGACGGGCTTTTAGCTATCAATTCATTACAGCATTGTTATCACTGTACACCTTAGCTTATCTTTTCCAAAATGAGGAAGCAATGCACTTCGGCCTTATCTTATGTTTTGAAAATGAATGATTTCAGGAGTCCATAACTCAAATTACCTAGATTCTGAGCGAAGTGGCTCGGCGTCCCCTTCTAGAGGTTACCGGCAGTCTTCAACTCGACAACAGAGGATAGGTTCACCCACCGGAAAAGGAGACACAACAGAAAACAAAGTGAGTCACCTTCATAACATGCTTTCTTTTTTATTGTTTCTTTTTATTTGTTAATTAATATTTTTATAGTATGTAACATGCATCCTGCAATTTAAGTACATGATTCATATTGAAACAGTTGACATTATTTGATTTTTTTTAAGTAACTAAGTTATCTTCAGATCGTTATGGTACGCTTTCTGCTCATTCAGGCACTAAATTCCGGTTACCTTTACCTAAAATTCTTGTTCTAGTCATCATAAACAAAAATTTATCCAATCTGGTGATAAAAAAGGTAGATTTATAACTGAATGTGAATAAGAAGCTCTTTCTTTGCTTATATTGTTATAAATTCATAGAATAGAATAATTTATAAGTGTGTAGTCATAAGTAACGTTAAAAGTGATTGTTGCCTCCAAAAGTTAAGAAACAACATGTTGTTCGAATCTCACTCAAAAAAAAAAAATTCAAAGACACTAGCTATAACATTTTTAACAGGTATATATGATTGAGAGAAAAATGTATGAACATCAGTCTTTTGTAATTAAGTGTGTAACTTTTACTAATTTTTAACTTCTGCAAGCAGATTCGTTGGCAACCAATTCGTTCGTGGAGTCTCGCAACGTCTGAGAAAAGTCGTTTGACCGATTCATTAAGATGACAGGTGGTTGAATGGATGGAAATGGTGTTGTCGCGAAGCTGATGCTGCTTGGCATCTTAATGTATTTCGCATTGTGGTTCACCGTCTCTGTAATCAATATAATCATAGTCAAAACAAAGCTTCTGTGTCCAGAATCCATAGTACAGGACCATCATGAGCTACAATGGCAGTAAAAGACCATTTTACAGTTCTGTCGTCTAAATGGATTAGCAGCGTTTCTGTTCTGCAGGCTATTTATCAAGGCTAAGACTATCCACTAGAAAGTGCGAAGGCGTGTTCTCCATGTAAGACGACCGGTTGTGTGTGTGCCACTTACCAAAGGATAAAGGAGGAACCACTTATCTTGGACAAGAGAACACGTTTCCTGAACCCTTTGATAACGGACGAAATCATCGAGCTGCAGTTGTAGAGAAATATTTGGACTTGGTTTGGAGCGAATGGAATGTCCATCTCTATCTCCAGACCTAAATACCATAGATCACCTGTTAGACTCTCTTGGTAGACAGGCTGCTTCTTGAAATCCTCTTCCCAGGTATGCAGGGGAACTGGAAAATAGCTTACTCCGTGTCTGGTCTCTTCGCTTCCCGATTCGGTAACAGATAACTTAATTGACAACATGGAAAGTTGATGCCACCAATACATTCAAGCTAGGAACGGGCATGATCCATACTAAAACTTCTTTTCTATTATGTTTCTATGACATCATTATTTTTTTTTTTTTCTAAAAATGGACTTTTCCAACAAATTTTTTTTTGTTGTAAATCATTTATGCATTTTACTTATGTAAACTTCCAAGTTGTAATCAAATGCTTATTATTTTCGGTCCAATGTATCCAAATTCGGTGTTTCTGCATTCTTTCATTTGCAATTAGTCACAAAAAACCCGTTGTTTCTTAATTTTGACAGACCAATGTATGTAATAATATTGTTATATATAAAATTAGGTTTTGTGTATTGAATATTATTTTTTATTATTATTTTGTTTATATTTATTTTATTATTTATAATTATATATAATTAATTTGTGTATTGAATATAAAAAAATCATTTTGGTCCAACATATAGCTCTTAAAAATATATCTTTCTTGATTATTTTAACACTGTAATTTTTTTATACCGAAATATAATCCTTTACAAAGTTTAGAATAATATGAATATGTAAATTTTTCTTCATTTGAAAAATTTTATCTTTTAATGTATTAAAGCATATTACAGATATGAAAGAATTTTTCAACTTATAAATTTTTTAATAGTGATAAAGGAAATAAAACGAATGCTGCTGGTCAATTCAAACATATTTTTAATAAATGAATATTTAAAGAAAACAAAATCTTTTAATCATTTAAATATTTTAACTAATTTTTGCCTAATGTCTTCAATTTCCTTACATTAAATGAATCAATCAGTTTAAGAATAAATTACTCCAAAACAGCTTTTATAAAGAAATAATGCTGAAAATTATGAAAGAAGTATTTTACTTCCTTGTTTTTGAAAATTTTACTTGGGGGTGATTTACTACATAATCTAAAAGATTATTCATATTTTCCCCCAGCTGTATTTTATAATTTATTACAATAATAAATTTGCAGTAAAACAGAAAACTAAATTTATCTGTGATTACACTGTTAAAAATTTTAATCTTTCTCAACTATGTGAGGAGCAAAAGCCGAATGAAGATAATTGTCACAGCTTAAGTTGTAAATCTCAAAATTAATACTAAATTTTTTTAAACAAATATATAAATATATACTCTTTATAGGAAATAATCATTTTTAATATAAAGGAGGGAACAGCTGCAACATAATCAAGCATGCAAAATTCTGATTTTATTTATTTATTTATTGAAACGAAGATTTATTGTGACATCTCTCTATGATGTAAATTCTAGGGTTGCCAAAATAGAATTTTCTGCATAATTCTTATATGTTTCCATCTCCATGATGTAATAAAAATGAATTTGCCAAAAAAATCCCCAAAGTCAGAATTTGTCATGCTGGGTTATACGGCATCTGTGACGTAAAGAAGACAAAATTTTATTTATAACGTTCGAAAATTAATGATTTATCATCCAAATTTTAATATTGATATATAGTTGATACATACCATAATACTGATATGTAGTTAATGATACGCATTTTCCTTTACTTATAGGAAAAGTATCGAGCAGAAAATATATCTGGAGAAATACAAGTAGGTGAATTTTTTGTAACATATGAAATTTATAATTTCATGCATAATTATTTAAGAATTAAAGCCTAAAAAAGCTTAAGTTATTTTTATTGTTATAGTATTTCATTTTGTTAAACTTTTTAAGAATTCAGCAAAATGAAATATTTGTCTTTTTGTGAAAGATTTGGTTTCTTGTAAAACGAGAATATCAATTAGGTACAAACATAATTTAAAGTATGTTTTACAACTGAGAATAAAGAGGACTGAAAAAGTATCAAATAACTTTTTTTATAAGTACCGTCAAATTATATCCTTATGAAAAAATTTTTATTGCATCATCTTGTATTGTTAAACGTATGATCCTTATGAAATTTTAGCACATAGTAAATGAATTTAGAAGGCCTTACTTTTTTTTAATCAAAAATGAAGTATTTTAATCTTTTGACGATCACCTATTTTATAGCATCATATTATTTTATTATTCTGTGCATTTAACATATTAATTAATTGTTAATTAACATGGTATTTTTACACATTTTGATTGTACAAAAAGTTTAAAAAATAACAAACAATAAATAGTTTTTAAAGAAACAATTTTTTCAATCTAAGAAATTTATTTTCTGCATATTATGTTAACCAGTTAAAATCTAAAATTAGAAAACTGCTTTTAAATTTTCTCGAATTTATAAATTCTCTGATCTAGTGATGGAAGCAAACTATCCCTTCATTTGCTTCTGAAATGATAAACGATACCTAACAATTTATGGTAGAATCCTTTTGTTTCT
Organism: Latrodectus elegans; assembly: GCA_030067965.1. Taxonomy (NCBI): domain Eukaryota; kingdom Metazoa; phylum Arthropoda; class Arachnida; order Araneae; family Theridiidae; genus Latrodectus; species Latrodectus elegans. Next base: position 26,687,250 of record CM057821.1, read on the forward strand.
TTAGAATCAAATAACTAGCACAGTATTTCATATAAAATGATAATATATACCACGACTTGTGGTAACATCTAAAATTCTTACATTTACGAAAGTTTTATTTGTACTTATCAAACAAATTTATCCACTTCATCATATTAACAAATGTATAGGGTTTAAAGTTATTTTTTTATTTAAAAAAATCGAAAGTTGTTTACTGTCGTAATATTTTAAGATAAATTTTTCCACAGCTCCAAGTATGCCATGATTCAAAGGCAAAGATCTTGTATGTAACGATTGTGCGAGCACGGAATTTGGTGACATCCAGAGATAACAGCGGACTTCCAGATCCCTACGTCAAGTGTTATCTTCTCCCGGAAAGATGGTAAACTGGGAAAAAATTTAATACCTACTCCAGTATATTAAAATCTGCCTCATTTCGATTTTTTTTACTTGATGCTTAAATTTATAATTAATATTGTATATAAGATACACAAATTTTGATAACTATCAAGTGCAATTGAAAAATTCTATTTGAAAAAACAATGATTTGAATTCCATTGTATGAAATTATGAATTTGTACCACTTAAAGTATGGATTTTGGCAGGGCTTGCTGTTAATCAAGTTAAAACTAAATATTACCCTGTAACTAAAACATAATTTACCCAAGGTCATCTTCTCATTGTTGATTATAAATTTGAAAGAATTGATAAATTTATCTATCTTGGCTCAATGTTTAACAAAAATAATGACATTCTCCCAGAGGTAAGAAGACATTTAACTGCATCTAACAAAGCCTTTTTTGACCTATGACATTTATTAAAAACTAACTTTTTATCACGAAAAACTAAGTTCCATATCTATAGAACGCTTATCCGTTCCATTTTGACCCATGCTTCGGAAACTTGTACTTTGACTGTAAGAGAGGAGAGTAAGTTGAGTCTATATGAACGCAGGATTTTAAGAAGTGTCTTTGGAGGTACAGAGAAAAACGGTGTCTGGCGCAGAAGATACAATGCAGAAATCTACTGAATGTACAAGGAGCCAGACGTTGTACATCACATTAAAGTAAGCCGTTTTAATTGGGTTGAACATGTTATTAGAATGAAAGACAATAAAACACTAAGGGAAATTTTCTTTTGCAAAACCCATCAGCGTTAGAAAAAGAGGAAGACCAAAGCTGAGATGAGTGGATGCAGTCGAAGAAGACTGTAGGATCCTTGAAGCAAAAAATTGGAGGAGTTTGGCTGCCAGTAGAGGTGGCTGGAAGAAACTTGTTCAGAAGGCCTTGGTCCATCCTAGGCTGGCGAGCCATGAATGATGATAATGAAAGTATGGATTTTATCAAGCACTAATTGGTACTAAGGATTAATATTGTAAAATTAAATCAATCATTAAGTGTCTTCGCTGTTTAACTATTTGTTTTAAAGAATATTTAATTGACTATATTGATATTACTCAGAGATCAGAGTAACCAATCTTTAAGGTTGCAATGTGTAGTAATGTAAAACAAATATATATACTATGGTGTTCTTCAATCCAGAATCTTTTAAATTGGAGTACTGTTGGATATCAAACTAGCCTGAAAATACTAAATCTTCTTGGGAGCTCGTCTCTCGAACACACAGTTCATTTTCAGTGGATCCCTTCACACGTGCGAGTAGAGGGGAATGAAAGAGAGGATTTCTTGTCCAGATCGGTGTCAGAGGAGGGAGTAAACCCAGGAAGAGCGCTCACATCTAGTGAGATTTCTTCCCTGGCAAAAAACTGAATTCAATAAACTTATGAAAATTCCTCCCAACCATCCATGGTACTTTGCCAAAAGACCGGGTGAGACCATCAATCTTAAGCAAAGATCTTATCAAACTGCCTTTTCCCGCTATCTGAGTGGGCACACGAGAGGAATCACCTTTCAGCAGAGGCAAAGGAAGTTTCCAGGCTGACCTTGGTGTTCCGTCAATATGGCCTCCCCTGGACATATCTTAACCTGCCTAAATTTTAAAAAAGACGTTGTGTTGCGGGACCCATCACATTTTTTGGACATTTTAGATATTTTCTGTTTTATGGGGGTTGTCTAGCCTCGCTAGACAACCCCCATAACAAGTAACAACAACACGTACTATAAAGGTGGATTTGCAATATTTGTTACCAAGATTCTAATTTATGTTTAAAATTAACAATACAAACCAAGTTTTAAAAGAGAGAAAAAGTTACCAAGAACCTTATAAATTTTTGAATTTCACTTATTATATCGAAGAATGTAAAAAACTCTAAAATATATTTACTTTTTTTGATAATTAGTACAAAATCATTTCGTGATGAAATAAAAAAAAATGCTGTACAGGCACATGAAGACATATTTAGTATATATTCACTTCATCATAAAAAGTAAAGAAAAATCTTTATTTGAAAACATTATATAATCAACCTTAAGCAGTTATTGCATTTTACAATTAGATTCACCTTTCAGGCCCTATATAAATTACTCATTTAATTCTTTATTTTCTTTTTATAAGTATAGGTACATCAACAATTTTATAAAACAAAACTCAAATCATCTGTTTTACGTGGACCTTAAAAGTTCTTAACGTTTAGTGAAAACGTCAATAATTAATGGAAGATATTTAAAATAATGTTCATAAGTATTTGAATTAAAAGGAGAATAATTCAAGTATTCTTTAAAATGTTTTAACTTAAATATTTAGTTCGTTATTATGTACCGAATATATTTATTCAGTTAAATATCTGTTGTTATGGTTGTCTAATCCAGTGTGCAGAATCCAATATATAGAAAGAAAAAAGTAGTGCAATGGAATCAAATTGGCACAGATGCCGTATAATCCATGATTCAAAATTTTGAATTTTTTTGGCGATAAAGAAATGTTTCCAGGATGACGTATCGTGATGACGTAAATACTAGTGTTACCAAAATAGAATTTTCTGCATAACTATTATATGTCTCCATATGTATGACGTAATAAAAACGACGTTGCCAGATACATTAGAAAATCCGCACATCTCAAAATTTGGCATCATGGCACCTGTGCCGTCAAATTGATCCAAAAGTACCCAAGACAGCCCTAGCCACAAATCTATAACTTCAGAGGAATAGAGGTGTTGATGCAGTGGATCGAGATGAATCCTGAAGAGCTTTGCCAATATGGCAGACAATCAAAGATGTGGTCGGGTCAGAGTTCATTGAGGACAGCTCCTGTAGTTTCGATGGCCATAACGGGATATGTTTTCACTTCCTGGAGGTGCTTAGCACTCAATCTGGCTATAGTTGTAGAGATAGTATATGGTTACAGTTTAGAGCAAGAACTGAGTGCTTCTGAAAAGAAACCTGAAATAGTTTTCGGTGGCTATTTCATCAGTATTAGTGAGAGTCAGGTTGTTGGGAAATTGAGAGTTATCTCGGGCTTCTCCATGAGTAGTTATTTCTCTAAACATTTTAATTGATATTCCTGTTATGACTGTATGCTTCTATTGTATACTACTTGTTTCGAAACTGAAACCATTGTTTCTTCTTTAGCTTCGAGAATCAGAGACGCACCCGGTACTTCTCGCGGTGCAGCAACCCGGAGTGGAAACAGACAATGGTGTACCCGGAGGTTTCTGCGGAACAGCTCAAGAAGAAACACCTCGAGATTTCTGTTTGGAACTACGACATCAACCGGCCTCCTGAATTCCTAGGGGAAGTCATCATCGATTTAAAAGGTGTGTAACGAATTTTAAGCTTTTCATTCAGCCAGCGTAAGTTTACGTTGAAAAAAACTGAAATACACAGCAAAATTTAAACTAAAATACAGAAAAGATAATGTCAAATATAATTAAGCGCAGCTTGTGAACAGCAGGCTTAATTAACAAAAATAATCGAGCGCACGAAGAGATGAATTTGTTATTTTACACAAATTTGGCTTTAGTAAGCATGCCATATGCAATACTAAATATGCTGTACATTTCGTAAATACTAAATAAGAATTCTTCAAAATCTCATTGATAATCACATCATAAGAATGGAAAACTATTTGAAAACTTTTAGTTATTCGCAATTACGATTCATTGAATTAAAAATCTGCTATACTTTACGAAATCACTTTATTTGTCGTTTATGAGTTGCCATGTTGTTGCTGATTTTATTTATGGCATTTGAACAAGGCAAACTCGCTAGCCAACGGCTTTGGAAAATTAAATCAGAAGGGTGCGTCTTTCGTTTAACCAGAGCACCACAAATGTGAAAGTACGTCTTTTTCTAATACATCTCCGATGGTTGGCACCACCACCTCAATTTTAACTTCCATCTGGAGGGGCAGGAAATTTTCTCCAGACCATTACACCCATGGTAATCGGGCTAGGTACAGGGACGCATTGGTCAGAGTGCCTGACTGCGGATAAGGGGTCCTGAGTTCGAGTACCGGTTATGGTATGGATGTACTTCTCTCTCTGTCTATCCTGTCTTTGTCCTTTCCTTGTATGAATGGTTGTGAATGGTTGCCTACCCTATAAAAGGGAAAATGGCATATGTGTACTGAGGAAGTTGAACTCCACACCAAAATATGGTTCATTTGGAAAAGTGGAACAGTGCACCCTATTTGGCAGCCTTTCACGCACACGACATTAACAACAGAGAAGCATGCTGATGCAACAACTACAACCCATGATAACTGCTCACGACCAACCACAGGACTTTCGGTTCCTTAGATTTAACAAGCATGTATATCACATGCATTTTGGTATATTTTTGGCGGAATTGGGAATCGAACCCATCCTTTCCGGATGGAATGCTAATGCCTAAACCACTCGGCTATCACGGCATATGGGTAAACATATTTTTCTGCGGCATCTCTTCATATTCTCCGCGTTATTTAAAAGATCCGAAGATTAAATGCAAATCTTTTTAATCTAATTTTAAATATATTGCGTTTTAATATTTATGCATTTTCAAACTGATACTTATACAATATAGTTTTTTGTAATGCACGAAACATTTTTTTCTTGATTTCGATTTTAGCTATGTTTTACCTCGATTTCATATCTTTTCTAAATCAAACAAATGAAAAATATCTTTAATTCGAGTGTATTTAATTATTTCAAATAAATGTAAGCGTGGTTAGTACAGCTTGTTAGCATTATCATCTTGAAATGTGTATTCATTGCCATGTATCTTCGATAATTTTACTGCATTCAAAGAGACAATACATTGCCTACCTGTTGATTGTAGATTCCTCTGTGATCGACGAGCAGTCCAGGTGGTATAAGCTTCATCCCCATGATCCAAAAAAGTATCCGTGTCTCTCGTCTTCCCTTAACAACGAAGGAACCATGAAAATGGCCAGACTCAACAACCCCGCTCAAAAGACCCTCTACTTCGAAAACGGAGGAGATGACATCAGAAAGGTCAGCACCCTCTCCCATTTTCAATTTTTCAACTACTTCTACATTTCATAGGCTTATTATGTACAATTTATTCATTCAAATTGAATAATGAGAGTCAAAATTCTTACTCTAACAAGAAACAATACTTGTGATTAAAGATCCACAATTTTATAAGCAACTCACTTATCAATTGTTAATATTTTGATTTAATATAAATGTTTAAAAATATTTTATGGAAATGTTCTCTCTTTCATTATTTTATTAATAGTTAAGATAACCACATTCTCACTGTTTTCAATATAATATATAATTTTATGCCACTGGCTTTTCAGACGGATAATTTTCATGTAAATGCAGGGTGATTTTAAGAGCATGGTGGAAGCTTTGAGGAGTGAAACTGTCAACTAAAAGTTTTGTATAGGAATTTATGATTGAACTTGATGGATTTATGTATGAATAAATGAGACATGAAAAGCGAAACATTGCTTATTTAGAATATCCCAAAATATTCTTGCAGCAATTGTTGCAAAAAACTCTCAAAACTCAAACGCCAATAGTAATAAAAGTAGTGTAGCTATGATTGATTGAAATAAAGAGCAGTAGAGGGCTTTGTCATTTATAATATGATGTATCTGAAAGATAGGGTCATTTTGTGCAGCTCTATTTTTGAATGAGACGGAAAATTCTATTGATAGTCAAAAGACAGATATACGTTATAAGAAATTAATTACTAATAATTCTTTGAAAGCGAAGGATGTCATGGACCTGGTCTGATTCAGACCAGGGGAAAAGAAAGAAGAAGAAATCCATTAACCTTATGGTTCATCCCGAGATCTCTGTGCGACTGTTGGTCTGAAGATAGTATATCAATGCTTCAGCTAGTCACAAATGTTTTACGAATAGTCACGAATGCTTTTTCGAAGAGCTACGAATGCTTAGATTGAATCACGAAGTTTTTGAGCAGTTGCATCATTGCCTTTGTGAAATTAATCACACATCCCTAACTATTAACATCCCTGGAGCAAAAAATTGGCAAAATCTAAAAAGGAACGAAACCATTTTGTACATTGAGGAAGAAACATTTACATAAGAACGAAAGCTATTGCGTATTTCGTACACATTAGTCAATCCACAATTTAGAGAATCAACAATGTTTACATATGTTCCATACCCATATAAGTGCAAGCCTTGTAAGCTAGTAATTACTCTCAATATGGAAATCCATCAATGCAGCAATATGCTTTGATTTTGTCCTGTAGCATTATGCGTTGAACTTAATTTTCCAGATCATTTGTTATTCATTGAAGATGTGATCTTTACAGGAAGATGCATTTTCAGGTGCTACTCATATGCGATAATAAGTATATATCCAAATGCATTTTAAAGAAGCTTCTTTGTAAATGTTTCGGAGTGTGGTTTCTTCATTAGCTACATTTCCATCATCCGTTATCTTGATTCTATTATTGGCGTAAATGCATTTTTCTAAAAGAGCTAATACTAGAATAGCTGCATGCTAGAAAAACTATTATAATCAAATTCTTTTTCAGCATGTTGACATGCCATAGTATTTCAAAGTGATTGACCTCAATACCCTGAATTTTTTTTTAGTTTCACAAAATAATATAGAGTTTATGGTAGACTTGTCAGGATCACCAGATTTATAGAGTATTGGTTAATCATAAGAGGACATATGAAGTTTATTCTTTTGGAGACTTTAAACAAACAAAGATTTCATTTAAGTGAACTGGACATGGCTTGATTATTCTCATTCTTTAAATCACTTGAAAAATGCCTGTACTTTTTGGAACTGTTTTCCAAATATTCCGGACATCCTCAGTTGTTGGAAGTCCTTATTGTGATCAATTATTGTGCACATTGTTTCAAAGAAGCACTTTGCAGTGATGTCATAAGCAAAATTGTTTTCTTTTCATGTCTGATTTTTTTTTTGTATGTTTTAATGCGTTTAATTCTGACTAAACATTCTTATAAGAAAAATGTGTGAACTCTGTACAACTTCTCAAAGTTAAACTTTAGACTTAAGAATCTAACTGTGTGCTAGTCGTGCTTAAATCAAATAAATTGAATTTTTATACATTGAGACCGCGAAATTGCCTAATTCTTTTTGTTGGTAAATTATACTGATACTTTTTATAGTTTATTTGAATAAATTTAAAACAGCTTTAATTTATTTTTTCGGGTTTCTTTGCTTTAATAATTATTAGTTTCATATTAATCAAATGAACCTCGTTTCAAAGATATCTTGAAAATAAAAAATATCTTGCGTCACAAGTAAAATGAAGCATATCGAAATAAAATGGAACAGAAGTACCTTTAATATAGAAAATTAAAAGAATTTGGGATAAATATGTCATTAAGATGTAAATTTTTAAAAATAAAAAAATATTCAGAAATTTATTGAGAAAAAAAAATGTATCAACAAATTTTTAACATAAATAAGATATTTCTACTTTGATACTTTCGACTATCGTCCTGGTTATTTTTAATTAACTCTTGACCGAGTTGGTAAAATAATCATTCTTGAAAACCGAGAAGAATGAAATACTTTTCAATGTGAATAATAATCATAAACTCACTAAAATTTATACAGATTTGTTAATTAAAGTTAAATATTTCATCATAATTTCAATATCAAAAATTTTTTTAAAAAATAATTTGCTATTTAACTGTTATTTAAATTAAAATATTTCTCTTTTGTAGGAGTAGGCTGCATTACCAGTGTCAAATGGTATGTCTCTATTATAAAGAGACTGACAAATTCTGATATTAAAAATATCAGTTTTAACCAGGAAAAATTATATAAAAAAAGAAATATTTTTAAACAGAAAAATAATTGTTTTTGTCATAATAAATTATTAGTCCTTCAGAAAACGTTTTTGGGAATAAATACTTTATTTAAAGTAAAGCATATAAATATATAACAATAAAGAATAAAATACTAAAAATATAGCATATAACTTATTCACTAGAATTTAAAATTTACATATTTTTAATTTAGAAATAAAATAATTCATAAATGTCTAATTAATTAAAATTTTGGCGCTTATTTTTAGCATTACAAACTTTTTATAAACTTCCCATGCTAATACTGCACATATTTCCTTAAAGGGAAACATTTTCCCCACACTGAAAGTTTTCCCTCTGTGTGGGGAAACATTAGGTCAGAGAGAGGAGAATACCTTATTTAATGATATGTTATTCTCCTTTCTCTGATCTATTGTTTGAGGATATTAATCGATATTAAGCATATTAATCGATATTAAGCATATTAATGGATAAAATTGTCTGACGCTCTGATGTAGTTTAACAGTGATTCAAAAATAATTTTTATATAGTTTTATGCTAAACAATATATATATATATATATATTATTTTTATTCAAACGTGAATTTTCACTTATGTAGACTCATATTGCTCATGTATAATATTATCTGCCTCTTTATTAATTACATTAAAAAATGCCTATTTTTGAATTCTCTAAAATTAAAATTATGAAATATTAATCTCATTACAATTTTACATAAACTATTAAATAATTATTTTAGTTAAGCAAGTTTAAAACTTTTTAACATTTACTCTTTCATTTGTATTAAAGTCAAGAAATTTATTTTCATACAAAATTTCTTATGAATAATACATTTTTGCATGTTCTAAAATAGAAAGATGTATATAAAGTGTCTTTTATAATCATTCTAATACAATTGCTTATCATGATGTTTGTTAAAATGTCTTCCTCCTTTGTGTTTTTTTTTTCAACCAAACATTTAATTTACATTTTCGTATTTTTTAGGTAACTGAAATCTATCATATTTATAATTACATATTTTTATTTAAGCTGATTCATGCATGCCAGTTAAGGATGGTTATACATTACGCACCTCAAATCAAAGGAATGCCTCTCATTTCCAAATTTAATTAATTTAAAGAATGGAAAAGAAGAAATTAGTCATCAAATATTTCTATTTTTCAACTATTAATATTTTGGTAAAATGAGCATTTTTATATGCTTTCTCTTGCGTTTAAGATAATAAATCACTGACCATTATTCATTCATTTCTTTGTGCTTCGCATCCGAAAGTTAGCGAGTTCGATACCTCATTTCACACAATGTCATCATGAGGAAAAGACCTTTGTATATTTAAACTTTCTTATGCTGTGACACTTATCCGTTTGTATTTTTTGGACATTTTGTAAGAAAGTAAAAATTCAAGTATGAGACTCATTAGATTGACCTTAATTCATATTAATAGACTATTAGCTGCGCTTTGTAGCATCAGTGGTTAAAAATAGAAACAGAGAATAAATCCAATATTATTTCTTTTGCATTTTGAATGAGTTCAATGCTGAAGAGCATCATAATTCCCTTAATACGCGAAATTTTGTAATTATTATTTTTGTAACTTCGGGCTCTTCAGGAGAAGTCAATTAAATCTAGAGGCATTCCAATATTTTTTTATCTTATCTATATATAAAATTTATCTTTTTTAATATAAAATAGCTAAACTCGAATTATCTTTATTTACAAGAAATAATTTTTAATGGCAACCAATCGAAATTAATTTACTAATTTTGAACTAACATTTTTCATTATTGCCAACAATTGATAATTAATTTTCAAAAATACTTAACACATCAACATTTTATTTGAAAGCATATGTTAAAAATATGTTTTTATAACAGTTGTACATAAAAACAATAAAAGCGCAGTAACCATGCAGAACATTCAATAATTTCAAATATATTATTTCGAAATATGTTTGGATTGTGAATGAATACTTCATGTAATTTGTTGTTTAATCAATGTTATTGTTTCTATTTTATGTGGATCGTGTTCTACAAATTTTGCATGTCTCAATGTGTATATAAGTATTTAAAAATATATAAAAATGTTATTTTGTATTTTTCCTATTTAAATGTGAATATAGATGTTTAAATTTTAAATGTATCTCACAGCTGCTTTACTATTTTCAATTCGGATTTTCTGTATTTGAATCTACTTATTTGCCAGTTTTCTAATTTGAAATATTCGTTATTCTTGATACCAAAATAAGGACATCAAAGAGAGAAATTTTACAGAAAATAAAAATGAAAAGTTATAAAACTTTTTTAGTTTAAATTTTTAAATACCCTCCGGAAAAGTATACAACTTCTAATTTACTTTTCGTTAACTAATGATGCATTTCAATATTTAAAACCAGAACTAAAATTACTACTTCCAAATTATATGATTTAGAAAATCTTGATGTCCTAGTGTATACTGAAATAACTCGTCAATTTTAACAACGCAATTTTTTTCAGTTTATCAGATAAAATCACTCAGACTAAAAAACGTCCATATTTTAAATATTATGGCTAATGATGAATATAATATTTTTGATGAATCATTTTCTATATGCAAATTTATGTAAATTGTAAAATAAAATATTATCCACTTATTTTATTATGTTTTATAGTACCTAGTAATAGAAATTTTAAGATATTTATCACACAGATTCATATTTTTTAATATCATCATCAAATAACTTTCGTAAATTAAATAAAATCTGTAATTCATAAAAAGATTTTTCGGTACGAACTAATATAGTTTCTAAAAGTAACTTCATATCGTTTGCTTTACTAAAAGTAACTTCATATCGTTTGCTTTACTAAAAGTAACTTCATATCGTTTGCTTTACTAAAACTAACTTCATATCGTTTGCTTTACTAAAACTAACTTCATATCGTTTGCTTTACTAAAACTAACTTCATATCGTTTGCTTTACTAAAACTAACTTCATATCGTTTGCTTTACTAAAACTAACTTCATATCGTTTGCTTTACTAAAACTAACTTCATATCGTTTGCTTTACTAAAACTAACTTCATATCGTTTGCTTTACTAAAACTAACTTCATATCGTTTGCTTTACTAAAACTAACTTCATATCGTTTGCTTTACTAAAACTAACTTCATATCGTTTGCTTTACTAAAACTAACTTCATATCGTTTGCTTTACTAAAACTAACTTCATATCGTTTGCTTTACTAAAACTAACTTCATATCGTTTGATTTACTAAAACTAACTTCATATCGTTTGCTTTACTAAAACTAACTTCAAAACAGCAATCAAAATATAAAAATATAAACAGGAAGAGGCTGATGAAGATCTTCCTGTAGGAGCAGCTGTGAGGTGGTATGTGCTTGCTCTATGAAATGTATATTAATCGATGTTTTCGCCTTGAATATTTGTGTTGTAATTGTTCTGTCCTTTCTCCTTGTGCATGCAGCAGAAACACACTGCATAAGTGCCGGACAACTTCCTTAAATAAAAAGTATATTCTCTTTCTCTCTCTCTCTCTATCTCTTAATTTTCTTCCTCTCCTGTCCTGCAAAGCTCCTCTATCCTACTTTTTGTCCCATACCTCCATCTCAAAAATTTCACTCATTTTCAGAATGTGATCAGTGGTAGTTTCTTGCTGAATTGTAAGAGATAAATAATATAAAAAAATTAAAGTTGGCGTAAGCAAGGCATTAAATCTTAAGATTTAAAAAGATCGTTCACAGCTAATGCAATTAACTTAGAATTCTATTAATTAATGAAATTTTTAAATATTTCAATCGCCCTTGCCGATTTAAACTAACCATAAAGTGGATGTTTTATCTGGTCTTATTCATTTTGCTTTTACTTCTGTTCTATTTTCAACGTGGCTTGAATCAATGGGAAACGACTTCTGAAGCCGATGCTTTGATCGTTATATAATAAATTACTATATAAAAAATTGTGAACTTCGACAATATTCTCAGACATTCAATGGTGAACTTCGCCTTGTTTCCTACCAATTAAAGATTGCGATTTGAAGGCAGGCAGCAAATTCGTCACCAAGCTGGATTTACGACTCCGTGTCAATACGATGTGTAGATGAAACGTTATCTGACGTCATGGATATTTTAGACCAATGAGAATAGTAATAAAGTGATGTAGCCATAATATCTACAGGAATGAAAGATACAACTATTTTATGGTTAACACAACCCGTGTCCTTAAAACTACTTACCAAACGATAAATGCGATCTGAGTTGTTAGATGGAAATAGCAATTGTCATTAAGAAATTTTGATTTAAAATACAGAAATATCATGTCAAAAGTAATCACTAACCAAAGCACAGAACTTATAGATGAACTAAGAAACCAAATGTAACTCATTAAATATATAATACTGATTTTCTATAAATATTACCATATTTATCTCATTTTGTTATATAGTCAACAAACAAAGAAGCTACACAAATTAAATTCCTTCACAAAAGCTATCTACATTAAAAATGAGTTATTTTATGACAATATTAGAAATATACTAAAAGTATGAAAGAGGCACATTCACTTCATGAAAACACTAATTAGAAAACTAGTGAAGATTAAACTTATTTCTGATATTTTAATAGTCAACCTCCTTAAAATTAGTGTTTTCATGAAGTTAAAACCACAAAAAAAATTTCTCAAAATATGCTTTTATATAATACACATAACAAGAATTAAATTACAGTTTAATGGATACAATTAAATGTATTTCTAAAAATAATTTTAAAACTTAGGAGGAATAAAGTTTATTAACAAAAAAATTGTAGAGTTTTAATGAAATTTATATTTTACTTTATACATACTAAGAATATTTTATTTAAGATGTTTATCACACAAATTTTAATTACTTATATTATTAATAAATTTCATTAAAAATAATGTAATTTATGATAACTGATGTGATAGTTCTTTTATTAATAAAAATAAAATGTAAAATTATTACAGTTTAAATTAGGAAAATTTTGAAAATTTCCAACTAAATATATATATATATATATATATGTATATATATATATATATATATATATATATATATATATATATATATATATATATATATATATATATATATATATATATATATGTATATATGCCCATTTAACTTTCTTAATTATATTAATGAGTAACATTATTTAAATTATTTTCAACATCTTTGAAATATATTTGAACTTTTTCATCCTTGAAACATATTTAATGTTTAACATTTTTCGGAATATTCGCAAAATATCGAAAAACATCCTTATAATTCCTATTTTCATACTGAAATTTTCCCATATATATATATATATATATATATATATATATATATATATATATATATATATATATATATATATATATATATATATATATATTATATATATATCAAAGTATCATTAATTAAACCACTGGTAATGGTATCGCGAACCATACAAAAGATTTATTGAAAATTTGATACATACAATTTTAGAATGCACACGAAAAGACTTCCGTATAAATTATTAGTTTGAACATTAAATTTGGTATAAGGCGTCTAACTAGAAAATAATTATGAATTATTGTAAGTTCGTGTGTTTTATCAAATGTCCCTGTTCTTGCCTTTTTACATATTCACTTGCTTAGGGTCTTTCATTCATAAGTAAATTTTTCGAGAAAAAACACGCCACCCTCTTACGGAAATGCATTTGTTTACATTTCTTGCCACTACAAAAACAATTATAGCAATTGATTCCTAGGATTACATTTATTTCTCTTTAGTCCTGTTCTTCTGGTGTAATTTTCATCAAAATTTCAAATTATAAATGCTAAACTTCACAATCTTCTATGATTTTAATTAAAATTGTTATTTGTTTATAGTTTTCCATTACTACTAGTTTTCATTTTCCCTAATCTGTTCATTGGAAGAACAAAACGTTAAAAAATATCTTTTAATCTTACATTTTTCAAACATTCTTATTTAATCCTAGACTTTAATATTAAATTTCTACATTCGTTTACATAAGAAAATAATTTTCTATTTATTGTTGAAAAATCACATTTTGCACTATTAGTTACCGTTTGGTAAATAATATTCTCAAAATTTCAATAGGCTTTTGAAAACTTAATTCATTTGCTAAGAAAAAGTAAACTAAAAATAAATTTTAAGCTTATTTTTTAAGTTTATTTTGAATTATAACTATACGTTAAATATGAAAATGAGTGAATGTTAGAAAATGAAATACTCAAATTACATATCATTGATTTGATGATTTCTAAATCCAAAAAGCATAATTATTATAAAAAATAACTAAAACACATAATATTTCACTTCTGTATTCACATTCTAATGTTTTTCGGAGCTTTGCGGTACAGGCCAGCTTTGTATTCCTTGTGTATTTATATGTAATTACAGTTTGATTGTGTGACTGAAAGCTTGAAATAAATATGCTAGCTGTTGTACGATTGCCTGCTTTTATGCACTGCTATTTATGTTGTTTTCCATTTCAATGTTGTATTTAAATTGTGTTAATTATTGCTATTTATTGTGTCTTTATACAAATGGTGTATGCCTTGCCATAAGAAATATTTTCTTTTTGGAAATGAATTTGCATTATTTTTGGACCTATGATGTAAAATATAATGGTATGCCTTAATATTTTTAATGAATATTTTCCATTAATTATTTCTAACGTTATTTTGAATACATATATTACTCACTCAAGATCTGTAATCGATTTTAAAATGACAAGAATATAAAACTATTTTGTGATTCTAAATACAAGTATCATCTTCAAGTTTTTACACGAATAAAACTCGAGAACCTAAGAATTATATTATTTTTTTCAAAATAACTTCTAATTAATTTCAACCAATATAAATCCAAATTATGAAAATTCAAAATTAAGAAAATTGCTACATTAGTTGCATCCAGTGAATAAAATGCAAGTTATAACTTGATTACTTATTCCAGTAAATTTGAAAAATGTAATATTTTACCTGTTAAAATATTTTTAATATGTATATTTATAACACAGTGTTTATTTTGTAGCATTATTCATGACACTTTTATTATACACACACTTATATATGGGCAGTACATGTAGCAAATACGATCGAAAAATCATGTATCGATGAATAGAATGCCTGCAATAGCAACATGTCTTAAAGTAGAACACATCTAACATAGGTTAATGCATTTAAAAATATTATATTTAATCATTCTTTAATAATTCTTTTGCAAATTGTTGCATCAAAATGTTGGTATTTTTATCGTTATATAGATCCCAAGGAATTAAAAGAATATATTTCCCAATTGGCGCCCGTTGCGACTTTTTTTCGTCGCCAAGCAATTCAAACATTGTTTCTACTTAAAAAGAAAACCATATATATGACGCAAAAATGAAGTAAAACGCCAGAAAAAAATCAAACTTGGCAATGAAAACATCCGAAAAGCAATTGGCAAAACCAATGAGAAAGCTGGCCACACTATAATCAAAGCAAGACACCAAATTTGTGGAAAAATCCCTTGAAGGGAAGATATTCTACTAATAGCAATTCCAATCAACATATGAAAAAAAAAACACTCTTTCAGGAACACCATATTGAAAGTATAATCTATATAATCTATAGATTATACTTTCAATATCTATATTGAGAATCTCAAAAATAAATTCATTCTAAAAACTAGCCGTATGCAGATTATAATTTCAGCAAAGGCTTTAATTCAAAAATTAATTTTCTTTTATTCTTCCTTTGTCGAGCTGAAAAATATTTAATACGCAGCAGGTTCGATACCCAGCACGGGTGCTATCCTAGTTTAATTATTCTTAATAAGTTTAATGTAGCCACAGCATGACCAATCGATGAATCACTCTTACATGTTTTCTTTCTGCTAAAGAAAACTCATTCTAATATGTTGTTTACCAAGAGAAAATCGCTGACTTTGTTTAAAGTTGCAAAAAATTTATAAAATGCAAGAAATCATTGATGTATATGTTTTATATTTTAAACCGTTATGAGAGAAATATATTAAAAATATAGATATATTAGTCCAAAGTGCATTAATGAACGCATGAATTGGATAATGAAATTTAAAGTAAAAGTCTACTTAAAAACTGTTAAATTTTAATAAAAAAAATTAAGAAATTCTGATTCTATATAACGAATATTTTAAATTATTTGCTACAGAATCAAATTTTCTTAATGTTTCCAAAACCAATTATATAATATTTTACACTATTTTGAACAATTTTCCACATAGTCTATTTAAAAAATAATGATTTATTGCACATTGCAATTTCTTGAACCAAAATAAAAAAATCAATTTTGTAATATGTCGTGATAGATGCATAGTAATGTTATACGAGGGTCACTCTGAAATTTTT
Organism: Latrodectus elegans; assembly: GCA_030067965.1. Classification (NCBI taxonomy): domain Eukaryota; kingdom Metazoa; phylum Arthropoda; class Arachnida; order Araneae; family Theridiidae; genus Latrodectus; species Latrodectus elegans. The sequence continues at coordinate 26,703,801 of CM057821.1, forward strand.
GAGATACAACTAGGTTTTTAAAGTTATACTTACAAACTTTTAGGTGGGTTCAAAGTAGTCTCCTACAGCATCAATGCACTTTTGTAGACGAATTTTCCACAGATTAAATGCCTCAAGCTATTCATTTCTTAGAATAGATGAAAAAAACGCATTTATAGCCACATCAATCTCTTCTTCTGAATGAAAACCACGTTCACGTCAGTTCTTTTTTAGATTAAAGAATAACTAAAAGTCGCACATAGCTAGATCAGGTGAATACGGTGGATGTTCAATCACATTAATTTGTTTTTGTTTAAGAAACTCAACTGTTAATCTGGCTGTATGTGAAGATGCATTGTCATTGTGAAGCATTAGTCCCCTAACATTCAGTTCTTGTGGAATTTCTGGAAGACATTTAGTGATATACTAGTTTGCTGTTACTGTCTTCTGTCCTTCCAACTTGATGGCTTTGACCAATCCCGTACTCCTAAAGAAAACAGCATACATCACTTTTTCCAGTGCGTGTTGTTTTTTCACCATTGTCAGCGTGGGATCATTTTCAAAGACCCATACTTTGCTTTCTTGACGTGTTGGAACGTCAAAAAACGGTAAGTAGGTTTCATCACCTGTTACAATTTCAGAAATGATGCGGTGGCCACCATCATTTAGCAATTTAAGAGTTTCTTTACTGATTCTGACACGCTCCTCTTTTTTGGTGCTCAGTTAGATTATGGGGAACACAACGGCAAACTATTTTTTTCATATGTAACTCTTCATGAAAAATTTTATGTATGGCTGCGGATCCAATGTTAAGTTCCTTCTGTATCATTTGATAGGTACAGCGATAATCATCCATTAACAATTTTTCTTATGGCAGACACATTATCCGGGATTACTGCCGACGGCGGCCTTCCTGTGTGTTCTTCATCCTGAAGAAAATTGCGACCTCTTCTAAATTCTCTAAACCATCTGAATACAGTAGCACGAGTTGGAGATTCATCACCAAATGCTAATTGCAACGGTTTAACGCATTCTTCTTGATTTAATCCTGCTTTAAAATCGTAGAAAATCATAGCGCGAAAATGTTCTCGCGTCAACTCCATTTTCTCTTCTGTTTAAAATTTATTCTACGCTAAACAAGTTGAAGTAAGTCAGTAAAAAATCGTCTTCTGTGTTAAAATACTTTGTATTTTAAAATTAAACCGTTATTTTTATTTTGTAAATTCTCGTCTGCGCGTATCTCAAAAATGTCAGAGTAACCCCCGTATAAACTTTCCCATGATAATAATTACAAATCTGTTAGCATTATTTTTTATTCAATGACTAAATCATAACTTTAAATGAGATGTATGAAACAATTATATAAAAATGTAGAAACTAATTAAAATAAATGAGAAAGTGTGATTTAATTTTACTATAAATATTCACAAGTTCTATATATAGAAATAAAAGGTCATAAGAAAACTAAAATGTTACGCATATTGCGGCAGAATTCACTTAACAATTTCCAAAAGTTAAAATATTCTTTCATCAATCCCTTCGAAATATTTACCTTTCTTTTTAATAATTAAGCAAGCTATTTTAATAAATATGCAAATTTCAACATTTCATTTAATTATTGCAATTAATAAGCAACTAAGAAAACGTCGAAAATATATGAATTATAGAATGAAAATTTCACATGTTACATCGAATGATTTGTGATAGCTTTTCAAAGCCAAACCTACGTTAACTTTAAAGAGTTAAGAATCCAAAAAGTTAAATTTTGAAACTAAAATAATCACTAAAGATAGATAAAGTAAATTTATCTGATGTTTTTTTTTTCCACTGAATTAAATTCAAATGTTAATGCTGTAATTTAATATCCAAACAAAATGAATTAAAGAAAATATAAGCATATATAGAAAATATAATATATAGAAAATATATAGAATATATAGAAAATATAAGCATCCAATGCATGCTTATATTTTCTTTTATTCGAAAAAGAAATAACTGTATATGAATGCTTTAAATGAATAAATAGTTTTTTCAAGGAGACTAGTTTGTATAGGGACTATATATAATTAGCACTTTCAATATAAAATAAGTAAAACTTGCCTTGATAATAGTTTTTGAAAAGAAAGATTTTAAACTTCCATTACCACTGAAATTACAGAAAATATTTTGTGAAATTGCTTAAGATAAGCATATCATCAAATAGAGGATGAATTAAATGCATATGAAGCATATCATCAAACCGAAGATGACAAGTAATTAATGCGAGAATGAAATTATGATTAGAATTCTAAAAAGAACTTAATAAAAATATAATCCAAGACTATTCATCCCTGGAGATAAAACATTGATATATTTTTATGAACCGAAAATGGAAACCTCTAAAAAGTTGAATTGCTATAAAAACCTAAAGATTAAAAGAATTCCACCTTTCAAGAATTATCGAAAATAAAATGGTTAAGAATTTTATTTATTTATTTTCCTTTTTGTTTTATTTTGTTTAATTTATTTTTTAAAGGATCACCTAAAAAAACTATCCTATATTTTAGATCCTATTTTAGTTTAATTAGAAAATAAGAAATTTGTAGATGTGAAATGGTATGTGTCAAATTATTTGCATTATTACTGTTTGCACATAAAAAAAAAATGTCTCATTATGAGAATGCTAGTTTCATTTAACGATTAAATCTCTAAACAATATTATATATATATATATATATATATATATATATATATATATATATATTATTTAATATTTTTTCTACAAACTTTTAAAGTAATTCTTCTAAAAAATCATATTTAAACTTCATATTTGATATTTATTTATTTGATCAAAATACACTCTTATTTATTTTTATTTACCATAGAGCAAACCATTTAATAAAAAGATGTTTCCATTTGTTGAACAAAGATAACCAAATTTTTTATGGGAAGTTAAGATCAAGATGAAAACAATAAACAGACCGTTTATATTGTTAAATGTGAATTACTATGGCCCATTGCCATTTTCACTTTTAAAAATCTTGTTTTTTCTTTATATGCATTCTTCATATTACTATCACTGCATTCTCTTTGTTCATTGAAAAAGTAAAATATTACAGTTTATATAAATTTTTATATTATTTATTGATTCGCGAAAATGTGTATATGTATATATATATCACAAGGAATTTAAAGTCAATTTTTTTAATTGAACTTGAAAAATTGCCTTTTATATTTAAATTAATTTTAATATTTTTAATCAACATAAAAAAAATTTCTAAATTTATTTTTCGAAAATTGGTATTTTTAAAAACTAACAGGATATAATAGGCGAATAAGAAATTTAAATCAAATTAATTTGTTGTACTTTTTTAGAAAATTATAATATTATATATTCATAAATATTCAATATCAAGTTTTATAATTTATGAAGATAATAATATTTTAAAATAACTTATAATATGTTTGTTCTTAAGTATCGCTATTTTTTTTCTTAAAATAATAAAATGCTGGAGTTTATTATTTCAAGAAAATAAAGAGTGATAAATCATTAGGTAACAAAATAATACATAATACCTATAACATAAATAGCATTAGCTATTTTAAGCACAATTAATACCTAAGTATTTAATTATAAAATTTCTAGGAAGAATATAAGCATTTATTTTGTATGCGGTGAACAAATGTAGTTTATTGGATTTGTGAACAAGATAGGAATTTGCGACTGCATATCAAAATGGTAAATAGTTATTTTCAATCCCAAGAAAGAGTAAATGATTCTATTGTTTGATTTAATTTAACTTCAACAAATAATTTCCCATAAGTTTTGCTCTAGGAAGTAAATGTTTTTGTATTAAATGTTGTTACATTCAAATTTATTTAAATTTATTTCTTGAGATTTCAAATTATTTTTCTAAAATTATAATGTTTTATAGGAGATAATTTTATTCGTAAAAAATTATCTTGCAGGTCGTTTTTATACTGACATACTAAGTACTTTTGAGAGTTTGTCTCTATATTTATTCGTATATTCTTGAAATCATGAATTTTAAATTGAAATGGTTCGAAAATTTTTAAATCTATTAAAACATTTTGCATTTCTAAAATTTTGCAATTTTAAGGGCAGTTAATTTCTGCTTCATCAATTCAAATTGATGTGTTTAAGCCTGTGTTTCGTACACAAGCATAGAATTTTCGGTATTATTTTATTTTGTAAGCTCAAGTCTCGCCAAATTAATATCTTTGGCGTTAGCATAAGAGATACGAATGAAAAAAATTAGGAATAGTTAATTGAAAAAAATGTATATAAAAAAATTAACAAATAAAACAGCAAGTTAATTTTACAAATTTTTTAGTAAAGTATTTTCAATCAATGATATTTTATTTAAAGATGATCGTATCATTTGGCTATTTCAGCTGATCGGTTCGCAAAACGGAATTATAGCCAATTTTCTTACAAAGACAAAAAGGACAAAGACAAAAAAGTTCTCAAATTTGTTAAACAAAATATATAAAAACATAGATAAATATTTTCAGTAGATGTCTTGTAAATTATTCAATCTGTATTATGTGAAAAATGTTTTTATCTAAGAACACCAATAACAATAAGAGAGAAAAGTTTGAATTTCTTAAATATATAAACTATTTTTTTTTTCAATCAAATGCAGTTTTGAGTCTTGAAATTCACACATTTTTAACTTTATTTTTAATATAAATTTTCCTTTTTTCACACAGAGCAACAACTTGGAAAAGAGGTTTTTCAAACAGTTGACGAAGAAGTCCAACGTCAACGAGAACTACTCAAGGGGTACTATGTCTTTCATAAATTTGGAATTGAAATAAATTTAATAAATGTAATATAAATGGTACACTTTTTTATAATTTATAAAAGTTTTTAGGAATTCTGTTATAATGCAATGTGTACTTTTGTAGAGATTATATTGAAAAGTTATGAACTATTACATATCAAAATCTTTGTTTAGAAAATAATGGCCTCACTTTTGAATGCAAAAGAATCATCAAATGATGAGCTCCTTATATTCAAGTAACTTAATTTTGATCTTTGGCTTTGGATAAAGCTAATTTGTAAACTATGACTTGTGTCCCTAGAAGTTTCATGTTATTCAATGGTAAAAGCCGTAAGAAAATGTGGCGGTAATTTGATTCTGAAAGCTTAGCTTAGTATCGCTATATATGAATCCTAGGCTTTTATATAATATTTAATACTGTTACAACTTACAATACCTTATCAGTTATTGAAATACTTAAAATTTCATTTACAATGTTTAATATAAATTAATTCTAAGATTCATACTAAAAAAAAAACCTCTTAAAAATAGACTTAATACTATCAAATCAATCACAAAACTAGAGAAATTCAATTGATAAATTGTATGAACGTACGCAAAACTAATATAAATATCTGAAATTCTGGAAAAAAAGAAATGTTTATTACACTCTCATCTTTGTTATTTAAAAGTAACTGATTTCAAATTGAAAATACTTCAAAATATTAAACTTCTATATGATCAGAAAGACTATTTTACCTTCCAGACATTTCAAATAATAGAAAAATCATATTCAGACATTACAATTTTTCAAATTTTCCAAATGAAAATGTTATTTATAGTTTAAAAAAATCTGTTTTTTCTAATTTTTTTAGTAATAGAAAATTTGTGCAACAAGGCATCGATTGTTTAAATTTGTTAGTCCTTGTATTATCTCTGTAATTGTCATTGTAAATTTCTATTACAGAACAGAATTCCCTACATCCAAATAATTTTACATAATCTACAATTGATTTCAAAATTTATATCTGAATATGAATCGTTACTGTTTGGTGTGAAGAATTTTTATTGGTATTTTACTTTCATATTACGTTTAATATCTGAAAGCCCTTAAGAAAGTTTCCTTTTTTAATCAGTGACTATTGTCAAAATTATAAATAATATCCTAAAATAAATTTTTATCATTTTCTACCAAGAAAGCAGTGGAGAAAATACTGTATTCTGTTGCTTCCGATCACACTAAATTCTTGCAATTCGAATCAACAATAAATACTAATTGTATTTATAAATTTTGAGATTTTCCATCGAATTTCATATCTAGATAATCTATCTCCAGCTGACAAAGAACCTTCTTAGGAAGATTTTTATTAATCATCTTAAAATGTTTTATTGTTTTCTTTTGATAAATCATCTTTAAAATATGTATGTTAGTATGTAAATGGAATGAAAAGTTAAAAAATCATAGCAGTAAAAAGCAAGACGATCAAGTACTATAGGGCATGCGTATATATGCAGCAAGATACAGTGAGCAAACGTTGGAAGGGTATCGGTTGCATTTGATTAGAAATGAGACGCTGTTTTTCAGACTGAAAGGTTCCGGATTCAATTCCGCGGGAAAGATTGTAAAAAAACTGTGGTTTCGGTATTGTTGAAACAAAGATGTTGCATCTCTCTTTTCTGAGTGTACAGGATGAGGGCTTGGAAAATTTGGAAAAAATTTTTTTTACAGATTCTTGATTTACCACCTCCAGATGTATAATTTTACTTGAAAGATATTGCATCCAGTACCAATTTAACATGCCCTCATCATTTCCATGAAAAATGCAGAGTGAGTTAAAAGTTCGTTAAAACTTTGTATAAAAACAAAGGAAGGAAAACGATAAATCATCACAGATCACAAGAAAGTATTCACAAAAAAAAGTCAGGGTTTTATTCGTCAAAAGAAATTAATTTTTAAAAATCACAGGACAGAGCGCTGACGACCTGAAATGCAATAAACAGTACAATGGTATGTTCTATTCATTTATACGTGCAATAGCAATTGCTCAATACAATCACCAGTCTACTTTATGGTATTACTAAGACGACTCTTAACGCTGTTACAGCAGCGAGAAACATATAGGAAAGAATTCTAGAACTTCGCGGTGGATAGATTGAGGTGAGCGATACTCTCCAATAATTTCAAATAACCTCTCACCCAGAGATTGGCCACTTTGATGGTAGAGGCCTTACGATCTTACATATTTTTCTAATCACTCTGTCTTTACCAAAGGCTTGCAGCAAGAATCGTTGCACTGCATTGGCATCATGTGATGGTGCAACATCTCATTAATTAAGGCTGATTAAAAATAATACACCTCTTTGACTTAATGAAAGGATGAGTTTATCAAATCAAAGAGTAAAATAATTAAATCACTGTATGCGTTTTCCAGCCAGATTTTGAACTTTTTCAGAGAAAAGTGGTCCAACAATGAAAGAGGAGGTTTATTCGGATTTTATTCGACGCTTCTAAGGAAAATCCAATTTTTTTGTAACCTTTCCCTTAAAAAAAACCCACTTTATTTATTTCTCTTCTTTATACAGTTTTAAATTTTAACTAACTTTTCAGTTAGTTGGCACATCAGTTTATACGACGGTGAGTTTCTGCCGAAGTATGAGAAGTCCAATATTGAATCCTAACGATAATGTTTTGGTTACTTCACCCTAGTTTGAATCATTGGAAAATCAGAAGGAAGTCTAAATCTGATTAAGGAATTTGACATCACTCATAGCATCCTTTCACGAGCTTTGAGACCATTTTAAACAAAAGGAACAGCTAATAAAGGACTAAGGAAAGGTCGTTCACGTGCAACAATTGCAACAAACAGCCTATATATATATCGTCCTGCAAGCGAAAAAGACTGGGTAGCCGGGGTAAATTACGAAACATATGCAACAGACTACAAGATGACCTAATAACATAAATTAGTGCATGATGCTGTTGAGATATCTCTGAGCTGACAATAATATCAGTCTTTATAAAACAAGGTGCACCGCACAATCATCAATGGTAACTCGCACAGTCGCGAGGAGAAATGGGTGAGTCGAAGGAGCTCGTTCGGTGTTCATTGCTTTATGACTTCAAAGGAAACTTATCAACTGCTGCATCAAGTCACCAAATATGTCAAACGTTTGGAGAAAATGCAGTGAGTGAAATTACGTCGACATTGGTTGCACAGATTCAGGTCGGGAGATTTGTCCCTCTGTGATAAAGCTCGCTTTGAAAAGATCAGTAGTCAAACGTGTGATGAGCTTATATGATAGTTTAACGTTTCGAGTACACCGCCTAAATAAGACGTACACATTCGCAAGTGAGTTCCTCACACGCTGTTGGGAATCCATACGAAACAACGATGGCAGCTTCTTTTTCGTTACTTTTTCACAACCGTAGCGGTTCGATATTCAGTCGACTGTTGAGCAGTGACGAAAAGTGGGTCCTAACATTTATTGTCACCTCATGATACTCACCCACAATGTGCAAGAACGTCTATCCACGCACGCAAGATCATGCTTTGTGTCTGGTGAACTAGCTGTCCAGTAGTTCACTATTAGCTGCTACCGACTGGCTAAATGGTCCCTGCGGACCTGTATTTGCATCATTTGAAACATGTTCTACAGACATTGCAACAAAAGAAATCATCACTGGTTAATCGCAAGGGTGTATTGTTCTTGTCTGATAACGTGAGGCGGCACGTCCCGCGGGTGTCCAGGAATACCATGCAGCGACTTGGTTGGAAAACTTTGTGCCATCCTCCTTATAAAGCTGATTTTCCATCATTAGATTACTAATTCTTCCATTCCCTAGAAAATTATCTTCGTGGAAAATCCTTTACCTATGAAACAGACATGCACAAAGCATTCACGGACTTGTTGCCGAGTTTTTGTGCGCGGCGATTGTTCAACTGGAGCAGAAGGTACTGGATGCTGATAACATTTACTTCGAGGACTAACAATAGGCTACACTTTTTGTAGGTCATGTTTTCTTGGGTCATTACAAATGGCAAGAACTTTCTTGTTTACCTTTTATTTCGACATGCCGGTTTGACACTCTATGGTAAATTTGTTCCCATTATCTATTATTTTAAGAAGCTATCATGCTAAATAACGAAGTTTAATGAGTTGCCTTTCTATAATATGATTTTTCAATATTTAAAATGACAGATATTTACGTGTTTATGAAGACATAATGATTTATATCCCGCAATCTTATTCATTATTATTCATTGCTCATTTAATATAAAAAAAATTTAGAAATTAAAGAAACACAAAAAATTAATGTATCTACTTAACAAGTATTTTATTTATATTAAATTAACAAATGTATCAGTTTGCGATAAAATATTATTGCAATTTAAGTAATACTTAAAAATCCAATGATATCCTAATTAGGCACAGGTGCCGTATAATCCATGATTCCAAATTCTGAATTTTTTTAGAGATAAAGAAATATTGTCAAGATGACGTATCGTGACATGCGCGATGACGTAAATACTAGGGTTACCAAAATAGAATTTTCTGCATACTTCTTATAGGTCTCCATATGTATGACATAATAAAAACGAGGTTCCCAGATACATAAGAAAACCCACCAAAAAATCCCCAATCTCAGAATTTGGCATCCTGGATTATACGGCACCTATGGCTCCAATTATTATAATTCATCTAGTTTTTGTTTCTTAATATTTCACTAATCAAATAATTTGAAAATCATTTTTACTACCTTCGTCTTTGTGCTAGCTAGTGAGCAGTCAGAGTTGGCGACTTCCAGCACTTCATACGGGCAACATTACCGCTCATCCTCTTCTTCCGCAGGGCTGTCATGGCGCCGTTTGCTCCATCCTATGACTGCCAAAAAGAGCGTTGTATCGCCAACTATCCAAGCCAATTTCCTGCGTAGCGTTGCCAGGTTAGAATTATATTAACAAAATTTTAAGTATTCAATTTAGTTAAATGGGTGTTACATTTCTTCTTTCTGTGAACTAAATATGTAAAAATTAATTAAAATAACTGTGCAAATAATAGCATTTTATTTATAAAACAGAATACTTATTCAAATAACGTATTCCGAATGAAGAGCATTTATTTATTTCAAAGATTATTTATCGCAGATCATTTTTCTTGTTTATCATAGATAACTTTTTTGTTTTCATACTTTTCATTGAGTTATTCATTATCATCATTGATATTTTATCATATGTTTCTTAAATTATTAATTCTACATTTTAATAATTTAAGAACATCAGCATAAAATTTCGAGTGATATAGGTGGTTCATCACCTTCAAAAAATGCATTATGATTGTAACGATAAGCCAATATTATTTTTTTTTACAAATGGTATGAAATTAATCTAGAATAAAAAATACATAAAATGAAGTTAATATTATGAAAATTTAACGCAACTTCTAAAAGAAGATTTTTGACTACGCTTCTTTATAAAAATACTTTATCAAACAATGTATGGTATAAGAATGAATTGAGAAACATTTTACTAAATCCTAAAGATTTTTTATTCTAATTTTAATATCAGGGATTATTTTACTAAACATTTTTTTTCTAAGTAAAGGCATTAAATCTCTTTCTTTTAATTTTTATTTTATGTATACAGGGGGATCTTTTTTTAAAGTGACAGCGTTTTGAGTGCCCTGTAGCGCGTTCTAATACCCAAAATGGCACCACACTTGATATTTGGACTAATAAAAACACGAGAAAAAAATTCCGTGACAAAAAATTTAGTTCCAAAAACCGCTCTAGGCATTTTGTAGCGCTTTACATTGTATAAAATAAAAGAAAAGAAAAATACTTACAAACAATCGTACAGTTAATTCGGCAAATTTGATACTCCACCAACACAAACTCACGTTCCGGTAACGTGAGAAGCATGGCCACAGGAGCTTGTTTACTTCAGCTGAGATTATTTGTCGGAGCTGTCTACTACTTGCTTATATAACTCCTATTACTGGCACTGTCATTACATAACATTTGCATTTTTTTTTTCATTTCCTTTATTCTCATTATTGTAAACTACAGCAGTGCCACAAAATGACCTAACGGTGACTTTTAGAATTAAATTTTTTTAAACTGAATATTTTTTTCCATGTCTTGATTAGTCTAAATACCAAGTTTAGTGTTATTTTGGGTATTAGATCGCACCACAGGACACTCCAAACACTGTCACTTTAAAAAAGATCATTCTCTACATAGTATTTTATCTAAAATATTATCTATTGTATTTTATTTTATTATCATCTTAACCATGGATCCTTTTTTTTTTTCTTTTCAGTCCTGTGTTAGTTATCAGTGCTTAGTCTAAACTGAAGACTATGCACTTTCGGTAGGAAAAGAAAAAGTCAGAACTCTGTATCTCACCAGACTAACTGCTCGACCAGGACTAGTTTTGGATTTGCCACATATAAACAGAGTTGTTGCCGCTTCCATGAACATTATAAGGAGGTTGTCCCGCTGCTCTACTCACTCTTCAATTTTTATAATATTTCGAATATATTAGTTCAGAGTCACTAGAACGGCAATTTCGGTGGTATTACTCAAATAAAAAGAAGAAAAATTATCAGTCCTCTTAAGTTCCCTTAATTTTTGACGCAACTTTTATTAATCCATCACTGATGAATCTTTACTATAGCCTACTAAAATAAAAATCATTTGCACCAGACGATTAAATTCTAATCGGATTACGCCCTATTCTTAAAAGCGTTGATAAACCTCTGCCTGATCTTGTTAAGCTTTTTTTAAGCCGTGTATTCGTTAACAATTGAAGAGGAGTTGTAAGATTTTTCTCAAAAATATCACAAACTCAATTATATTATTTAGTTATTTTAAATTTACATTAACAAGGAAGACTGATAATTTTTATTCTTTAACTGACCAATACCACCTTCTCCGCAGCTGAGAAGCATATTTAGAGCCCCATACTAGAAAAAGGTTATAAAGGCCGAAAGGTGCTTTAACAAAAGCTACCCTTTGGAAAGAATTGTGATATTAAAATAAAGTGAAACTTGATTTCTCCAGTAGGTCTAGGAACGAATAATCAAGAAATCCACACACCGAACTCCTCTCTTGAACAACTCAACTCATTTGACAGTGGCGAGTGCTTCGAAAACAGCTATTTTCAAAAATTCGTTTCTTCATGTGTTCTGTTCTTGATTAGATTATTTTCAATCGTATTCACTGAAATTTTTTTTAGTTAGAATCATATAAACATAATAGTATAAGTATGTTCTTTTACTTTTTTAAAAGAAAAAAGATTTAAATACCATTTACATTTATTTCTTCGTATTACAATTGTTTTTAATCAGAAAATAGTTTTCATAATAAAAATAATCATATGTTGTTTTTCCATAAACTTGATTTTTCAAAACTTTTTCCAATAAAAATATCATAAAAATTAGTTATAGATTCGAAAATGTTATCATGTTTCAGAAAAGTTTTTAAATGCGACTTTAGATTTTTACTTTCTAATTTAATATTTCTGTAAGAATTCTAACTTAATGTTTATCTTCCTTGCATATAATAAAAAAATATAAATTAGCTAGTTAAAAAATGTTTTAACTTGTTTATAAAATATTTTAAATCCAAACCTTTCTACTTTTTAATTTAATATTTCCATTGATCAATACTAGAAGACCCTACTTTATTTTCCTTGCACATTCCAATTATTTTTGATAACTTTAATACCTGATGAAATGTACCTGAAAAAAATGTTCCTTATTTCCTTCATAATCTATAAAATTTTATGGGACATTTTTAAGAAAATTTAATGCTTATTTATGAATATTATTTATTTAATAAATTTTTTTATCAATAAACAAAAGCCCAATTAATAAAAAATGTAAATATATTAACTTTTTATTACTTCTTTTAAACGTCCCACGTAGTCCACTAAGTTTAATCACTTGTAATTGTCCATCCTTTTATGCTACGTTTTATAAATTTGAACACTTTTGTATTTATATGTATATACTTAATGATTCATTTTTAATTTCAAGTAACTTTTCAGTTTCAAATCTGAAAGTTACAACGGTGCTAATTATTCTTGGAAAGAAGTTTGATGAAAGATTAAATTATAGTTACACAATCTGTTTTCTGACCCCTCGCCAATTTTCCCCTTGTCTCTTTCATCCCCTTGCTCCCTGGGTTTTCCTTATGAACAAAGTTCCCAATGGTCCAAAACAGACACCGTTTCTCAAGTCTCTGTCTTGATAGTTGTATATAAAATTAATTACGTATATTATTATACAAATACATATATAAATATGATATATTATATATAAATAATGTATAAATATTCACATTACTCGTACTGAAGCAATTTTTCTCATTGCATGAAATTTAGGTGTCAAATCATGTTTTTAATGGTTTACCTCTCTTTCATTCTACGGAACTGCCTATTGCATTTTTCTGTACTGTGTAAATCTGTGTATATGATACTGTGTACATACTATATAACTAAGGTGTGTGCACGTCGTATAAACCATTACTGTGTAGCTTATCAGACAATGTGAAATCTTTCGCATAAACCGTGAATTAGTGCCATTCTTTCTGTGCACAATATCTTCACAACAAATTGGCACCTTAGCTATTATTAGTGTAAAATCATTGTTATCGAGCAGCATCTATGTGTTGCTATTTGAATGCAGTTTAGAGTGAAAATAAAGAGAAATATATATGCAATGTTGTTTCAGCATGATGGCATCACCTCAAACTTGGATGACCTTAAATTTCATGTCCTGATTCTTCTGCTTTTACTGTTGCCTCAAAGGCAGAAAATGTGTGCTTCAACTAAATTAGAGACTACATGCTATACCATTTGAATGAACCCTGAAAATATGTGTTGTTAAATATTTGAGGATTACAAAAATAATCAAGGTGTGTTTTCATGATGTAAGAAAAATGAATGTAACAGTCGTCTTAAATTAGAATTTTCTAATTAATTGTAGTTGCAGATTCAGTTTACGTTTATTAGTTTATGACATGCATACTTATGATTTACACATATTTTAAAATTTCATAGTTATACATATTTATATTGTTTAAAGTATTTTTCTGAGAAACTTTTATTCTGTCATATCCGTTTATTCCTTGTATTAAATTCAACTCGAAAGTTTTTTGTGTGATACCCTTGCTGAAATTGTACAAACCTGATGAGCTAAAATTTTCTATATTCGTCTTTATCATTTTATTGTTTAACATAATTCAAAATAGTTGCTATTATGTTTTATCTATAAAAATTAATCATAATACTATAAAAAAATTAGGATTTTTTTTAAAGAATTATTTATCAAAAATATTATTTATCTATTTAGAATATATTTTAAATAATTTCCTTAAAGATTCACTAATCTTTTAAAAAATATTAATTTTAAATGATATCTGATACACTGCCAGATTTAATTTTAATATAAAAAAAATTCGAGTTTTAAATAAATAAGGAAACAAATTGAAAAATATTTTATCGAAAATATAGCATTAATTACAAATGTTTTGAAATATATATCTATTAATAAAAATTGAATAAATAATAATAAAATTGATTTTTCCCTGTAAAAAGCTTTAATTGAATATTTGACTTTCTTTAATGTTAAGTTACATAAAAAAAATCGTTTGCTCATGATCCAGTAAATGGTTTTTTTTTTTTTTTTTTTTTTTAAATGACTGTTAATCTGATTCTTACATTGAAAAATTAACTTTTCAACATTCAAGGATGAGTCAAAAATTTTGCATACACATCGTAAGAATATATTTAAATGTTCGTTACGGTGATTTCAGTGAATAATTGCTTTCCTCTCTGGATAAAATATCTTACATGATGTTTCATCGTGTATTTGTTGTGCTGTAATGGAATATGTCAGATTTAGATTTTGAGATCAACCTAATGAGATTCGATCTTTGCCTTTGTCTTTTCCGTGAAAAACATTTACTATTGTAGTCCATTTTTGATAAGATTTAGTGTGTTGAAGTATGTTGGGCATTCATTAAGAAATTTATTTTTTTGCATAAAGCTTCTAATGTGTTCCAATTGAATAAAATGGATAGTTAATGATCTTACAGAGAATTCTAGAAGATCTGATCTAGAAAAATACTGGAAAAAAATAAATTGATAAATCTGTTTATATATTTTCTTTTTCCTGTGAAACTCATAAGGTTTCTTGGTTTATTTTAAATGTAAATATTCTATTTGCTCTTTTAAGAATTATAAAGTTGATTATATATAGTAATCGAGATTTGAAAATCGCAGTGCGAATCTTTAATATCTAAATATGCCTGAAATTTTCTGAAATTCTATATTATGAAACTTATTCTGTGTTGATCAAAGTTTAAAAGAAAAAAATGTGCAAATCATTTAATAAGATTTCGCTTGTTTATGATATCAATACACATAAAAATAGAGTAATGTTCGCATTGTGAATTTCATTCTGAAGTACTTAGGTAGATAAATTTTTATCCATGCATTTATACAATAAGTTCATTTATGCATATTAGATTACAATTGTAAATACTTTAACAAATATAGAGTTTCGAAACTGGAATCATTCTGCGGCTTTTGCACTTGCAATATTGTTCTTGCTGTCTGGGTGAGAAATCAAGCGTGTATTTGTCTCTTTCCACTTCATGAAGCGAATTTGTGATAGTATTGCGACAAGAAAACATCGCGACCGTCAGTCCCCCCTGCCCTTCTCAAGCTGCGAAAAATGTGCATTTTTTAAAACGAAACCGCGTCCTGTCAGCACATCTTGCTCGTGCCTAACTCAAGGAACAGTTACAGTTGCAGTTATAACTTTTTTTACTGACTAGTTAGTGAATCACGGTTGCCTGATATGCCCTCTGGCGAGATCCATACACACAAAGGCAGACAGTATATCGGGTAGCTGACAGAGCTCAAGAGATTTTTTATAGTAAATTTTTGTACGAGTGGGTTTGTTTTTTCATGCAAGCGCAAAATGCCGTGGAATAAAGTTGTTTGGAAACTGAGCAAATGTTCTAAAGCAACTGTTAATCAAAACATGTTCAGAATTTGTTTTTGGCATTATGAAAGCAAATTTAGTGCTGAACATTGTTGCATCAGAAATTGTAAATATTTTGCAATCAAACTTATCAAATAACTTAGCATTATAATTATTAAATAAGAGAGTTTGAATTATTGTGTATTTTAAAAGCTTTCCCTTGTTCTCTTACAATTTTTTTCAATATTTATTTTTGCATTAATTTCCTATATATATCCTACTTTTAGAAACACTGAATTTACCGTAATTCATATTGAAGTTGAATTTTTTTTATTAGAAATAAAGTTTTAGAGGTGGCGATAAGTTATAGGATAAGTCAATATGATGTTTTTCCTTGCAGAAAGTATGTTTTGATATTGTTCGTTTTGTGCGCCATTGGCGTTTTAGCCGAGAAGGCGCGGCCTTTTCGTCGCCAACCAACTATGTGTAAAATGGTTAACACATTATTGTGCCTGCTTACCAGAAACTTTAAAAGTAAACTGCTAGTTTACTTTCCTTGGTCGCATTTACTTTATACACATCATTTGAAGAATCAACCATATTTCCTTATTCATATTTAGATGTTCAATTTTTCAGTCGGCGGCTGCATTTCTCATAAACGTGCCAAAGTCACTAATAATTTGGCATTATATATCAATTCCAAGCAAAGAGTTATTAAAAACAAAACGTTAATTAAAAGAATACTTGAATTCATTGTGCAAAACATTCAACCTAAAAGCAAAATGAAAACTGATATTTTCTAAAAATTTTAATTCTCTTTTTCAAAATATAATATTTACTATAACAATAAAATCTATCTGTGAAAATTTAATAAAACTTATTTGTTGAAGCATTTGATGTTAGAAAGTGTGTTGATTTATTATAATTATATAGTTTTGATTTGTTATAACAACAGTTTCAGAAAATTTGATTAGAAAAACATTTTTTTTAATATTTACAAATTGAATATTTCATACATAAATTAAATAAAAACAATTCCTATATATTTGAACAAATACTGATACAAAATATTGATTTACTTCTGTGATTTTATCTTCAATGGGCGCACTGCTTTATTTAATCTCTAATTCTAAAAATCTTCAATTATTTTAAACCGAATCTATGAAACTTTATTTAAACAATAAATGTTCCCTTGTATAGCAATATGAATATATTAATTATTTAATGATAACTACTCCAAAATCTGTTTAATTTTGTAAACAATTTCATTATTTGCTATACACATATTTGACTATGCAAATATGTATTGGAAATGATTTCACTATTTATAAGTTTTGGTGTACACAAATAGTTAAGATTTATATTTAGACACTGAATGTGAATAAATGTATGAATATACTATGTGAATTATCTGTGGTAATTATATAGCTTTATGTAAATATAGGGCGAATATAGCATCATGTATGTGATGTAATATTTATGTTTATGTGTCAACTAATTCTATGGAAAATAATAACTATATGTTTCAAGTGTGATTGTCTGTCATGTATTAATGTTTTTAATGTTGAATTTGATTAAACATATAAAGGGAGTGAAACATTTTATTTTTTTATTCATGATTTTAAAGTATGAATATGAAGTACTTATAAGCAGTTTTATAATTCTTTTTCATTCTTTAAAACAACAATAATTAAATCATAAGAAAATGTTTTAATTTTGAGTCAAAAATGTATAATAAATTATATATTTCTTATATAATGTCAAAAAAAGAATCAAAATTTGAATTTTCAATCAAAATATAAAAAAATTTTAAAGAAAGTATGTTTGCTTTATACTTTCTCTTGTATAATATTTTTATAATATCATAAATTTAATACAATATTTATTATATATGTTACATTTGGTGAAAGTTCTTAACTGACACATTGTTTCAATTAAAACTGAAAGATCTTATACAGGAATAAACTTTAAAATCAATTATTTTAAAGGGCTTTTTTTTTAAATATTTGCTAATGGAACCTCATTGGTTTAAAATAAGCGTTCACTATATTACTATTTTGAAACATTCTTTTAACGGATATTTATCTATGTGTTAAAATATTTAATTTAATTTAATAAAGTATATTATAAATATATTCTTTTAAATTTTTAAAATATTATATAAACTATTAAGATATGAATATGTATTGACTATATGTGCTCGCAATTTCCTTATACATTGAAGATTTATGGTACCGTAAATAATTTAAAAATCATGAGTTATATTTGTATGTTAAATGTTAAGAAAAGAGCCTCATTCATTTATGTTTAAAAATAAAAATATAACCTACAGCATTATCTCCAGTTGGTCAGTATGGGACCAAGTTTGCCACTTCATGTTCCCGTGTAATTTGGGAACAGTCCCTTACATGGACTTGACAAGCACAAGCAGATGCAGACCGCCCATTCTTAGAATTCTGAAACTACCACTTACACCCATTCTTTTCTTTCCTTCTTTTTAATTACACCCATTCTTGGATTCTATATATCCAATCCAAAACTTGGATTCCATATATATATATATATATAAAGAAATTGAATTATTGTTTTCCCTCCCTCCCTTGACTACAACACTTAGATCTTACTGTCTATCTTTGTCTCTCTTTCTCTCTATCTATCTATCTCTTTGCGTATTGTTTATCATTTTTAAAGAATGATAGATTATAATTGTTAAAACATCGTTTCATATGTTGTAAGCATGTTTAAATATAAATAATAAAAATGCGTTTCTGGAAAGTGTTTGATTAGCGATTTTTCTTGTCCTAATAATTTACACTAACTATAACTCAACACTAAACTATTAATAATTCACTATTCTCATGATATTTATTCTGTGTTGATAACATGTCAGCTTTTATTAACATACATAGAAACAGTTACAAATGGTTTGGCATATATTGATGATTAAGAAAATTTAGCACAAAAATTAAATTTTCTTTTTTAACAGAAGTAAATTTAATTCTTCACCAAATTCTCTTTGAATTATATCTCTTTCTAAAACCGTTGGAGTACAATTAACATATACATATGCATTCATGTATGTATGCTAGGGGCGTTCAAAAAGTAAGCTACGCAAGAGCAGGGCTGACCAGACTAAATTTGATCTCGGGCCAACATAAGTTACTAAATAGATTGGAGGACTGCGCAAATAAAAACACAATTTTTTAAGGAAAGGTTTAATGTAGTTATTATGTAACTGTTACATTAAATTGTATTAGTGCTTCATTAATTTATCTTTTACAATTCTTTCAACATTAATAGTAGTTGTTACCACACGCAGTCCGCCTGTAAGTGAGTTATCTGACAGTGAATATCTTATTTAGATTTTATAAAATTCATTATGGAATACACACTTTCACAAAGATAGGTACTGCCATCATTGAACTCATTTTTAAGCCAAGATTGGTTAATTTCGGGAAACGCTAGCTAAGTAGCTTTAAAAAAATCCATTCTAGACTCTGTCCTGCTCTTGTAAAAGGGATCTGATTGTAGGTCATATAATTCCAATTGATAATCAGTTAACACTTTCAATTGCAATTGTTAATGGATGACCGAAGAGTGATGTATCACTCTCTAATTCTTTAAAATCTGCAAATTGCTGCCCAAATTCTACAGTTCCATAGTCAGTATACTTCAGGTGATCCTTAAAGGAGCATCCTTCAAAATTTTCTATCTCTGTGTAATGTTCTTTGCAACTGGGAAAAAAAGAAAAACCATTCTGCTCTAGTGACGTTTTGAACAATTTTAGTTTACTTCTAAAACCATAAATTGGCAGAGCTGTGTCCTTTGCCATGTAACTTCAAATTTAATTCGTTCAAGTGTTGTGTCATATCAGTTAGAAATGCAAGAGATCAGCCAGGAATAAAGTATCTTGCATTCAATTTTGCAGTTCAGAAGTGTGTGATTTTCTTTCATTTTTAGAAATTAAGGTATTTCTTTTCGTAAAGAAAAAAAGTTTAAGGTACCACCTAGCACTAAGTCCTCTTATTTCGGAGTGTAATAGGTCGCATCAATTTCATTTACAAAATATAGAAATTTTCTGAATCAAAACAATATTTACGCCTTTGATGAAATTTGTTATTTTAACAACAACTTTCATGGCATTCGTTTGGCGCAAAGATTTTCCACATAAAACTATGTATTATCACATGTATGATGAAGTGAAACAACGGATGAAGAAAATGGCATTAATTAATGCCATTTTCTTTAAGAAGTCCCGTGAATCCTGTCACTGTTCCCGTCATGGCTTTTGCTCCATCAATTACAATGCAAGAACATTTTTGAAATCCTCTGTAGTCTATGACGGTTTTATTGACAGTTAAATAGATACCTGCGTCTTTAGTTGTTCCGGTAACGATATCAAATTTAACATGTCCTCCATAATAGTAAGATTTTTTTGTGAAATGCAAAGAATAAATTTTAATAATTCACTGATATCTGTCTGGTCGGTGCTTTCATCCAAACATAATATTGAGTAGTATTTGGAATCCAAAATGTAATCACATAATTTTTTTGAAACATATTCGCCTATATCATCTACTCGTTAAGCCACTGTTTGGTGAAATAATTCCACCTACTTTGGCTTTATAAAGGGTTGAGCCATTGAAACTGCGCACATTTTTTCATTAAAATTCCATTACTGAATGGTTTTTTTTGCTTTGGCTAATAGTAAAGAAACTTCTTAAGACTCAGCCAAACTTTGTTCATTATCTGTACTTACTTTTGGAAACATACTTGTTTGAAGTATTAGTTTTTTTAATATTATTCTCGGCTACAATTATTTTTCTTACTTCACCGATATGTTTTTTATACTTTTCTTCATGTAAAGTAGTATAGTGCCGTTTCATATTGTATTCGTTATTCACCGACAAAACTTTCATACAAATCATACCCTGAATTTTATATCTATTCTTGTAGATCAGATAGTCAAATTTCCCTTTTTCATTAAATGCACGATTTTCAGCACTTATTTTTCGCTTCTTCACAGACATAATGAGGTTTGTTATTTTGTACAATAGAGTTCTATTCACTCTTTAATTGAATCCCAAGTTTAAATTGACAAAAGAAATAAATGAAGGAGTAAGCTCGAATTACACACAACCACTACGATTACTAAATAGCCATTACACAACACCCGTCGCGTCAAATGAAAACCAATAAATAAACGACCGCCAATGTTGTTTCACTCTCCAATCGCCCGATTGTTAGCGGAGTACCGATACGCGATCAAATAAATCTATCAGTTGCAATTTTAATTTTAATGTGCTTCTCTTTAAATATTGCACCTTTTAAAAAGATCAAAACAATGCTACTTATGTTATTCTGCGCAACGGCCTTGAGTGGAGACACACAACAGAGGGCCGTGAATAAGGCGCTAGACACGAGTCGGGACGGGACTCACTAATACGTACGAATAAATAATATTCTTTATTTTAATTGTTTATTTATAATACCATATAAAAACAAACTCCTTTCTACCAATAAAATTTTAAAAAATGGAAAAATTTATTTTTCCGTTATAATATTAAAAACACATCCGCGGGTTGTGCTTTGGACAGTGCTGCACTAGAGCAATGCAAATCAAAAAATACTTTACTAGAAAAGCGCTATAATACAATATGACACACATACAGTACAATTTCTCTACATAATCAGCTGTAGACATTTGTCGAAACGTAACACTAATCACTCAATGACCTCATAATAGAAAATCGCTCCTTGGTTTTTGAGCCAGCTTAGAACAGTTATCTGAACCTGGTCATCATTGGAAAATTGTCTTCCACCTAAATGTTATTTGAGCTTTTCGAACACATGAAAGTCACCAGGCGCCAGATCGTGAATTTAAGATGGATACTTCAAGATATTTTATTCAAAACTGAAACAAATCATGTGCTTTGCTGTGAAAATTCCTGTGAGTTCTTGCATTGTCGTACAAGAGGACAACGCCATTATTTAACTTTCAACGTCGCTTATTTTACACATCTTTACGCAAACATCTTAGTATTTAACAGAAAGACTCAGAATCAATAGCTGTGCCCTTCCGCTCAAGATTAGTGTAGACGACTCCTTCACAATCGGAAAAAACAGTAGCCATGACTTTACCTGCTGATATTATCGGAAGGTAATGAGTTTGAATTCCGGCTTAACCGAGTATCCGTCGTGTTCACTAATGGCGGCTAGGGCAAGTTAAAACTGATTGTGGCCACAATGCCCTCCAAGTGAAATAATACCTCTGGGGTGGCAAGCTAAATATATTGGTTGTCTCCTGCTTGGTGCCCTGCTTCAAAATCCTGAAGACACCACTGGGCTGCTTCTAACTAATTGGCAGAGCCTAACTCAGAGCTAGAAGCATACTGGTGTAACAACTTTACCTGCTGATAGGAGAAGTTTGGATTCTGTTCTCACAGGTGAATGTACTCCTTCTACCGACACTAGCTTCGTTTCTTATGTGAAATGATGTATCCATGTATCAGCACCCCTAATGATGCAACTAAAGAAATCATTGCCCTCCGTGGAATAACGTTGAAGGAATTCCAGGGAAGCTGCAAACCTCGATCCCTTGTGTTCGGAACTCAAAGAATAAGGATACCATCGCGAACAGAATTTGTGATAATCCGATTGGTAAGGGATGATGAAATCAGCACTGCTAACAGATATTCCAACTGCTGAGCTATGTGTGGGATTGGTGAGAATATGTCTGATGTGTTTACTGTTGGGTTGCCCTTTCTTGCCTTTCTGCATCGGTTAAGTCTGTGCGGCCATCTTCGAAAGTCTGGCACCATTTCACAATAACTGCACCTGACTCTTGGACCATATACTGCCAATATTTCACGTACTCGTTAAACGTTTTGCCCACAAAAAGAGAACTGTTGTTACACGGACTTCTACGTTGAAGTATGTTTCTAACTGACGTGCCAATTTTTTATTCTCGTACTATACAACAACGGTTCAAACAATTCGAATGATATTGCTACAGCTGTGAGCAGTGAAATTCAATTATCGTCTGCGCAAGCTTCGATCTTCTTTCGCAATATTGCCATCTTTGGCGGGAAAAGTGTAACTTTTACTTCCTCTAAACGCATTAATATATATAAAAATTTTAAACTATTCTCTTATTTAAAAAAAAAAAAACTGAATAAGTTTTAAATTGATAGAGATAAAGGGCTTTAAAATGGTTTTTTAGTTAACATGTTTGAAATCATTAAGAGATCCATACGAATATATATTTGAACTCTACAACCAATCAATAATCTTGAATCTAAAAATAAAAACATAAATCATGTTTAAAAAATTTATAGCCCTCTTTTAAAATTTATTTTATTATATTTTCTACATATTTTATTTTAGTAAATGCACGCGCATTTGGTACTATTATTTGTTTTAAAATTTGAACTTTGTGGACCCAAAAACTTTTATAAATTAATCACAAAATAAATGTCAGAAAATAATAAGTATAACACATTTAAAGGGAGAAATTAAAATGTGAAAACACTGGAAGAGAATATGAAACATTTAGCTGCTGTTGAAATACATGAGAAAAAATGAAAAGAAAGGCACTCCTGTTCGATCAGTTTTAAAGCAAAGAGCGAATTTTAGCAGGAAATACATATTTTCACCAAGTTAATTAATTCCGTTGTGAAATGAAAATGTGTGGACTTTGAATGTGTCTGTGTGAATGTGCGTGGGTGGATTTGCGTTTGTGAAGATATTACAAGAAAACACGGAATTTAAAATAAATATGCAGATAGTATTTATATATGATATAATACATGGTACATAAATTTATAAACGGTAAATAATAGCTCACGATCTTTTTTAATGATTTCAGAAAACTCACTTAAAGATAAAAATGTTCCATAACCAGCAACATTCCATTGATATTGATGAATGCAACCATAATAAACCGAACGTTTTTAAAAAACTGAAATATTCTTATATATAAAAATATTAATAATGTTTAACTTTCATTGACGTCAGATTAACAGTACGGGTTACATTTTTACTTCTAATTTCAACCAAATGTCGTTAGATATAAAAAAATGAAGACTAAAACAATAATTTGTGATCGAAAGTAAAAGGAAAGGGTACAAATACTAAAATAAATATCGTATATTAAATGGAACTAGAGAGAATTCAGTAAACGTAACCATAGGTTACTTTACATCAATAAAAATAGATAGACATGATGAGGGAGCTAATCCATATTTAAAAGTACATTTTCATTTTAAGTGTATATATTGTTACAGACACCTCAAACTCATAAGGAGTGATTCAACTATCAAACATAAAAATGGGCTCCGAAAGAGTTGTCTAATTTCACTCAAATTTAAAAAAAAAAAAATAATAATAATAATTCAGCATTTTCCTTTGAAGTTAATTTTTGTGAAGTATAATTTTTCAAAGTTCTGTATATACTTTAAAATTTTTAGTTAATCTTTTTTCTTGTGCTTTTTACATTACTACCATTGACTTTACATTCTTATGTGAAATTATTAATGTTTAACATAATCACTTTTGGCATGAAATGTATATGATGGGAAACAAATAACAATGTTTTTTGAATACATAATTAACACACAATTTTTATTTTAAATAGATTATCTAGCATTCAAATTCATTACCTTTATCACACACAATTATACAAAATACTGGTAAGTATTTCCTGTTTCAAATAAAAAAGTCAACATATCACGAAAAAAAATTAATTAATTAATCAAATTACACTACTTGCCATTAAAATTGCTACACCAGAAAGAAATGCTGATAACAAAATGATATTTATTGGACAAATATATTATACTAGAAATAACAAGTGATTAAATTTTCAAAAAATTTGGCTGGATAGATCCTGAGAAATCAGTACCCAGAAAAACCACCTCTGGCAGTAATAACAGCAGTTATACGCTTGGGCATTGGGTCAAACAGAGATTGGATTGCATGTACAGGTACAGATGCCCATGCAGCTTCAACACGATGCCACAGTTCATCAACCGTAGTGACTGGCGTTTGGTGACGAGCCAGTCGCTCGGCAAATATTGACCAGACGTTTTTTATTGGTGAAAGATCTGGAGAACGTGCTGGCCACGGCAACAACCGAACATGTTCCGTATCAAGGAAGGTCCGTACAATACCGGCAACATGCGGTCGGGCATTATCCTGCTGAAACGTATGGTTTCACAGGGCTCAAATAAAGGGTAGAGCCACGGGTCGTAACACACCAGAAATGTAACGTGCACTGTTCAAAGCACCGTCAATGTGAACAAGAGGTAACCGAGACGTGTATCCAATGGCATCCCATAACATCACGCCAGGTGATGGGCCAGTATGACGATGACGAATGCACACTGCCAGTGTGCGTTCACCACGATGCCGCCAAACACGGATGCGACCATCATGATGCTGTGCACAGAACCTGGATTCATCTGAAAAGATGACGTCTCGCCATTCGTGCGCCCAGGTTCGTCGTTGATCACACCATTGAAAGCGCTCTTGTCTATGACGCAGCGTCAAGGGAAGCCGCAGCCATGGTCTCCGAGCTGAGAGTCCATGCTGCTGCAAACGTCGTCGAACTGTTCGTGCAGACACTTGTTGTCTTCCAAACGACCCGTTTCTTGACTCACGGCTCGTGACGTGGTTGCACGATCCATTACAGCCATGCGGATAATATGCCTGTTTTCTCGACTGCTAGTGATAGGTGGCCGTTGAGATCTCGCATGGCGTTCCGTATTACCGTCCTGAACCCTTCGATTTTATATTCTACTAACAGTCATTGGATCTCGACCGACGCGAGCAGCAATACTGTGATAAGATAAACCGCAATACCGGTACGCTACAATTCGACCTTTATCAAACTCAGAAACGTGCTGGTACGCATTTCTCCTTCTTACACGAGGCATCACAACAACTTTTTACCAGGCAACAACGTTCAAATGCAATTTGTATATGAGGAACCGGCTGAACAATTTCCTCATTTAAACACAATGTAGGTGTCGCTACTGGTGCATGCTTTGTCTGAATGCGCTGAAAAGCTAATCATTTGCATATCACAGCACCTTTTTCCTTTCGTATAAATTTCACGTTTGTAGCATGTCGCCTTCTTGGTGTAGCAATTTTAATGGCCAGTAGTGTAGAATTTTTTACTATACAGAATGTATAATTATACTATGTTCTGTAATATAAGACAAAAAAGGAATATCAAATACAAATTTTTATTTTATGAATTAGGTGGATTTCAAATACAAATCCATTAATAATACTAACAGAATTCAGCCATTTCAAATAAATACCAAAAAAAAAAAAAAAAAAAAAAAAATTAGAATTTCGTTATAAATAAGAAACTTATAATTATCTTAGTGATTATCTGAATAAATTAACAAAAATAAGGATTCTAATTTTTGAAACCAAAAGGTACCTCCGTTACATTTTCTTACTAAAATTTAGATAAAATTCTACAAGTATTGCCAGTAAAGTTGATAATAACTTTAAAACATTTTTTATTCCTAGAAACATTAGTTATAGTAAATCTAAAATTGATGATTTTGCCCATAAGACTAAGCTGCCAAAATATGGAAAAAGGATCTCCCGTTATGTTGCTGAACCATATTTTCAGATATGTTGGCGCGTTTCCCATAAAGTGATTTTTTTAATCATCATTAATAAATAATTTTCAGTAAGTAATGTAATAAAAAGGTAATATATAATATTCAAAAATTAATTTAATGACCTTTGAAAAGATTTTTCATGAATTAATCTACATCCTAAAAATATTGATAACATTTAATCGCAAACATTATTTCGAAATGAGTATTGTTTCCTTTGTTTGTCACTCAACGGTCATTTTTGCACATGAGGGTTAATTAGACCGCGATTCCGAACTACTACAAAGTTGATTCCACACCACTACAAAAATCCATACCCAAAGTAGGATTCGTACCCACGAACTGTTAACTCGAAGGCAAGAGCGCTAACCATTCAGCTGCCAGCCCAGCCGAAATAAGAAAAAAATAAGAGAAAAAGGTAAACAATTTGTTTTATCGCTGGTTCCCAGTTACATATTTCTAATTTTCTGGAAAACTTAAATTTTCTCTCAGAAAGTCTATTTTGTCACATTTTCTGACGTCATTTGTTCACCGGAAAACTCCAGCGAATTGTTCCTCGTTTGTCCCAGGCTTTAAATTCGCATAGCCAACGGCATAGCGAGTTTGGCTTGTCCAGGTATCATACGTAACAACAAAACTGCTGCGCACGTTAAAAATTCTGTAGGGTCACTGTTGTGACATAGCATGGAAAGTGGTTGCTAGCTCGGCAGTTGCTCACTTCAATCTTTATCAATATAAATAACATGACGGTTGGTAGAATTTAACGGTTTCAGCCGCAGAAAAAAGCTACCGGAAACGTTTTGTAATCCGCTTACTTGTCCACAACAACTACGATTGTTTATTATTTTCTTGAGTTTCGAACGAACGCTTGAATGCAAGAATGTAAAAATAGTTTTCGAACCTTAATCATCTGTATTTAATTTATTATTGTTTGTATTCCCATAATGATAAATAAATTTAACTGAGTATTAATTAATACAGAGCTTGCCAAATGTTTTCTTATTGACCACCAAAACATTCTGATACATCGTTTTATAGAAAGTTTATATTACTTGTAACAATTATTTTACTAGACTGAGTCTATATTATAATTAGAAAAGTCTTATTACACAAGTCTATATTATAATTAGAAAAATTAGCATGAATATTATATGAATTATAACAACTTTGATATTATAATATTTAGAAATATTCACCTTTATAATCATCAAACACTTAAGTTTAGCTACAAGTTGCATTTTGAAACATGGGCCTTTTCAAAAAACCGAATCGAAAATTTCGCCAGCGTGAATCTCGACCAGATTCAGACGATGAGGCTAATACATCAGAAACACCAGAAAATAAACCTAAAATATGCCCTAAGATTGAAGCAAAAGACAAACCTTCTACTTCATTTGATGCTGATAATACAAGAAGTTCAGCATTTAAAGAAAAGGATGATAAAAGCGATTCTTCTGTTCCTAAAACAACAGCTCTATTAAGCTTTCATGACGAAGAAGATGGTAAAATATTCATTATTAATTCACTTCTAATAACTGTGTAGAACGTAATATGATTTCATGTCAATGTACTCCCATGCCATTTTTTGTATTAACTGCTTAGGAAATTTTTTCGAAATCCACATTAATTAATGAACAAAAAACTTATTCTAATATAAGTAGCATCATCTAATTAAAATTAGATGATGCAACTTAATATTAGAATAAAAATAATAGAAAAAATACCCCATCTATAAATAGATGGGGTATTTTTTTTAATTGAAATCATTTATCCTCAATTAATGTTTTTGATGATCATATCATGTTTTACACTTTTACATAGAGCTTTCTGCTGTTGTATTTACTGTCATATATTTATGTACTCATGTTATTATTTAAATTTTTGGAATGATTCTTTATGAAAATCTTAAAATTCAACTAATATCTTCAGAAAAAATAAACTTATCAAATCATGAGAGGAATCTTTTTTGCCAATGTGTATGAAGTGACTGATACTTAAATGTATATGCAAAATTGTGCAAATGTTTATTAATATGTAAGTTGCAAACTTTTCCAATTTTTTAAACCATAATTTGAGTGGATTTAATAAAAATTATAAATTAAATTATAAAATGTTAAGCTTTTTAATAACAATTCACTTGAATTATCTTCTCGAGAATTCTAATGAAAATATGTAATTAAAACAAAATATTCTAATTTGTTTTACAAGGATATTTTAACTAAAGTTGCTAAACTAGAATGTTGATGAATTTTCTTAACATTCTTGATCAATTTTACAATAGAAATCCTTGTTGTCTGGAAAACAATAAAATACACCATCTATGTTACATTGTCTTTTCAATGCATAAGCAATTGAAGAGATCTTTTAAATTTGATCATTATCCTCAAGATGTTATTCAGCCATGGTAGCTTCATTATGCTATTTTTCTCGTTATGAGAAGGTAGTGAGTTCGAATCCAGCTTAACCAAAGATCTATTGTGTTCACTAAAGACAGCTGGGGTGCAATAAATAATTTATGGTCTCAATGTCATCCAAGTGAAATGATACCTTTGATAGTGGCAGGTCAAAAATTAAGGAATTTTCTACCTGGTCTCTGCTACTAAACTATGAAAACTCTCACATGGCTGCTTCCATTTAACTGATAGAGCCCAACTCTTGGCTAGGCATAATGAAGTAGGCAGATGCAACCGTAACAAGATATTATGTGAATATTATTATAGCTTTTGAAAAAATGTTATTTTTAGGGAATCTTTCATAATCCAGGTAGTTGCCGAACTTGCCAAGTTTTTATTTTCTGCAATTTCGTTTTTGCTGTAGTTTAGATACTTTTTAATTCTTCCATTAAAAGTAATAAAAGGATATGGACTCTTTTTTAGCTATATCCAATTTGTTTATTTTTGAATTTTCGTGCTCTGTTTGCCAACTGATCACCAAGCTAAGCAATCTCAATAGAAATACTTTTTATCTGCTGAGGATGTTAATTTGGTGAGGTGGAGTCATCATGAGAAAATATAATTGTATATAATTTTCTGCAGCATATTTTTCATTGTTTAGATTTCTGAAGCCACAAAATTAAACACATATTTATTATATAAATACATTGATTATCTGTTGGTTAAAGTATTTTTTAAGCACCTGTAAAAGTTCAATGTAGTTTTTTAGAATATAATTACGACTAGTCACTTCATCCAATCCCATTGACATTCCTATTTCTATGGACTTTCCATGACAAATCTTTTGTGCAAATTTTAGAATTAAAAATGGACATCATTATCCTCAAAATCATCTTCCCTATTCTTAACTATCTTGACTGCCTCCTATGTTCCAAAGGAGAGGCTAGAAATTTTAGACACTTGACCATTTGCCCATCTCTGAGCAATGTCATCTCACTTAGATTTGACATCTATCATATGACAGCTATTTTGTACTTTGCTGCTAGAGGGAAAATGGTCAATGCTGCCAACTCCCTGACTTAGGAAAATAAAAAAAAAATTAAAAAAAAAAAAAAAACTTCATCCAATCTAAATATGTTAGAAAATATTAATTGTTAAAATAAAATTAATATTTTAAATAGAATAAATATGATGCCAATATTTGAAACCTTTAAGTATTGTGATGTAATGAATTTAAAAATGTTTTGTTCGATAATTGGTATAAAATATTTTCATTCTTTCAAAATCAAACATATTAAAATATGTGTTCAGGCAATGTGAATTAAAAATGAAACAAATATATTTTTAAGAGCAATTATTTTAGGGCTATTAATTAAATCTTTTATTTTACAGTTGAGGAAATTTAAAAATAAATATTCATAGGTAATAAATAATACACACATAATCATGTATCTCCATTTACAGTTTAATTAGAAAATTCTGCAGTGTTTATTACTGCAGGAAATCCAAGGCATCTAAAATTAGCTTTCAAAATCAAATATTAAATTTTAAAAATTGATCAAATCATAAAATAATTTTAAAAATTCATGATCAATGTTTTAATAAATAAAATAAACTGAAGTCCAAATAGATCTCTTATACTACACTATCTCCATATCATAATTACAAAATATTTATTGTATTAATATTGCACAAATTAAAAAGAGAGCTTATTTATGAGGGTGAATTATGTTAAGCATTCCATATGCTATGTCCTAACACTTACTTGCATTATTTTCCATCAATAAACCTCACTTTATAACAAATGCTATTTACCTAATTTTTTTGGCTTGTTAAGATCATTTAAATTTCATTTCATCATCAGTCAATTAAAAACTTTTTACAAAAAATAAGCATAAAATTCTAAATTATGATTGTCTTGTGAGATGGATATTATATTTGTACCTCAGAGTGCTATTTATTTTCTGAAATATAATTAGTGTTTTAATTTCTTGTCTGTTCATTTATTATTTTCTCACTATTAATTAGTATCTGTTATTTGTTCTTATTAATGGAGAAGTACTGCATTTCATTATTTGCTTAAGTGTATCATTATATGTAGATAAAAGTATCATCTATAGGTGTAAAATTCTTATTTTACTTGCCTGGGAATTATTTTTCTAGGGTAAAATTGAAAATACATGCAGCAAAATAAATGAAACTTTTGTATCAAGATATCTTACTTTGTCTAACTCAAAATAAATTTCATATTGATATTATGATTTCATTATTTGTGTTTGATCTAATATATAAATGGCAAGTGATTGGAAATGCTTATTAATGTTATTGGTGCCCTCATTATTATTTAAACAATGTAGCATTATTCCACTTTGGAACTTTTTTTGCTTCAATATCAAAATTTATGATTCTATTCTTCGTTTAATCATCCACTATGCATCATTGTTGAGAGTAGAGAGAACATCTATACCAATAAATCTACCATTCCTGATGTAATATATAAATGGCAGTGATTGGAAATGCTTATAAATATTATTGGTGCCCCTGTTGTTATTTCAATAATGTTGCATTTTTTCCCCTTTTAGAACTTTCTTTGTTCCATTATCAAAATTTATGATTCTGTTTTTCTTGTAATCATCCACTATGCCTTATTGTTGTGAGTAGAGAGAACATCTATATTGTTTAATCTACTATTCTTTCTACATTCTCATAGTGTAATTATTTTTAAAAATATGATATTTGAAATTTATTCCCAATTTTATAAGCAATATTTTTCTTTTTCTTCAGTATTACTTATATTAAATAGCATTGTAATGAAAGAACATTCAAACATAATGCATCTCAGTTTTAATCTAGTATAAGTAAAATGTTTGATTTTGCAAGATTGGTTATTTTGTTGTCATTTGGGAAAGCAAAAAAATTTGCGACCTGATTTTCATCTTAGAGTTGATAAGAATCCCAAATGCACCAAACCTGTAAATTACTATGCTGGAATGGATTCATTTGGCAATTCTATGACATATATATCCAATGTGTGCAATTCGCTCACAATTTTAGTAACCCTTAAAGCTTATGCTTTGCTGTATTTTATTTTTTTTTTTTGGGGGGGGGGGTATTTTTAAATGGATTGTGTGGGAAATTTTGATTTTTCTCACAATCTAAAAGTTAATTTAAATATTATTTGAGTGTTTTAATTTTGTAAAGTTGTTTAGTTTGTAATTTATATTTTTGAATTTTTTTTTAATATGAAGCGTGAGAGAAGTTGATCAAGTAAGAACTTTTACTTTCCGTTATCCTATTTTATATTGTAAAATATGTATAATTTATTTAGTATAGTATAGAAGTATTTGAGATTTTTCTTGTCTTACTTGATTAATTAGTACTAGAATATAATGTGCTATTTTAAAATGAGTGTCAGTGTCTGGTTAATTCAAAATATGAGTTTTCATAAAAATGTATGTTATTTAGATTTATACTGCCACATTGTTAATACCTGATTGGTTCATTATATAAAGTGTATTTTCAGTATATGTGTTGTTTTGATTAATCAAACAAAACATTCATTATGATTATATTTTATTAATTGGTTATGAATATTGATAGAGATTTATATTTGTTTTGTAATATGTAAATTATGTGCGGGGCTAATTTGTACCTTTAGTTTTGTAGTAGTTCTTTAGTAAGTAAATATAATAAAATATGTGAAATTGAAAACAGTGTGATATTGCAGTATTCCTGATTGAGGACTGAGCTTGATTAGGATTTTAAAAACTGCAATTCATTAATTTGGCAAGATTTAGGTGGGTTCTTGCTTTTTTGACATTTTGTATTCGAAAATCTTATAATTTGGCCGTTGGCAGCATTTTTGAAAATCGCGTCAAACATGTTGTGTGTACTAGGATTCTATGCATAGGGCATATGATTT
This sequence comes from Latrodectus elegans, assembly GCA_030067965.1. Lineage (NCBI taxonomy): Eukaryota > Metazoa > Arthropoda > Arachnida > Araneae > Theridiidae > Latrodectus > Latrodectus elegans. The sequence goes on from CM057821.1 coordinate 26,736,493, forward strand.
GTTTGTAGTTAATTAATCTTATGTGATCCAAAACATGTTTTGAAAAAATTGCTGTCGAAATTGTTTTCTAATATACACATTTAAACATTAAATTGTCGAAATTCCTGCTTTCTCATTTAAACTAAATTTTCTCCTCAAAATTACTTTTTTATATCTTTGGATTATTTTATTTTAATGTGCCATGCACAAAAATATCCAATGTAAATTCTGTTTTGGTTTTAATTTTATTACTTTAGTGTTCTTTTCACTTCAAAACTATTCACAGTCATGAAAAATTTAGGCATACATTTTCAGTTGTAAAGATTTGAACTATATAAGCATACAATATCTAGTAAAAAAAAAAGGTCACCTTTACTAATCCATTGGGAAACAGAGGACAAGGAAGACCATCAATTAGGTGGCTTGAATGACTCGATAGAAAATGAATTAAATCTGATAAATTATTAAACCTGGAGTAGCCGCACTATGGCTAGGGCCATATGTCAATGACTACTAAGGATGGCCTTGGCCTGTAACAGGCTGCAGTTCCTTAGAAAAAGAAGCATACAATAACTCAAGTGTAAACTATAAATTTATTGGACCTAATACAAATTGTCATTTAACTGGAATGCCAGAAAGTACATGCATTCACTCTTATCTCTGATAAAGTCATTGAGAAAATTATATTTCTCAATGACTTTATCAGAGAAATATATTATAATAATTATTACTATTTAAAAACATATTTATTGTTTGTATTTATTTGCTGTTCATCAGGATTGCCTATTGAAATCTTTTACTATCAAATTTACATTATTTTTGTTTGGTATTGGTATTATGTAAATCTTGTATTATGTATTTCCTCACAACATAATATTCTAAGCTGTCAAATCATTATAAAACAAAATATTAAAATTTAACTGTGAAATTTACTAATTTTAATTACTGAATTTTACTATTATGTGAAAAACATGCAGTTGAGAATAATTTAAATATTAAATCAATGCAATGTATTTGAAACTTAAATATCTAGTAAAATATAAAGAAATAAGGATTTTATTACTAAGCATATGATTTACTACAAAGAGCAATAGTAAGTAAAGCTATCACTCTTAAGATAAACTGGGTTGTTTACCCTGCAAAAAATTTTAGAATGATTCTTGATTGCATTGTTCCTAAGAAAAATATGAATATAGTGATTCCAGACTATAACATTACTCCAGAAACTTGAAGAAATGATTTCACATGCTTTGTGAGGAAAAATCCCTATACATTATAGTTGAACCTTCGTAAGTTTTATATAAATTTTATATAAAACTACATTTGCAACTCTTTCTGGAGAAACTTTTATGAAATCAAAAAAATTATGTTCATTTATTGTTCATGTATTAAAAGGATTATTTATTTTCTTTAAAATATATTTCAAACAAATTTTTGCTTAATTTTTTCTTAATTTTTTCATAAATTTCTTGAACAAGTTATATTAAAAATAATCATTTGTATTTCTGTATTGTATTCTTTAATAGATGAAAATTGGATTTAATTTTATTTAAATTTATACCTGTATTTTTCTTTACAGAAGGCGAAGTATTTAAATTAAAAAAATCTTCATATAGTAGACGTCTTGCTAAGCAAAGAGAAAAGGAGCGTAAGAAAAAAGAGGAATCTCTACCTCCAGCAATTGTTAGTCACGATTCTCCAGAAAAGAAACCTGAATCAAATAATTCTGAGAGAATCGTCCAAAGTAAACCCAAAGTATGTTGTTTTCTTCTATAGAGTAAAATAATAAAAGAGAAATATCTCATTATGATAATAGTAAATGAAAAATATTTATTTTAGTGTATCTTGAAAAATAATTACCAGAAATTATTTAAAAAAAATTCCTGCAGCTTTTAGTTGAAAAGAATTAATTTTCTATATATAAATTTGTGAAAAATTTGTGCATCAAAAAAAAAAAAAAAGTACATGCCACTGTGTTATCTTTGTATAATATTAAAATTTTCTTTGATATAGGCAAAATCTGATGATTAAATATTTAATCATTGAATGTGAGGCTAGCAGGTTTGCAATAAATTATCTTAAGAACCTCATAATTATGATGTCTACATTATGTACACTAGTGTGCAAAACTTAAGCAACAATGTAAATTTTATACAGATAATCAAATTGTACAAATGTATTGGCTAGTATACTTATGGAATACCCAATAACTAAAACAGATGCTGATTGAGGAATGGGCACTCTTGCCTAATAACTGTTAGACAATCTGATGTTTAGTTTGGTGAAACAGTATGAAACAACCACTGCAGTAAGGAGCAAACATATCTCATACTAAGGAGCATCTGTTTGTTCTTCTTCTTGAACAGACCATCTTTTAAACAATACTATGAGCTGAATTAAGCTTTTTTTGTTTGATTCCATATTGTATGATTTGCATTCATTTTTATATAAGTGTAATTTTGATATTGTTTAAACACATAATGCTGTCTCCCATTTCTAATTTTCATGTCTCTCATATGATTTGTTTTAGAAGTATGGAAAAAAATAGATTCTGAAATTTTTTACACCAATGATATTTAATTACATTATCTTTATTTTCATTTTAAAATAACTAAGAAATGAATGGACACACACACACATATACATATATATATACATACATGCATACAGTTAGTCACAAAAGTCTGCATACAGACTAAATTTTAAGTTAGAAAAATACTTAAAGCATTGAAAAATGTATTTTAATCATTCATTTTTTTCTTTTACACAGACTTTATTGACTAACTGTGTGTGTGTGTGTATATATATATATATATATGAATATATCTTTTTCATTTCTCAAGTAATTTCTTTTTGGAACCTTATATGATGAAACATTTATTTTTTTATATTTATTTGACAATTTATGATTATGATATTTTTTATAAAGGATTCTTTAAATATTTTGGCTGGTAATGATGCTGAGGATATGGAAGTAGAATCTGAAGAAGAAAAAGAGAAAAGCAATCCTTTTAAAAATGTTTTGCAAAGTAATATTATATTTATTTATTTTATCTTTTTTGACTTTGATTTTTTGTTTATCTTAACTGTAAAACAATGATTTTCGTTATTGTAATAATAGTTTGCCTTTAATGAATTCATTGTTTTAGGAAAATCTTGGATACAGGCTGTAAATAATATTTTTTAACTTAAAATGTTTACTTTTGAAAAACATTTTTTAATATTAAATGATTTTTTACAAAAGATAAAACCTTTTTGTTTATTTTAATTGTTGTGTTATTGATGGTATATTAATGTCAATTTTTGAAATATATTTATAGGTGGTATAATCCCTGATGCTGCTACTATTTATGCTATGAAAAAACATCGTCAAATGGCTAGAGAAATGGGAGATTTTATACCAGTGGAAGAAACAGAAAAAGATGATGAAAGTAAATCTCGTCTTGTTAGGTATAAAAACGATTAAATTTTTCTTATACAGATTTACTTTTCATTTTAATTTATAAAAAATTTAAAATTTTCTTAAATATTTTAAAATTATATTGAATTTCCAAGCTATACTTCTTAATTTTTTTCTGTTAAATAACTTGATCTCTTTAACTATTTATAAAATATTGTTTAGTATGAAAGGAAGAAACTGTATTCTGCCTGTATAAAAAAAATAAAATATTTTATTTGCAGATTATATAATTTTAAGAAATTTAAGATGATAGAAACCATCAACTTTAGTTTGAAAGTTTATAGAGGAGGCTTACAAATGTGTTTTTATTTTTTAAAGTAATAAGAGAAAAATTTTGTTTTATTTAATTTGAGGTATTATTGGAAAGATTTTCTGCCTGAATTTTACATAATTAATTACAACACATTAACATTGTTTATTCCTTATGTCATAAAATTTTGAGTAAATGATTTCTTGAGCCTTGCATTGTAGAAAGTTTATTGTATACTTTCTGATGTTATAAATGAATTATCAAAGACTAATTTTCAATTTAAATTTTAGAAAGAATTCTGTTTGCTAAATTTACTGCCAAATTGGCAACCAATAGTTAGTTCTCTGGTCTTCAGCTCAACAATTTGTGGATTTGAATTCCACTTTGAACTTGGGTGTTTGTAGTAGTTCAAAATCCTCTTTAAACTAGAGTCCCTGGTCTAAGCCCTTGTGTGCAAAAATTGACTGTTGAGTGGCAAACACCAACAATCAAACAATAACTTTATTAATCTACTTTGCCTTTGAGAAATTTGAAATAGATTTTTTTAAATTAAATTTTATTTTAATAATTTATAAAATATTAAAAGGGTGTTCATGATTGGGGAGAGCTACCTGCCTTAAAAACATCAGTATAAATGCAATTTATCACAGGGGTAAATTGAATAATTAGGCTAAATCAGTAATGAAGATAACATATGTTTTTATGAAAACTTGAGTTCTAATTAGTCAGGCAGTGGGGCCCACATTTAAAAAACATCAGTATAAATGCAATTTATCACAGGGGTAAACTGAATAATTTGGCTAAATCAGTAATGAAGATAACATATGTTTTTATGAAAACTTGAGTTCTAATTAGTCAGGCAGTGGGGCCCACATTTAAAAAACATCAATATAAATGCAATTTAGTACATGAGACAACTAGACAAAGATAAATCCATAATGTAATTATCATACATTTTTATAAAAACTCGAATTTTTTTTATTAACAAGCATTATACAATTCACTGAAAGTGTAAATGCATATGTCAAATATTTTTACATAATACTTAATAAATTCTATAAATTATTACATTTTTAATTAAACATATTACAACAATTTTAATTGAACAACACATAAATTTAAAGTATTCACTTAATCATCACTTGCAGAAAAAAAAAATGAATTTTTTTTTTTTTAAATGCCAGTTCATGCACTCACAATTAATCACTATCCATACCTTTACTTGCTTCACAAAATACTAAAATTCAAATGTTTCAATTTGGCAAACTTTCAAAGTAAAATATAACTTCAAAAATTTAAACTTCAGTCATAAAGAAAAGATATAAAACACAATTAAAAGCTCAAGAGTTACTGAAAGTCCAAATAGAATTCATGCATAATACCAGACTTTAAATTATATCATAAAATTTCAAAAGTCCATTCTGATGCAGTAACCTACAGGTTTAGCATTCATAAGAGTAACTTACTGCTTGTAAAATTGAGCCCAAATTGTTTTGTACTCTCAGTTCTAAAGTGTGGGAGGATTCTACTTTACAGTGACAAATCAATCAATCAACCACCAAATTAAGATTGAATTAGTTTTAAGGTTGAGAAACACATAATTTAAATTATATTTGGTGATAAAGTAATATAAACAGTGAACTCTGTTTGTAGAAATTCATAAGTAAAACTTTTAACCACCAAGCTAATTAATCTGATTAAATTTTTCTTTTTTTAATTTACAATTGTTTATAAAATGAGCTTTAAAATATTGAATTAAGTAAAAATGTGAATTTAAAGACAATGATTTTTAGGAAAATATATTTTATTTTTCACTTGAATATATATAAATAGCTACAGAATTAAACTATATATCAACAAAAGTTAAGGATAATCTTTTTGTTAAGTAAGTTATATATATATATGTGTATATATATAAGAGATTATAAGTTATATTAAAAACTCATATTATCTCTAAATGAACTTTTTAGTCAGTCATTCTCAAAAAATATTCTATTTTTTGAATGTTTACCATTTATTTTAAAAAATTTCCTAATTTATCAGAAAATATGTATGAAGGAAAAATTTCATTGTCTCATAAATATTTGCAAATCTCATAAAATATATTTGTCTTCTGAGATTGAAGAAACTAATAAGTGTGATTGTGTGTATTAATATGAACCATATTGGATTTGGGAAACATGAGAAACATGAATATTGCAATAATCTTTGAGAAAAAATGTTTGAATAGTAATATGTTTCTTGCAATAGCTAAATTCTATTTTTGTTATATTTATCATTTATTTTAGCTTTTAATTGTAATAACCTGAATAATATTGTTATGTATGCTAATAACTTATTTATGAAAAGTAAATTGTATTTATTGATATTTTATGTACATAAATGTTGAAATACTGATATTCTAAAAATGTATCGTTCAAACATTTAAACACTGCAATGTTTAACTCTGAAATCATAGTTCAAGTTCACTACTGAATGGTTGTTAGCCTTCATGGGATGAGTTAAACTGTTCATAATTTCAATTCCCATCTCACAATCATGGTTATTACTTATGGTTTGGAGCCTAGGTTCTAGTTAAATGAGTGCTTGCTTATGTGCAAAGAAAGTATAGAAGGACTAATAGATTACTCCAAAATCTTACTTTTTAGAAATGTAAGGATCACATATTTAAAAATCATTTAATTTAATAATTGTCATACAAATATGAAATGTATGGTAAATTAAGAAAGTATCTATGGATAAGATATAAAAATTAATATTAAATGTTGTTCTGAGAATTACAATATATCATTCTAATTCATATTCTAATTTCTTTTGTATGTTATTTACTGTATATATTATGCTAAAGTATTGCTTAAATGAACTTATATGTACTTTACTAGTTTTCTTACTTAATATTTGGTTTTCTATACAAGTTTGCAATTTTCCGTATGTTTATATTTAAACAGAAAAATATTCTCCTCTATTTATTACTATTAAATAAAAATTTGTTTGTTTTTTAGAGAGGATAATAATGACAGAAGTGATGATGATGAAGATGATGAACCTTCAAGATTAAGTTTTACTGTTAATACAGGAGCAGTTGAAAGACAGAAAATAAGGGAAACATTTTTATCTTTACAAGATGGTAATTTAGTTTTCATAATGAAATCTTTTTTTATATATTTCCTCAAATTAAATGCTTTATTTTATAGACTTTTGACGTAACCAAATTCTTTTGTTAATAAATTTGTTTCGTATTAAGTACTATTAAAAAATTTCATAGCTTTAATAAATGTGTATAAATTTGTTTATTTTTTTATCAATTATTTATTTCAAAAATTGAAAATTTTCATAGTTATTCAAAGTTTTATTGTAATAAGGAATTTTTATCAATTATATATCTAGTTTTGGAATAAAAACAGTAATTTTAAACTTATATGACATTTTATCTTTTAGATCCAAGTAATCAGCTTGAAAATGAAGATGCAGCTGAATTGGATCGTTGGGAAAGGGAACAAATTAAAAAAGGAGTAGGATTAGCTCAAGTAAGTTATGTGCCTTCTTTGCAAATCATTCTAAACTGTATCTGTTTCCCAAACTAATGTATCCTTTAAATAACCTTTCTTCTAAAATGACTAAAAAATGGAGAGTGATTAAAATTTTTAATAATTTTAATCATTCTATACAATTGTAATTGTACTGCAAGAAAATTTACTTTCAGTTTTGTATCTTAAACTTCTTGTTTATGGATTGAGAACCTATTGAAGATAAAAGCATGTGTTGTCTTCCCTGTTCGTTCATTGTTCTCTACCCCTGTGTCAGTCTTCCATGGTAAACTCAAAATTTACCATCTTAAATTTGATTGAATCTCATTTTTTGTGAGATCTGAATAAATGAACAATTAAGTTAATTTACACAATCTGGACATTGAATTCAAAGCCAGTGGTGTGACTTTGTTAACTGCAGAATTACAAACTATATCATTCAAGATTTTTATTTTTTTAAAACATTTTTTTTTAATTAAGCAGCAGAATTCATTTTGTAATGTATAAGAAATTGAAAGTAAAAGAATATAATTGCCAACGAATAAAATTTCTTAATTTGTCATTTTTAAAAATACATAATCAACTTCAAATAATATCAAGAAATATTAAAAATAATTACTGTTAAGTTTTAAAAGTATTTAAGTAATTTTATGAAGTATATATGAATTACTAAAAAAAATAGTGTTAAGTATTTTAAAATAAGCTATTTACAAAATGCAGAGTACTCACATCAATTAATTTAACTATATTAATTTTGTAAAACATAAAATTTCATGCTATAGTATTTTTCAACTTAAATTTTAAATTTATTTTGGTTTTCAATGTGAAGTTTATATTGTTTTGTTTTGATGTTATCTATATATATATGTAAAGTCTTATGCTGCTCAGCTGCACAGGATTTGGGTTATGAATGGTTTACATTCTGCTTGCAGATTTTTAAATTCAACTTTCACTGTTTTAAATTCAACTTTCACTGTAGGTAGATATGTTTGTAACACATCAAAATCCATTTTAAAGCTTAAATTAATATTTAATTTCTATTTCAATTAGCTTTTTCGTGCATAAAAGTGGCCATAGACAGTAAGCAAGTAAAAAATATTTGAAATTTTAATAAAATTTTTAAAAAAAATTATTGAACAATATTTCATAAAATGCTCAACAAATGCTTAATTTTAAATCTCTTAATTTTTATGCTATTTTATAAGATGTAGTTTTTAGCTTATTAATTAATAACTAAACCTTTAAGTGTTATTATAAATTTAGTTTATTTTTGTTTCAGGCTGCACCTCCTCAGAATACAGAAATTTCTGATACACAATTATACTCTTATCCACAAGTTAATGTAGGAAATATGTTACCATATTTGAATAGTGATACCACACAACATACCCCTGTGGTCTCTTCAAAACAGCCATTTCCGAGTGAACTCTTGAAACCTAAAATCATTACCATGACTACCAGTGATATAAAATCACGCTTGCAGGAAAGGTATGCCTTATAACTATATGTTTAACATAATTTCAAGAAGAAATGACATGTTATCTATATTTTGAAAAGTTATAATATTATCAATGCTCCATTTTTACACATGTATTCATATGGTGTTTTTAAAAAATATATTCTATCATTATTTACAAAGTGGATTGGAAGTGTACAGAAATTATAGAAAATATTGTCAATAATATAAGGACTTAAAGATAGTTAAATCATATTTCTAGTTAGAAGATTGTACAGCAAGAAATAACAATTTGATAGATCTGTGTTATTTAGTTTCTGAATTAAAACAGGATGCTGAATTTTTGTAATTCTGATTGTCCAGAATCAGATAATCATACTTTCATGATGTACAAATTTGATATAATTATTGTTGTTAGTAAAGAGTAATTGCATCTAGTTATAAATTTTATTGTTTACATTCAGTTTGTGGTAATATTCTTTTTAATGTAGTATATTGCATGCTGATATTTTTAGTCAGTAAATATGAGTACATATAAAATATAAGTTACTTTCAATAATTCCCATCAATAATTTATAATTTTGAATTATTCATTATGTTCTTTTTTTTAAATTGATGTTTTATGACTTTGGTCAAGATTTTGCAACTATGATCCTCATGACAGTCAGAATTACAATTTAAGTCAGTACACCATTTATACTGATTCTATATTTTTATGCAAGTTAAAAAAATTTCCCAGCCATTTTGTTTTAGTTCAGTGCGTATTCAAATGTTGCCATTTGGAAATTACATTACTTTTTGGAAGCTTATTATTCTTCAGTCATGGATTATTTACCTTAATGAATATTTGAGTAAATTCATTTTTATATGTTTGTCAAACAATTATTTTTTTCTCTTTGCAAACAAATTTTAGTATAAACTTCCTTATCCATTAAAATAAAATTTTATTATTTTTATCTTTATTTTAGTAAGTTGAGTATTGAAAAAATTGTGTTATCTATGAATACATTTATAAAGATTATGTGTGTATATATATATATATATTTCATATTTATGTTATAACAATTTATATAGTTAACTTAAACAATAGTTTAACTTTTAAGTTAAAAAAAATTTTTTTTATTGATTTCTTAATTAAAATTGTCTTTTTTATAATTAGTTTTTATTACAGTATATTTTTAGAATGGTGAGTTAAATTAATGAAATTAGTAAATAAGTTTTGTAAATGAATAAAAGAACACTCATCAGTGTAAAATGGATGATCAAACTCTATTTTCTATGTGCATGAATCTTGTGCCAGAAAACCCATCCATGCTTCTTTATCAGAGTGGATATATATATAATTAAAACTTATATCTCCTTATTCTGCTATTGTAAATATTATTAATAATTTAAAATAAATCTTTCCTGATAAGATTACATTACAATTTTTTTAATTGTTGCTTTTTATTAAATTTATTACTTTATAGCAATTTTGTAAACATTTGAACATACCAGACCAAATTTATGTAATGGAAATTTTGACAGATTAAAATAGATGATTATGTTTGTAAATTTTGTCTACAATTCATTGTCATAAATATTGAAATAATGAGAAGGTTAAATTTATTTGAAGAAAAGCCAATTTTGGATTAATTTATACAATTTTTTGGTTATTTCCATTTTAGTTTTCATTTACTTAAACTTTTTTATCATTTGCTAATGTATTCATTGAAATTGAATAATTTATCTGTGAATCAAGTATTACAATTAAATTCGGTTTATATTGATTTCTCAATTGATTTATATTTTTGTGTTATGCGGATTCTACTTTAAATTATACCTTTAAGGTGATTATGCATTGCATTAAAATTGTATTTATTATCATTTCCATAGGTTGTCTGCCCTCAAAACACAACACAATGCCCATAAAGAAGAACTTGTCACTTGTCAAAAAGAGTACATAGAATCAGTGGAATTAGTCAAGAAGTTGAAAGAAGAGGCACCTGAAAGAGCTGAAGCATTTGCTCTTTATCAACAGATGAGTGGGTATGTGAAAGACTTGGTTGAATGTCTTGATCTAAAGGTGGGTTAACAGTTATACTGCGATTAAAAGTTACCCAACATCTTGAGGGCCTATTGATTTTTCAATAAGATGATTTTCTGTATTTTTTGTAAAATATTTTATGCCCTGTTTATAGTTATAACCGTGTGTTTATTATCTTTTATTAAGTACAACTTTTGAACTCTACTATTTAGTTTTTTGTATTAATAGACTCAAAGAATATTATTAATATTTATAATTTTATTAAACTTTTGTCAACATATAAGTTGTAAGGATATCTGTGTTTATTGGATCCTCTCCATATTGTTAATTTAATTACATACATTTTAATTTATACAGAACCAATTATTTAAAAATTTATTAGATATTCTTTATAACCTATGTACTAACAATTTAACTGTTTTATAAGTATTGGCACATAACTTTTAAAGTATAAAATAAAAAGAGAGAGAGACAGAGAAGAAAATAAAAACTTTAATAAAATCTGATTATTATTATCACAGTACCTCAAATGTTTGTTTGTGCTAATAATGGAAATTTTTAAACTGCTAGATTTTTTGCTTTTTAAATAATTTCAAAAAAAAAAAAAAAAATTATAAACATAGAATTTCCATGTTATATTAAAATTCTTGTTATTTTTAAATATATTAAAATTGTGTCTTAATAAAATAAAATAATTTTATTGTGAGGAAGTGAAAAATACCAATACATGTTTAAACATTTTAATCGATATTAAAATTTTGGATTGCTTCAAATTGAAATTTTTTTGAATCCATAAGATTGTTAAATTATTGACAGTATCAATTCAAAGATGTCTGAAGGCTCACAAATTCAAAATAATCAAATTCTACATTTAGAATTTGTACAGTTTAAAAGTTGGCTAGCATTTCTGCTTTTATTTATTTTTAATTCATTTATTAAATGCAATAAAGTGTCAAGTAATGAATATTAAAAATATAAAGGTATTTTCTTTTAAAAAACTATCAAAAATCTCAGTATAATGTACAAAAATATTTGATGCTATTATTATGTTTTTAGTTGGTTATTGTTCAATGTTCACTTCTTTTGAAAAGTGGAAAAATCCTATAAATTTGTACTTGAAGTTCATAAAGTGAGCAATTATTCATTGCATTTTAAATGAACAAAATACTGTATCTGAGAATGAAGGATTCTTATCATATTTTTCTAGATAAATTAGCATACTTCTATCCTTTCTGAGTTAATGATGTTTATTTTTATATTTAATTGAAATTCTGCAACTGAAAAATTGATTTATTAATTTTTTTTATTTTTAGAAATCAAAGGTTGCAGTGAAAATTCACTTGCTTTAATTTCAATGTGTAAATTCCTTTCCTTTTTCTTTTAAATGATATTATGAAATTCTTAAATATGAATCATTTTTAATTTTTCAACTAGTTTAAAATATTATTTTTTTACAAGATTTCATACCATTGTTAATCTCCCAATTTTATTCTTTAAATAAAGGAGTGTGTACAGAATAAGTTAATAGTTAATTCTGTCATGTAAATTTTATTTACTTATCAATATTTATATCTGTTAACTTAAATATATGGTCATTAATACCAGCTTGACTTTTGGCTAGCCTGTATATAAAATTGTATGATTGATTCTGAAATATTGTCTAAGGACACTTTAACCAAAAAGAAGAATGTTTAAACATCTGTGTCAAACCCAAAATTTTACTCTATCCATCTTCTGACTATATGGAAATATTTTTATTTACCTTTTATACTCTGTGTACTCTGCAAAATCTGAATAAACTAAAGCTAAATTTATCTGAGAAGAGTATACTTACCTATGATAATCTTCCTTCTAAGAAATATTTTTATTTTTAAAGAAAATGTGTGGTTGCACTGATTTATAAGGATACAACTTTGGTAGTGTGACTGCTGTTGTCCTGCATGATAATCTTCCATTACCTATGATAATCTTCCATCTAAGAAATATTTTCATTTTTAAAGAAAATGTGTGGTTGCACTGATTCATAAGGTTAACAACTTTGGTAGTGTGACTGCTGTTGTCCTGCATAAATATAGCTAGATGATAAAAGTGTATGATTTCTGAAATTTGTGATAAAAGCTTTCAAATTCTTTTTCTAAATTTCCAGAATTTCTTTTTTTAATTAAATATTTTTCATTTAAATTTAATTCCTTCTTGTTGCATTTTTTGTTCCGTTAAGTTCATCTAAAAAATTATAGGAGGCCATTGTATTTCTTCAATTTAATATCAACTTATTTATAGGTTGCTCATATTGATTTACTGGAGGGAAGACTGTTAGATCTATATAAAGCAAGAGCTGAAAAACTAGCTACACGCCGTCAACTTGATATCAAAGACCAGTCAGATGAATTTGCTACACTTTCAAGTATGTAATAAATGTCAATATTTTATAAATGTTAATGCATGCTGTAGTTTTTTTTAAATTAATCTACACAACACTAAAAATTATATTTTAGTGAATTCCTTGTAAATAGTAATATTTTTTTGAAAAAGTATTTTTCATTTTGTATATATATATATATATATATATATATATATATATATATATATATATATTTGAGAAATTGATTAGATCTAAGTGCTTTGATTTTAATTGTTTAAATGGACCAGGAATCAAGAATTTATGTATATAGTTCTTTGAAAATATCAGCCACTTTGTTAATAAATGCATTACTTTCTTTTCAATAAAATTAACAATAATCTGAACTTCAGATTTATGATAAATGTTTTCCAAAATGATAGCTCTGATTATTTGGATTTTTTCCTAAAATGTGTGTGGTGCATACATACATATTTTAAATGACTTAAGAAATATAAACTAATTACTTAATTGTTTTCCTTCAGGTGAAATTTTAAAAGGTGTTAATGCAGAATTTCTGTGTGAAAAGAAAAATTTTGTTGATGATGTTAGATTGCGTCGAGCTGCTGAGAGAGAAGGAAGAAGGTAAATATTATAAAATATAATATTGGTTTTGTTTATTTTCCCAATTTATTTTTTAATATTTTTTAAATTAATTTTTCTTGTAAGTTAATGAACTAAAATTGATGGTTAAAGTTTTATTTTTTAATCATAATTTTAATTCATAAATGAGCTTGAATTATAATCTTAAAGATTTTTCTTTAAAATTATTTTAAATGGGAAAATTTTTTGTAATTAAGTCATAAAATAAAGTCGATCTGTATTGTTGTTAATTAGTAAGTCAAAAGAACAATTATAAACTATGTTATATTTTTTGATACTATCAATTTTTTTTCGAAAAATTATTGCATGTGACATTAATATTTGTGGTGGAATTATCAAACATACCTAATTACTTTAAGTGATTTTATAATAACTATATTCAAGCAAGAGAATATTATTTATTATCAAGACTGCATTCAATATTAAGATTATTTTTCCTTGCTTTTAAAGAATATTTAACCTTATTAAGTATATTAATTAAAAGTATGGAGAAAAATTTTAAAAAAGAATTTTATCATTGTTGAGAGATGTCTTTAAATATGATGCACTTATCTGAATGTCACATAACAGTATTTGCTGTTGTTTTTAATTTATACATATTCTTAACACTTAGAAATCTTTGTTCTTGTAGAAGTCAAGAAATGAAATTTTGACATTTATACAAGCAAGAACTTTAATATTGCGATACTTTTATTGGAATTGGCAAAGGAAAAATAATTAAATATTTAACATTTTGACTAAGAAATTCATATCTTGTTTGGAATTTTCCCCTCAGAGTTTAAAATTCAAATTTATTATTCTAATTTTAGTGCAAGTTGTTTCACTTAAAAGAGAAAGAATTTGTGCGCTAGAATGTTACTATATATATGTTTAGTTATGTACTAGTATTATTTACACATTGTAGTTCTAAAAGCAAAATATTTTTTAAAATGGTTAAAAAATATTGCAGAATGAGGAGAAGGAAGCAGCGAGAGAGACAAATGATTGCAGTAAAGCATCAAGATGGCATGTCATCAGATGATGAAGAACAAGATATTGATATCATTAAATTTAAAGAAGCCAAAGGTTTTATTAATTTTTTAGACATTGCTTTTGTCTCATATGATATATATTTTAAGATATTACTTATGCCTGATATGATATAGAAATTTATTTCCTAAATTAATATCTTTCTTTATTTTATCTTTCCAAATACTGTTTATATAAATATAAGTAAAAATGTGTGTGGATTTTTTATATAATTTATTAGTGTTACTTTGATGGTGTCAATATGTTATATGAAAGAAAAAAACAATGATGCTATTTAATCCTGAGTGTTTATTGCTAAAACACTTGTGTGTGTGTGTGCAAACAATTCAAACTATAATTATAAATTTAATTTATTATTTAATTTAGGATTTTATGAATAAATGTATGTTTTTTAGTTCCTTGTAAAATTTTAGACAGTGCTTTATCTTCTGTTTTTTAATCTTGTCTGGATACTTTCAAAAAACAAGGTTTTTAAAATTTGAGCTTTTCTTATGATTTTATTATTGCATACCATGTATCATAATAATTAATCTTTTTGAATTTTGTTACACTTTAGTTGCTTACATTAACGAAATATAGAGGACAACAAATTTTTTATTCCAATTGAGGCATCAAGTTCTTGTGTAAAAAGGTTTAAATATTTCAAAATTTTAAAGCTTTTCAAAAATAATTCTGCTTATAATTTCTTATTAGATGTATAATTTAAGTAATCAGTGTTCAATTTAGAATTAGTATTTTTTGGAACTTCTAATGCTTGAAGACAACATTAGTTATGAGTTGATAATTTTATTACTCTTATATAATCGATATTTCAATTAATAGATATCAATATACTCACACAAAATTTGTTATGTTTCATAATCTAAAAGCAATATTATTTTAATTCTAATCAGTTTATTAAAGGATAACCTCTGATAATCACTTATCTTACTGATAATGAGATCCATAGTATGTGCTCATCAATAATTAATCTCATATTATTGTAGTCATTGATAAAACAAAAATAGAACAATATATTTGTCATATGACAAATAATCCTTAATATCAGGGTTCACACAACTCCTGGAAACTCATTAAATTCTAACAAAAATTTAAGAGCCTTTGAAACTCCTGGAATTTTTTCTTACATTGATGCATTCATTTTTTTCTATAAAATATTATAATTTTTTGAATTTTTTTGTTTTAATATTTTAAAATTTTCAATAAAATAGTCAAAAAACTTAATTCCATACTTGTTTTTAATATTGCCACTAGATGGTGGCATGATCAATACTAAATTTTGTAATTTTAACTGTTGATTTGTATTAATAATTTTAAGATCTAGTTCAGCTACAAGGATTTCATAATTGAGTTTAGTAGTATTTAGATTTATGTAAAGTTAAGTAAAACATGTGAAATGAAGTAATTACCAAACAAAAATTAATGTGTTGCACAGTTAAGACTGATGATTGCATTGCTTCTTTTTCCATTTGCTGCTGTTTTCCTTGTATTGTATAAAATTCTGGTAAAAATTTACTGTACAGTCACCTTTGGAGAAATTTTCAAAAAGTCGCCATGGGTGATGCATGTCGAATTTTCGATCGTGGAAAATGGCGGGAGGAGAATGGATGAAAGAGTGACAAATATTTTATACATTGTTGGTATCTAACAATATGCTCAACTAATTTTACAAAATTTACAAAAAGCACAGATTTATAGATTTCAAACATCAATAATAAACTTGAAATGTTAAATTATCCATAAAACTTAATGCTTAAATTTTATTTTAATGAATTTAAATCGGTAAATATTCATGAAAAATTAAAAACGGTGTTGTCAGAATGCTAGTTTGTCGGTTTTCCAGTAAAAATGTTCGCCAAATTTGGTGCCAAAAAACGTGCCAAGGGTGATTGTACAGTAAATCTTATCCAATATTCTTTTAATATTAATATTTAAATCTAAAATTTTTAAGTTAAAACATATTTTCCATGTTTCCCTTGATGAAAATTATGTATAATTCAATTGAATCTGGATAAATTTGCTTAGTAATGAAGTAAAGGCTGAAATATAAATTATTTAATATGCCTGTGGTGAAAAGTGTCTTTTCAATGACCAATGGACTCTTGAAACTATATCTAATAGTTGTATTTGTTTTGAGTAAGTGTATTTATATTTGAAAAGAAATTGCCATACACATCTTGAAATACTCATTAAATTAATAAGCATGAATCTATTTTGCAAATGTCTAAAAACTCTAAAATAACTCATTATTTTATACAATGTATAATGCAGTATTATATAGAATGTGGATTATTTAAATAAAAAATTTGCTGTTATAGCTTTAAATTTGTTGAAGCTTTTGAAATAATCATTAATGATTTTAACTTAAATAAAAAATAGTCTCATTGATGTATGTAATTACTGTATTTTCTTGTATATAATCTGCAGTGGCGTATTATCCACAAGCCCCGTTTTTTTAGCATTGGGAAGAAAAGTGTCGCATAGTCAGCGGCAATTTTTCTGACAAATAGTTGAAAACTTATACTTCAGATAATTTAATGTCAAATAAAATAAAAAATACACATTGTGATTAAAGGTATAATAAATTCTACAGAAAAAAATATTTATATTAATAAAGATCTGTTTAAATCCATTTCAACGAAAAGTGCAATTAACTGAGATAAAATTATGACATTGATCAATATCATAGAAAATTCTAGTAAATCTTATCGATTTTTAGATTTTAATAACTTTTAAAACGAAACTAGACATATTTTAAAAATAAACTTTATTTGTTTGGTTAATAGTTAAATGAAAGAAAAATGAATTATTTTCTAACTGTGCATGGAAAACATTTTTTCATTTTACATCACATGCTTTGTTTTTCACCTTATATTACATGTTTATTGAGTTTATTGAGATTTTTTTCATTTATTTTCCCTATAGCTTACAATTTTAAATTTGCTCAGTAACTTAATTTTCCCTTCACTATGACAATATAGGAATTTGAATGTTTTCAGGGGAAAAAGTTCAAGTCAAGATAAAATGTGGAATGACGCTAAATTGGAATTTAATATCATTCAGGGGAATTGAATTTGTTCTTGAATGTAATTGGACAATGCTGATTATAATTAAAATAAGTCAACAGTATCTTGTTATTAATTTTATGAAATATAAAAACGACATTTCTTTCAAAAATTTATTCTAAGCTTTTCTGGTGAAAAATATTTTTTTATCAGATTATCCGCGACAGCATATAATACACACAATGAAATTCGGAACTTTTTTAACACATAATCCGCGGATCATATACAGGAAAATACAGTATTTATTTTTATTACTTACAGAAATGAATGAAAAATATTGCATATACATAATTATATGCATATTTGGGTAAAAGCAATTTTAAAATAAAATAAAAATTTATTTAACGTGAATGTCGATACTTCCTGGAAATTTTTGATTTGATTCTTGGAAATCTGTATGAACCCTGTAATAGGTTTCATTCAATAGAATGAGTTTAGATTTAAATCAGAAGAGAAAAGTGTATTTATACATTGCTAAATTTTTTTTTAACTATAAACACACTATTTTAAGGATTTCAATCTAATTGGTTGACAGAATTATGTTGTACTACTTTAGCATATTGCTGAAACATAAATTAAAACTGTTTTTCTTCTAATGAAGTTAATACTTGAAGCATTATTGGCTATAGTTATAAATTAAGATAATTTATATCTTATATAATGCCCAATTGAAGAATTTAAAAAAAATTTGGGAATTTTTTTAGAAAATTGATTTTAACACAATTTTTATTTTATTCTGTATCTCAAATTTTCTAGTTCTATTGTTTTACAAATTGTATTTTTAACTTATGTGCATATATTGGGTAAATGTGTTCTTTTTTTATTTAGAAAATATATTACAAGAGGCTAATACAATATTTGAAGATGTAGTTGAAGATTTTGGAACCCTAGATGGGGTGATGTCTAACTTTGAACAGTGGAAATATCAACAATTGAATTCATATTGTGAAGCATATGTACCACTGTGCTTGCCAAAAATTTTTGGAACATTTGTCAAGCTAGCTCTTCTTGGATGGAATCCTTTGGAAGTAATTATTTAAAACATTTCTTGCAAAATAATTACTATTTATTTAAATGTATGAAGAATAAGTTTTTTCCTTATATCACTTAAAACATCTTTGAAAAATAAGGGTCATTTAAAACATCCAACATAAAAGTATGAGCAGTAGATGTAGAAAACAGTATGTGCAACTACTTTGTTTGATATGGTAACTTCCACTACTGCTTTTTATAGTTGATATTACATTTTGTTTTTGAACAATGATCTATTTGTCTGTAATGACAAATTTATCTATGAAGTATATTTGAAGATGCCACTTATTTAATTATAAACTTTTTATAGTAATATTATAACAGTGAAACAAATAATGTAAAATAATCTGTGTTACGCTAATTTTAACTGTAATAAGTTTTGTTGATATAGATGTTAAGAAGCTTATTCTTTAATTATAGAAATATATCTTTGTTTTGTAGAGAGATTAATATTATGATATATATTATGGATTTTGCTTAGAATCCATGTAAAGTATGAAATTAAGCTTCTGGTTATTAATTCCTAATTATTAAATCTAGTCCTTCTATTCATATTTAATTAAATGAACAAAAATAATTTACATTTAAAAAAAATATCTGTTAATTTGTATAATCTAATTTCTTATGTAATTGTTTTAAATATTGTACGGTGCAGAAATGTCCAATATTGGACCTTGCATCAGTAAACCTTACAAAATCAATCAATCAATCAATTCTTATGTAATTGTAAAAAATCAGCTTAAAATCAGCAAAACACACTTTTATGCTCTTTAATAGTTTTGAAATTCAATTCAAAGAACTTTTTTTTTCTATTTGTAAGTTTATAAAATATAATGAATCATTTGATATACGTGAGAAAAATAGTTTTATTTATAGCCGCAGTGGAAGCACTTAACAACAGTGCCTAGCAAAAATCAGAGCAATTCATACTTGAGGTTATTGTAATATCTTTTTATGCATATTTTTATCTAAACAAACAAGCAAACATATGCTGTTATCTATTCTAAAAAGATGTTTTTTTTTTTTTTTTTTTTTTTTTTTTTTAAATTTATATATATTTTAGAATAAACTTTTCATTCACATACATTATTAATAAGTGAATTTTATTTAGTAAACTACCACTTAAAGAATTTACCCAAGCCTAAACTTTCAACAATTTATACCTTTTTTCTTTTATATAATCATAATGTTTTCTTTTTATTTTGTTAATAAACAACATTAGTGTATTTATTTGTGATAAGCATATTTTTATTGAACTGTAAAAACTTAATTTCATTTAATAATTCTAGCTTTAATTTTTTGTTCATATCTGCAGATTACTTTGCTAAAATATTTTTAAGTAGTGGGAGAAAACAGATAAAAAATATATTATTTTTAAGAAAAATTTTAATTTAACTAAAAAAATTGAAAAGAAATTCAATTTTATGACCACTACCTTTTATACATATGTAAGGATTTTTCTTTTAACTAAATGATATGAATAGTTACGTTTCTAAAGTTTCATATGTATGAAGCTTTTTTTTTTTTTTTTTTTTGCTTAAAATGAAATTATCTGCTTTCAGAGGTGATATGTAATGGGAATTACTGGTATGATAGTTTTTTGGAACAAGTATAGTAGTTATCTTTATTAATTGTCATACTATACATTAATTTTTAATTAAATGACAAAAATCTCCTATAATCATTAGAAGACCAAGCTATCAACTTTTACATGTAGTAGTTTTTAGTAGGAAGGGAGGGTTTCTAGCGTTTTATGAAAAATTTTGATTTGCAATGATGATATTCACGAATTACTTAGTTTCTCTAAAACATTGTTTTTTATTATAAAAGGATGTCTCGGGTATCAATGTGTTCAACAAAAATCAAAGTGTGGAATGCAAGAAACTATTAAATATTTAATTTAAGATTTCTTTCATTTGCATTTCAATGCTTTTCTGATTGGTTGCATATTTGGAAAAGTATAAACATGTTCAGTGCACTATTTCAAAACAATACTAAAAGATATCAGAAAATGGTAAATGCTAATTTTTAAAAAAGATTATGTGAATGTAGAAAGAAGGGTATCTAATCCTGTAAGTACTCCCCCCCCCTTATATTAAAATTAAATGCAAATCTTTTATAAATTTAGTATCTTTAAATAAATATTCTCAGTTGATATAATCAGTAGTTAATTAAAGTTAAATTTACTTATAAATGTCGTGTGATGTAAAATGCGATTTTCTTGCAGTTGTAAATTATATCCATGATATTGTGCATTATTCATAATGCTTTCAGATATTCATTGTAAATGAGGAGAATAATTTTTTAATGTAGATGCATTTATATTATTTGTATCCATGTTAATATATTGTATTGTTAATTTTCTAGGAGGAAAGAAATTTGGAGAAAACTCGTTGGTTTCGCCAGCTGGTAGTGTATGGTAGTGAAGAATTCAAAAACAAGGACGGAATTTCAAAGGATCCGGATATAAATCTATTACCTGGTGTAATGGAAAGAATAGTTATTCCAAAAATCACTAGTATAAAATATTTGTATTTTTTTTTATATAAGAAATGCCATATTTTGCATAGTGATTAATTATGCTTATCTTCATTTCAGCTTTTCTTCAAAATGTTTGGGATCCTCTTTCCCAAAGGGAAACATTCAGGATTGCTCGTCTAATTAAAGATATACTTGAAAATTATTCTACAATAACTGGTAAAAGTAAACAACTTCAGGTAGTGCTACATTATTTATAAATATTTATTTCTTAAACTAACCTTTTAACAATCAAGTTTATCTGAATTGAGTCAAATAATTTTAGTGATTCATTCACATGCTGAAAACAAAAGATATTACTTGTAGGCATCTTTTTGCCATTTTGTGATTATTTATTCATGTAAATAATTTTAAAACAATCATATTAATAATCAGTACTGAAAAATTTTTTGCAAAATTAAGTTTTAGTTGTAAATCATTTTGAAATCCTATATTAAATTTATATTTTCATTTGTTTAAAATATAATTAAGGGATTTAAATATTTTAAATTGTGCTATTTTATTAATTTATTTATTTTCCACACACACAACTGTTTTAAGTACAATTGAAGCAATTAAAATTCTGTTTGTAGAAACATTTTTGCTTTACTTTCAACTTATTATTGTTGGTTAGTGCCAAGATTATTTTTCAGTAAAAGTGATATAATAATCCCTTTTAATATAATAAACATCTTCAAAGATCAATTTGAAATCATTGCTCATATTTTAAGTTAATTTTACTAATGTAGATAGTAATTTATCGGTACCCACATATTTTTCATGCTGACAGTCTGAATGCTTTAAAATGAGATATATTATGCTAGCCAGTAATCAAATTAGTATTAAAGTCTCTGGAACTATATTTAAAATTATTTTATATATATATATATGATTATACATTGCTTCGTATTTTTCTGTTAAAGATAAGAGATAACTGTGAATAATCTATTAATTTGTATTTATTCACATTAATGAAATACAAATCTTTGAAGAGGATAATAATTAACAGTTTAGTAGCCTCTGTGTTGAAATAATCTTATGTATCTGTTGAAACTATCATCCTAAAAATCATTAAAAAGTATGGCTATATTACTTTAAATATTTTTTAATTCACATGCTTTATATGAGAAAAATAATAGTCAATTAGAAGTATCATAATGAATTATTATGAGGTTCCTCAGAATGAAATATTTTTAATGTCAAATTTAATAGTTAATTTTATTTTTTCTCTTATAGATAAGCTAATTTAATTCAAGGCTAATTTTATAAAATTGGGAAAAAACAATTATCATGTATATTAGTCATGATCATCACACAATTTTTTTTTAAGATAAAATTATATCATCACATTTTATGTTAAATATTTTTATTCAGCTCATCAAATTATTTTTCAAACAACTCAAATTGTATATGGAAACGTGTTTTTCTATGTATATGATATTTTTTAAGATGGAAAATGATTTTGAAAATGATGTATCATTTAATTATCAAATTATCTGATTACCATTTGAAATATTTTAAAGTATTTATGGATATAACAACTGTGTATTATTTTAATTCTATACTTTATTTGATTTATATTGGTTTTTAATGTGCA
This sequence comes from Latrodectus elegans, assembly GCA_030067965.1. Taxonomy (NCBI): domain Eukaryota; kingdom Metazoa; phylum Arthropoda; class Arachnida; order Araneae; family Theridiidae; genus Latrodectus; species Latrodectus elegans. Next base: position 26,759,432 of record CM057821.1, read on the forward strand.
ATGTTAGATTAAGATGTAATATCAACTTTTTTAGCAGCCCATTAAGTATTTCTCGAAATTTCTTTTATATTTGCTACATCACATCAAATATCTTCAGCATATATATTTTTGACTTAAATTATTTCAAGTAACTTTGAAAAACAACATTTCAACAACTTCCTGTAAATGCATTATAAAAAGTTTTTATATCTTGAAAATAAATCAGAAGTTTTAAAAAATTGCATGTGATTGATCAATGTACCCGATGTATGTAAGAAATGCATGTTTGCATTTTTTAATTTATAATTAATTTTTCCAACTCAAACAGGTTTAAAATAGAAGCAAAGTTTTAACTGCTAAATTTTTAATTGTTTTTAAAAGCAGGCTCTCTGTTTATTTGAGGTAAGGAGGTATTTGAGGTATAGGAGAAGTTTTTCATTAGTTTGGTGTGTAAAATATTAAGAGTATTTTTTATTTTTAATTTATTTAAAATTAAATTTAATTAAAAATAATAAATTTTAAATAAAAAATAAATATAAGTAAACAAAAAGTACCTCCTATTTCAATTTTAAAAACATGTTTGGATAAAAAAAAAAATGTCTCAAGTTGATCGCACCTGGATTTACTTTTGTCAGAATGATCTTTTTCTGTAAATATGTATCATTGATTTAATAAATATTTTAAAAATAAAACAAAATATTATTAGCATATTGGATTCATTTAAAACATCTTTGAAATAGTAAATTGTTTTTAAATTTTTTTAAAAAGATTTACATTGGAAATACAGGTAAAAGTTAATTTGTAGTCTATTAATTAGCCTTTCCAAAACTTATGCTTAAAGTAATAAAATTATGTTTATTTCAGTATGAATATTTGAAAAGAAAATCAAAAATTATATTTCCCTAATTTTTGGTCAAAAAACCACATCAGCATAAGTGTTTTCATTTGAAGAAAATAGCTAAGAAATTTTAACACTTTTAAAAGAAATTACATCACTGACATTCTAGTCATTAAATCTCGACCTCCATAGAGAGGTTTAGATTATTAATTAAAGATTATATTTTAAAAAAAATGAAATCGTAGCAAAAGTAAAGTATATATCTGAATTCTTAAAAAGGTACTTAAATTCACAACTGATGTACACATATTTACTTATCAAAAGATGATAAGTATAATATCCATACTATATATATGTCATAAACTCATCACAACATGTATTAAGTTGAATAAAAAGTAACATTTTCTACTTTTGCTAATGAAAATAATTAAAGCGTATTGCATATCATGTGAATATTTGAAAATCTTATTCTTTACTGTACAAGCTAAAAAAAAAAAAAAAAAAAATCTGTTTATATTCTGATCAAAATAGACCAAATTTTTCCAGTTATCACTTCATTTTCTTGTAATTTCTTAATCATTAAATCTTGATGTTTCAGTGATTTACACATACTTTTTATTCAGAGTTATTTTCAAGGCAAAATACCCAAAAATTAGGAAAATGGTTTGTACCTCTGCTTCACAACTAAGATAATGGCAAAAACAATAGGATTTTCCCTGTCTCTCCATTGTGACAGGCAATTTAACACATTTCTGTCTTGACTTGGCAGTGAGCCCTTGAAAGATCTTATATATTCTGGGTCTAACAGATAGTTTCCCCTTTACTCTAAATGCCAGCAAGAACAAGCATCACTTCATCACATTTAAAAATTACCATATTAAAAGCCAACTATCAAGTTTGAAAACTCCAAAATACAAGAGTTGTTTTTGTTTAAAAAGAAAACAATAAAATAATTACAGGCAAATTTATCTTTGAATTACATTTTGATATATATATATATATATATATATATATATATATATATATATATATATATATATATATATATATATAATTAGATTTATTGATATATATATAATTAGATTTATTGAATTGTATTTTTCATTACTATTAGAATTGTTTAAAGGCTATTACTGCTCGTATTAACAAGGCCTTAGATGATGATGTCTTCATACCCCTTTATCCTAAAGAGTAAGTACATAAATGATTTTGAAAGTTTAAAAATAAACTATCAATTATTTTTATAATAAGTCAAATTAAAGAATTCCTTGGTAAATTGATTTTATTTTGAAAACAGTATGTGGTCTTTTTAATTTATTTAATTATGTATGTGTTCTATATTTGGAAATAAAAAATATACTATGTCAGTTTCTGAAAAAATGACAGAATTTGATTCATGGATCTAAAAGAAAGTGATTCATTTATTATATATTTTTATAAATTATTTTATTAATTATTTAACAAAAGTTTTCTTTTTAATTTTGGTAAATAAAATTAAAATTAAGATAAATGTAAGTTGTTACAAATAAATTCATTTAATTTTAAGTTTCTTTAATTTGTTTTCAAAAAGTTTAGCTTCATTAAAATTATTAATGTATTTAAATTTATAAATGCATTATTTTAATTTCTATAATATTAAATTTTATATTATAAAATAAAACAAATTACCTACTTAATGTTTAAATAATGTTTCTTTAGAAGTAGGAATCATTAATTAGGTCTTATTTACTAATTGTGTTAGGAATTTTTTGTTAAATCATGTGATGTAAGTAACTTTTTAATATAAATTAATTTTTATTAAAGTTCAATTTTTGTTGAAATAAACTTTCTAAATTTTTTATTAACAGAACTTCTAAAATAATATTCAATCTGCTGTTATGGAAATCATAATAAAATATTTTCTCTGCCATAATATAAGCCAAGCAAAATTCTTACAAATTTTATAAAAGTAAAAATTAATTAACAAAAATATCAGATATGAATATTTTTTCCCCGTCAGAGCTAAAAATAAAAAAAAAAAGAATGCTTCTAGAATCAATAGTTCCTGTATCACTGAAAAACGTTTGATATATAGTATCTAAACAAGAAATTCCCCTCAGGGGGTTTACCTTCTTTAGGTAAACACGGGTGTCACAATCCCGAGGTACCCTAGTGATCTGTCCTTTTCTTTCATTTCTTCTCTCCTCTACTCTTCTGCTTTTTCTCCCTCTTCTCCCTCAGTGTGGTTGCCTCGTAAGAGGTTGAGGGCTCCCCTTGAGTAGCTTTCGCCGCTCTGTTGCTACTAGCTACTTTTGAGGACTAAATCACCCACGTGTTTGCCGTGCGTGGAGATCCGTGTCCCTGGAAAGGAGGGTCCTGGTAATTGAGGCCCCCAGAGACCAACACATTACTTTGGCCTCTGCTTCAGGTAAACTGGAGGTGTGTTGTGGTCCTCAGCACATCAATCGGCTTTATGGATCAAGCGATCGGTACATCTACTGGGTGACTCGTTAAGGGTGGAGGCCACTTCAGGGATGTACTGTGAGCGTATAGGACCTGGCTAGCACTGGTGCAGCTGGTCTGCATCCCCTTGTTGGACTCGGTAGTAGGTGGTGCGGTCAGGTCCCGAAATTTTAAACAAATAATATGGAGAACAAAAATTTTACTTTTCTCCCACGGGAGCAGCAATTTGAAAATCTTATGCCGAAGTTTTTTATAATCAAAAGGAAAGAGGGCAATTTTACAACTGTGTCTCCTTTCCTAATTGAGAAAGGAATATCGGGAATAGTTGGGAAAGTCAAGAAAGTTCAGAAGATGCGCTCTGGTGACTTGCTTGTAGAGGCTGCATCAGACTCTCAAGCAGGCATTCTGGCCAGTATGAAATCTTTGTCTAATATGGAAGTAACTGTCTTGCCTCACGGTAACCTTAATTTCTCTTGAGGTGTTATCTCTGCAAGGGATTTGCTGTACTTGCCAACGGAAGAGATTCTGGAGAACTTACAAAATCAGAAGGTCTGCGGCGATAGACGCATAACAGTCAGGCGGGAAGGCAAAATTATTGATACGAAGCACCTCGTTCTGACTTTTGCAACGCCAGACCTTCCTCACTATGTTAAAGCTGCGTATATGAGTTTGCCCGTCAGGCCATACATCCCAAATGCCTTGTGATGTTTCCAGTGTCAGCGCTTTGGACACTCGAGAAATGCTTGCAGAGGCAAAATCACCTGCGCATGTTGCGCGGTGGTTGGCCACGATCGTACGAGCTGCACAGTGAAGGAGAGGTGTATCAACTGTCATGCTGACCACCCTTCTTATTCTCAAAGTTGTCCTCAGTATTTACTGGAAAAAGAGATAACCACGATTAAGGTTATTCAAAAATGCTCATATCCTGAGGCGAGACGATTGGTCACTTCCCGTACTCCATAGCCAGGAGTTAGTTATGCCACTGCTGCCAGAAAGGTCACCAAATCGAGCAGCACACAAACTGAGCCAATTTTGGTTTCCCCAGTGAAATTACCCCAAACAAAAGAAAAGACTAATTCTCGCGGTCGGCAGATAGAGCGGTTTATTTCAGACAACAGTCTCTGTCTGCTTAATACCGACGAGAAGACATATTTTCACGTACCCACAAGAACATTTCATTCCTTCGATCTTGCTATTTGTTCACCGTCATTGCTGCCATTGTTAAATTTAAATGTAGAAAATGATCTGCACAATAGCGATCATTTTCCTCTCATCATCTCCCAGACTAGAGGTAGTAGTGTAGTACAACGTCTACCTACTTACGTGTACAGTCGGGCAGATTGGACGTCATTTACACAATTGGCAGTTATTGATAATGAAATGGTTTTGATCGAGAGTATTGATAAAGCCGTTAGAAAAGTCACTAAAACAATTATAAATGCAGCTGATGTAACAATACCCAAAAGTTCCTCTATACCAAAACGGCGTTGCAAACTTTGGTGGAATAAAGAATGCCAAGAAACTTATAGAAAACAAAGGAAGTTATGGGGGTTATTTAGGAGATACCCCACAACGGAGAATCTATTAGCATTTAAGAGAGCAAAAGCACTAGCTCGCAGAGCTCGTCGTCAAAGTCAGAAGGAATACTGGTCTCGCTATGTATCTTCAATTACATCTTTCACATCTAGTAAACAGTTGTGGAGAAAATTGAAAGCAGCCAATGGGATTTATAAGGATTTTTCAATTCCTATTTTAAAAACCGGAGCTACTGTATACTCTTCTCCCGAAGACATTGCTAATATCCTTGGTGAAACTTTTGCTAGCGTCTCAAGCAACGACTCTTATAGTCCTTCGTTCTTAAGGACTAAGAGTCGTGCTGAGCGAACACCAATTCGTTTTAACCATGGTGAAGCCTTGCCTTACAATTGTGAGTTTCGGATGTTGGAATTGAAGAGAGCATTAAAGCAGACCCATGATATCAGTCCAGGACCAGACAGAATCAGCTATCAAATGCTTCGAAATTTAAGTCCAGACTCCCTATTGAACATATTACTTTTGTTTAATAGGATCTAGAATGAAAAGAAATTTCCATTAGCTTGGAATGAAGCGATAGTGATTCCGTTTCTTAAGGATGGTAAAGATCCTTCAGACCCTTCACATTATCGACCAATAGCTCTGACGAGTTGCTTGTGTAAGACTCTAGAACGTATGGTCAACGCCCATCTCATATATGTCTTAGAAAAAAAGAAATATATACATATTAATCAGAGTGGCTTCTGAAAAGGGAGATCCACTCTTGATAATATCACATACTTGGAGACCCAAATTCGCAACGCTTTTGTGCAGAGGAACCATCTGGTCTCCATTTTCTTTGACATCGAGAAGGCAAACGACCGTACATGGCGATATGGAATTCTCTGTTTACTATATGATTTTGGCTTTCGGGGTAATCTCCCGATATTCCTGCAAAATTTTTTTAGCTCACGTGTTTTTAAAGTTCGTATTGGAACTGTACTTTCCAATACTTTTATTCAAGCCGAGAGTGTTCCCCAAGGCTCCATTTTAAGTGTCACTGTTTTTAGTCTTTTCATCTGTAACATCCTTCATCAATTACCACCTTCCATAAATGGTACACTATATGTTGACGACCTGCAAATATCATGTCAGGGGTCTAATATGCAATTAATTGAGAGACAACTGCAAACAGCAGTTAACAAACTTGCTGCATGGTGTGCTGAGAATGGCCATACTTTGTCACCAAGCAAGAGTAGATGTGCCTACTTCTGTAGAAAGACTAGCCTTCACAATGATCCAGTTATAAATATCAATAACATCCCGATACAAGTAGTCAATGAAGTAAAATTTCTGGGAATTATCTTTGACCAAAAATTAACCTTTCTACCTCATGTTTTATATCTGCGGAAGAAGTGTGAGCGATCGCTTAATATCCTCAGGGTGTTGTCAAATACATCTTGGGGTACAGATCGCTCATCACTTCCTCGAATTTATCAGTCATTGATTCTTTCCCGCATTGACTACGGATGTGTTGTTTACGGATCGGCTAGATTCTCCATATTACGAAGGCTGGACACAGTTCAACACTCTGCTTTAAGGATATGTTCTGGTGCATTCCGCACATCACCCGTCCAGAGTCTATACGCTGTATGTTATCAATTACCGTTAGACCTGAGACGTATGCAGCAGTCTCTCGGTTATTATGCTAAGATTATGCCGACCCCTGATCATCCGTTATGTTTTATGGTTCCTGATGCCTATCTTAAAAGACTGTATGATGCTCGTCCAATGAGCATCCCTCCTTTTCTCACAAGAGCCATATCACATCTCTGGCTCACTGACCTATGTGATGTTCAGATAGAGTCTAATGACCAGTTTCTCTATCCTCCTTGGTATGAACCAACAAATACCTTTGCGCAATTCAGAAGATCCAACACAACACCTATTGTTTTTCAGCAGCTATACTATTCTCATCGCTGTCAGTCTGTACCAATCTTACAAACCTGTATTCACAGATGGATCTAAATCCGCAGGACATGTGGGCTGTGGAGTTTTTATCAATAACACGTCTTTTAGCTACAGCCTACAATCATCCTGCTCCATCTTTACTGCTGAAGCAACCGCTATCTGCTACGCGCTTCAGCACTTGAGTACAGATGATTATCATAATTTTTTTATATTTATACTGACAGCATGAGTATTATTGAAGCCTTGAAAAACAATAGTGTTACCTGTCATCCTGTTGTGTTGAGAATTTTCAAAGCATTGGATTCCCTTGCTGGCAAGGGAAAAGAAATTGTATTTTGTTGGATACCAAGCCACATGGGTCTTGAAGGAAATGAGAGAGCAGATGCAGCTGCAAAGACTGCATCAGACATAATTTTATCATTGGTCCCTCACTCAGATGTGAGAAAAGATGTAAAAAGTTTTATATATAGTCTTTGGCAGGAATTATGGAACTTGCAGGTTGGCAACAAGTTACATACCATCTTCTCATCTCTCATCTCATTACCGTTTTATCGTTACAAAGTGCAGATGTAAGATTGATTCGCCTTCGTATCGGACACACACGTTTCACACACAGACATTTGTTTTTAAGTGAATTAAATCCATGGTGTCAAGCGTGTGATGAACCATTCAATGTTTATCATATTTTAATTTCATGTTATAATTTTAACCAACAACGTTTACACTTTTTTAACAGTGATTTTATAACTTTATCTGATATGATTGGGGATCCACCCCATAGAAACCTATTCGCTTTCTTGAGGGCAATAGGTTTTATACACTTTATTTAAATTTTTAATTTAAATTTTAAAATTGTATATATTATTCATTTTTCTCTTTTATATTTTAGAATTTGATTTTAAAATAACATATACATTTTTGTTTTTTAAAAAAATTTTTAATGTTGCTTATGTTTGGGTTTAACAAAAAAATAAATAATTTTTAAATAAATAAATAAAATTAACATAAAATAAAGCCACAAAAAACTTACTCTTGGCGCAGTATGTCCAATTTTGGACCTTGCGCCATAAAACCCAACCAACTAAACAAGAAATAATAATTCCAGACTGAATATTTTAAAACCATTTCCAAGTTAGCAAAACTTAATTCAATGATGTTTGAGAAAACCATCTTTTGATTCATCTTTGTTCTTATTATTTATTTGAAAAGAATGTGTATATATATAGAGAACACTTTTATAAACTAATTATTTTTTCCTGAAATTTTTTTTCTTCTTGAAACAGAAATAGTTTTGCTATGATTTAGACAATTTTATGTTTTTTCCGTTATTAGATATTCTAAAATTAGATCTAGTGCTGTTTAAACATTTTAATGTTATTATCCTTAATTTAATCTTATTATCCTTAACATATCCTCTTTATTAAACAATTTTATTAATTAATTACTGAAAATGTGTACTTTTCCTATAAATTTAGAGATTATATAAATCATGCTATATGTTAGTTTAAAAACTTCATTTTTTTATATTTAGTGCAAACTATTTTAGCATATTGATAATCATTTACATTTTAAGTAAAAATAGTTTAAAATATTCCTGTTATTTCCAGGTTGCTTGAAAATCGGTCGCTGAAAGCTTCTGATTTTTTCCAGCGCCAATTTTGGTCCTCTGTAAAAGTATGTTATTATCAGTTTTTATGTATTACTTCTTTGTTGTTTTCAGCATTTTTTTCATTAGATTACATTTCGATTTATTTTTTTATCACATTTTCTTTCTTTTTATCTTGTAGCTTCTGCAAAACATTACATGTTGGGATGGTATTATTGCTGAACAACCACTGCAACAATTGGCATTAGGTTCATTGCTAAATCGCTATCTTTTAATGGGTCTCAACACTTCTATGATGTTGAAAGATACTTTGGATAAGTGCAAAATGGTATTGATATTTTATTAACCACAATATATAGTTCATTCATTTTTTTACTTTGCACTTTAAACTAATGTAAATTCACATAAGTATTCTTAATATCTAATACATATTAGAGATATAATTTAAGTATTGCAAATTCCTCTTATAAATCCTCTTTATTTTTTTTTAATTTATAAATCTTCTTTTTAATTTAACTAAAAACAATCAGATGTAAATTGTTTGTATTATTACAAACTTGTATTTGGGAATGCACTCAAATTTACTAAATTTTATAAAAAGGCTAAATATTGAATATGTCAAATTTTATTGTTATATTTCCTAATTTAAATTTTGTAGTAATGTTTTTGATGTTATGTAACAATCTTAAATGCAAAACTATATTGAAATTAGAAAACAAAATCTTTTTTAACACCATGTTCAAAAAAAAAATTTAAACAATTAGCTGTATGTGTTGAAATATTCATGCAATAATAATGAGTAAAAGTTAAAATATAGCAGTATATACACATTTAATACATAAACATGGACTTGTTTTATTTTGGATTATACTAACTTCCTTTTCTCTGAATTTGAAACTTTTTATTATTATTATTTTTTATGTGTGAAAGTCATCTGGTTTGATAAATCCTCGTTTAAAATATTTCAAACCGTTAGGCTTGTGTTTGTCTGTTGAGCTGCCACAGAAGCATTTGATGTTAATTCCCTATAAAATGCCTGTGGCCTTTTTGGCTAGGGTATCGTTCTCATTATCAAAAAGTAGTGAGTTAATCCTAGCTTAACCAAAGATTTGTTGACTAAAGGTGGCTGAGGCACATTTAATATGTCATAGTTGTAATGTCCTCCAAATTAAATTATGCCTCTGGAGGGGGTATTAGGGATCTTCTGCTTGGTACCTATTTCAAAATCACAAAGACTCCACCTCGGTGACCACAAATTGGAAGCTCTAATTGTCTTGAGAAGGATTGGATTGTTTGTCGTTCAACGGTCATTTTTTGCACACAAGGGCTAATTAGACCAGGACCTACAGTTTAAAGTGGATTCCGAACCACTACAAACATCCATGCCCAAGGTGGGATTCGAACCCACAAACTGTTGAACTGAAGGAAAGAGCGCTAACCATTCGGCTGTCTTGAGAGGGAGACTCACAGGCAATTGTTGAGATATTCTCACAAATAATCTTCATCCTGTTTCAGGCTCTTGCTGGAACATTCTGTATTCCTGGGCGACAACATCTGTACACACACATCTCGCTGAATTCAAACATGGTTTCATGAATATGATGTTGAAGTGGAGCATTTAACTTGATCCCCTTAGTTACTTCCAGGGATTTTTGGAGAGCAAAGTCTGCGCTTAGTTTCCTCCTTCATGCACACTCTCTGAACTCAGGGCAGCCCTACACAAAGAAAGGGTGTAAATTTCAATGATTTATGTTCAAGGCTTTTATTTGTCAATCGTGTGTCAAATGCTGACTGTCATTTGGGCAAAAGTAGACCTATCTCCTTATTAATTAAAAATATTAATTTTTTTCTCTGGTGTTTTTAATATTTTCTCCTATATCTTAAATAGATGATGCAGATATAGTTGCCAAATTGTACATTTTTTGGATGAATTGTTAGGTGTTATGGTTAAACAATAAAATTGTATAAATTGTTAAGTTTGTCTGAATTCTTTAATATTGCTCTTGTTAATTATTTGTAGTTGTGATTATCCGGGTGAGCCAAAAGTTCGTTACAATTTTAAAAATTCATAAAAATAGAAGAAAGTGAGATAAAGAAGTGCGGTTTGCAAAAAAAGGCCCACAAGGTAGTCGGATTTTTTTTTTTTTTTTTTTTTTTTTTTTTGCAGCAAAAAAAGTTTTAGTTAAAAAAGTCGCCTATAGATGGCGCTGACTGTCCAAAACACAATGAAAAGGACAAAAGTACGCTCCATTCATTTATTCTGATAATAACAGTTGTTCAATATGACCTCCAGTACATTGTACGACACAACTAAGGCGACTCGCAACGCCCGTTACAGCTGAATGCAATATGTCGGAATGAATTGCAGAAACCTCACGACAGATGGAATCTTTGAGTTCAGCCAATGTTGAAGGAGATGAACGGTGCACACGTGATTTCAAATAGCCCCACAACCAGAAGTCGACCAGAGTGATCGTGGAGGCCATGTGATCTTGCAGCCTTGACTGATCAGTCTCTCTCCACCAAAGGTACTCAAACGGAATCATTTTACTGGATTGGCATAATGTGGTGGTGCGTCATCCTGCATAAAGTTTATTACAGATAACACACCTCTTTGATTTCTTGCGGGCACGACTTTGTCACGCAAAAGAGTGAGGTAACGCTTAGCGGTTACTGTGCACGTTTTCCAGCCCAATCTGGGACACGGTTCTTCAAAGAAGAAAAGTCCAACAGTGAAAGATGAGGTGAAGCCACACCAGACTGTCAACTTGGCTGAATGCAGAGATTTCGTCGTGTATTCACAAGGATTAAATGTTGCCCATATACAAGTGTTATGGGTGTTGACATCCCCGTGTAGTGTGAAGTGCGCCTCATCCGTCCAGAAAACATTGAACAACCACTGAGGGTCGTTTTCGATTCTTGCCATAGTCCACTCGGCAAATGATTCCCGCATAGCTGTGTCTCCAGGTTGTAACTCCTGCAGTGACTGCAGTTTGTAGGGATAGAGATGCAATATCCCGTGGAGGATACCTCAAATCGATGATTGAGGCACATCCAATATTCTTCCAGCTTCGCGAGTGCTGCTACTCCTAATGGACGATTCCGCCGCTAAATCATTCATTGTGGTTTCCACTGCAGTAATTCGCCTCTCCACCAACGAGGGTTTTCCACTGTAGGAGGGTTTTCCACTGTTTGGAGGCTGATCCTCCAAAGAGCCAGTTTCCTCGAACCTCTTGACAAGCTTGACTATTCCAGGACATGATATGGGGCCTTTCTTCGTCTTCAGTCATTTCGTCGTGCGAAATTTTCGCAACGCAATAGTTGCTGACTCTCCGTTCAAATAGAACAACTTCACCAACAACGCTGGATCAGGTAATGATAACATTCTGAAAGCGAATGAGAAATTGTCGAGTATCACGGCCTTTTATCACAAGATTAATTTGCATAATTCAGCTGAATCTCTCAATGTTAGCGCCATCTATAGGTGACTTTTTTAACTAAAACTTTTTTTGCTGCTAAAAAAAATCCGACAACCTTGTGAGCCCTTTCTTGCAAACCGCACTTCTTTATCTCACTTTCTTCTTTTTGTATGAATTTTTAAAATTGTAATGAACTTTTGGCTCACCCGGTGTATCTAATTTGATATAGATATGCTTTTTTTAAAAAAAATGAAAAAGTTATCTTGTGATTGATAAAGCTAAAATGTTTAATAATTTTGGTTTCATTTAAAAAAAAAATTTAGTATTCAACTCCTTGATTTTTTTCTTTACATTTTCATGCTTAAATTTTATTTGTTAATCAATTTTTTATATTTTGTGCCTTGTTTATTTATTTTAAAACTGTTATGGATCTTATTACAGTTTTAGAATATCATATGAGTATTAGATCATTTAAAATAAATTAAAGCTTCTTTTTTATGAAAATAAGTAGTTTTTTATAAATACCAAAAAAATATTAATTGGTGATATTTTATGTTTCCTTGTACAAAATATTTATTTATTTATTTATTTTTTCTGTTATAGATAGTTGCCAGCATCCCAAAGAGTTGGTTAGCAAATATTAAGGGAGACTCGACCTTGCCATTATTGAAACAGTTTGCAACATTTCTGCTGAAATATGCAGATTCATATTATTCTCAATCCAGAAAGAAAGGCGTAATTGATGAGGAAATAAGGTATGTTGCATTTTTAATAATAGAAAAACATTTAATATTCAAATCTCAATTTAACAAAGCATGCCTATATAATATATATAATTTTTAAATAATTTATGTATGTTCTTATTTCAATTTTGTGTTTGTAATATTTAAAACCATTTACACTCTTTGAAAAGTTGTAATTTGACAGACACAGTCATAATTTGAATTTAATTTATTTGTATGATTAGAATGCTTTGTAATATGTATATATATACTTGTTAAATCTATTGGCAATTAAAAATGTATACCAATTTTTTTAATGCCGTACTAGCTATATTTTAAATACAATTTATTTACTAGTATTGTATATACCTATTGTGAAAATGCGTTGTACATATTTCTTTTTTGTTTGATATTATATATTTTTAAAAAGGTTTATATCAATTTTTCTCTTTATTAGGTCAGTTTTAAGAATTAATTATTATTGTTAGAAAATAATTATTAATTACATGCATCATTTTAATTAAAGATAAGAAAAGCCACAAATATTAAAAAATTTAACTTTTATTAAAATTTGATTTCATGAAAAGAAATTGTTTAAAAACTACGTAACCATTAAAATCAACTAATAAATTGTTTGGATATAATAATGCATAAATTTATAGCTTAGATTTCTTCTTGCTTTTTAAAAAATAAAGGAAGAAGGCATTATTATATATGTTTTTTGGCATTCATTACTCCAACTTGAATCTGTCTACTAAATTAAACTTACAAATTTTTCTCAAAAATTTGTTGTATAAAATGATATTTATCAAAGTAAACTCCACCTAAAATATCCTTCCCTTATAAATATTTTGCCAAGGGTTTGGCTCTGCTGTGATTTGGTTATTTAACTACCATCTGCATAGGAAGTTTTATAGTTTTACTAAAAGTGTGAAATATTTTTTACATTTATGTTAATAGCACGTCTGATACTCATGATTTCAATAAAATGTTTTTATGTTAAGAAAAAAGTTTAAAAAAATATTTTTACTTAGCATAATGGATGTGCTAGAGCTAAAATTTCTGCTACTATTAAGGAATTAGTGTAAAAGAAAAAGGCTAAATATTAAAGAATTATAAGCTTCACTGTTTTCTGCTGCATATAATGGAAATAATGATAGTGATTCAAAATTATAGCCTGCTGTTGTAAATTTTTCAATCACATTCACAAATCTTATTATTGTTACTTCCTCATTTAAAAGAAGAAGCACCAGGGAAAAAATTTAATTCAGAAAATTTCTGTGTGTTTTATGTTCATAATTTTAAACGTGATGAAATAAATAAAATTTATTTATTTGGAGTAATAATTTTGACTTTTGCCTTGGTAGCTATTATTAAGTATGCTCATGTGATAGAATGTACAATTTTTGTTAATTAACTCAGAATACAGGGACTTTGGAACGTCTCACATTCTTTACAGCTGTTGACTGTAGATATTAACATCTGCCGCATGACTGTATAGAACAAGCTATAGGAAAGTCTTAAAATTTTACCATGCCTTTAACACAACTTTATGTTCTGCTAGACCCTGTATATAAAATTTTAAAGTTCTTTTTATTATTATTATTATTATTTATTTGTATTTGAATTTTAAATCTCCAGTTATAATTTTTTTCAAAAGAATTTTCACATGAAATTTTGCTTAGTGGTTCACATGAAATTTTGCTTAAGATAGTCCTATGTGTTCTTAAGGAGTACTTCATTAATTTTAGAACAAAAATTATTGTTTTAAAAATTGAATGTAGTCTTGAAACTTATATTGAGATTGCTATTTAAATACTAAATGTAGAAAATAAAAATAAGGAATCTATCACAAAAATTAAAGTAAAAAATATCACTTAAGTGTAATAAAATATTTAAGTGAAAATAACAATTTACTTTAAAGAAAAAAATAGACCATCTAGTTTGAAAAAGTAAAAGAGAAATTTTAAACGTTTGTGTAATAATAAAATAATTTTCTCAAAAATTCAATTCTTATTAAGTTATTTTTTGATACAGAATGATAATTAACCAAAATTACAAATTTTGTTTTTCACTATGCAATTTAAGTTTCAAAGTTTTTACATTAAAGGAATGCTTTTTAAGAATTTTGGAATATAAGAAAGCAGATTTATTTTAAATATTATTAAACAAACATCCTCTAAAATATAAAAGATACATTTTGAAAACTGAATATTAATTTTTAAAAAATTATATATTACCAATCCTTACCTAAAAATCATTGTACTTAATAAAAAAAAGTTTATAAAATTTAATTTTTTTTAACACATGTTTTTTGATTATTAAAGATTGTTCTCTTTTACAGGGATAACATCAAAGATATAGTACAACTGCTCATTTCTGTTGAATCTATTGACAATGCTGCTACTGTTGCAAAAAAATATTCAATTACTGCTTTCAGGAATATATAACTGTATATACTTGCTTATAAAAATGTTTAATAAATGTTGATTGTAAAATAATAGGGCATGTACATTCATACATTTTTCCTTTTGGACATGAAAACTTATTGTTGATATATGTATTTTTTAATTGTTTTAAATTTATATTAATTTAAAAGTAAAAGGAAACCAAATGTTTTAAAAAAATATGAGGTATTCCTTTTTTAATTGAATGATAGTTCTGGAGAAATTAGAATTCTGCTTATATAACCATAATGTTTTGTAACATTCTTTAATTTAAAAATCATAAATACTTTTTCATTTATATTTACATTAACTCATATTACTCAAGATTAAAATTTTATAATATGATCATTTCAAATATGTAATTGTATTATTTCTACAACACAATTTTTTTTTTTTAAAGAAATGTAAAAAAAATTGTTTGTATTGTGTAAATAAAGATTTATATTATCATGAATTCGTACATTTATGAATTACTTAGATGATATTTTAAACAACTATCACAATTTTATTTTCCTTTAGAAATCGGCCCAATTTAAATTCAAGTTAACTTGGTAGTTGTCTTTCAACTTTAATTTTTATGACAAAAATTTAATCTTGAAATAAATTCAGCGTCATTATTTCATATTATCGAACATCTATAGAATACTAAATATTTATATATTTTTTACTTGATAAATATTTTTTGTTGTAGTGTACAAATATTTTTTAATAAGAAAAGTATCTGTTTATTATTAACAATCTCAAAGACTATTATTTATAATCAAAAATTCAAAACTTTGATCTTTACATTTTATAATCGCATCCATCTTAATAACTTAAACATAAACTTCATATATTAAAGTAAATATAGGATTATACTATAACATTCTTTGATGATTACTGTATCAAATTTAACCATATTTAATTCCTAGAATTTTCGCTGATGCTTTATATTGAAAACTACCGTTGAAATATTATAAGTTTTAACTTAATTTAAAACATACTTTGCTTTACAATAAGAACTTAAAACTTATTTCAAGAAACGTAAGCAATATAATAGTAAGACATGATTCAAGTTAAGAATTTTGAAAGTGTTATCTATTTTTCAACTTAAGAATTATCTTAACGTTTCTTTCCTACTGCATAATAATCTTTGGTTTCCAAACAACTATTTTAAAATAAGAGATTTTTCTTGTCACATTTAAAAGAGATTTTTATAATATAATCAAAGTGCATTTAATTATTTTTTGGAAAAGCTAAATTGTAATTATTTTGATTAATATTTTTGTGTATTAGATTCCAACATATCATATTGATTTATATGACCATTATACAGTGAAAATAATTCTAAAAAACTAAATAAATGACCATCGAATCAGAAATTCATTCTTTAAAGGCTTAATGACACTACTATTGTTTTATTTTTTCTCAATTTTTTTTTTTATTATTATTTTTTATGAAATGTATTTTCATTGATTTCTTAAAATAGTTTTAAAAAATTTCTTTGAAAGAATTCTTTTCAGAAAAGAATTCTTCTGGAAACAATTACTTTAAAAATTTATGATAAAGATATAAAAAATAGCAATTTGATTGAATATTCTTCTTGTTTTTAATCATTAAATAAAAACTTCGTGAATTGCTCTGAATGAATAATATAAGCAGGCAGAAATAAATGCATTGTGAGAGAAAATGTAAGCAAATTGTTTAGTGCCAATTTTGGTGATGCACTGCTATATAAGTCCAAGCTAGCTAAATTATTGCAATTAATTGAAAAATTCTGGATTTGAAATAGCAGTTAATTTTGCAAAATCATCTTAGGTAAAAAGGTCTCCTATAAAATTGAAAACATTGTCTTAAGCTTAATAACTTAAACATAAACTTCATATATTAAAGTAAATATAGGATTATACTATAACATTCTTTGATGATTACTGTATCAAATGTAACCATATTTAATTCCTAGAATTTTCGCTTATCCTTCTTCATGCATAAACAGATTTTTAGATGTTTTAAAAAATCGATAAGAATTTCCCTAGAAAATGTTACAAAACAATATTTGTTTAATATCAGACTTTAAATTTTTTATTTGGTTTGATAATTGGCAGGTATTTTAGCTGAAAAAAATACTGAACTATTTGAATATTTATGAAGTCGTTTGAATACCAGCCATCATTAGATTTCTACTTTTAGTCTTCTGTGGGGTTGATCTTTGTCAGTTTCAGCTAAGTAATTTTATCACATATAACATTATTTGGGCATCTAAATTTGAACTGAAACCAATAAAAATTAATTTTAATTAGGACAGAGTTAAAATGTTTAAGGTTATTATGTTCATCTCTCAAAAAGCATTTGCTTATTTTAATAATGAGGAATTTTGCTAACCTGGGAACTGTTCCAGAAATGAGTAGAACAGTTTGAGTCCGAAAAATTTATGTTGATTGTAACGATTATAATGTAATATATTACAAACTGTGTTATGACATGTTTGTAATATATTAAATTTTATCAATTGTTTTGTTTGTCAATCTATAAATATAAGAGTTTTCATAAGAAGTTTTTATAAAACATTTTCGATTTTGTGTTATTCATTATTATTTAAGTTTTCAAGCAGTCAAATTTGTCAAATGCAAGAGGTATATATAGGGAAAATATCAGATTTATATTTGTTCTATTTTATTAGATTTTTTTTAATTTTGATCAATTTATTAAATTAATAGGATAACCAATTAATTTGTCTTGACCTCTGATATTTTAGTATTCAAAATATTAAAATCCAGCACAAAATTAAAATCGACTAGCAAT
Organism: Latrodectus elegans; assembly: GCA_030067965.1. Classification (NCBI taxonomy): domain Eukaryota; kingdom Metazoa; phylum Arthropoda; class Arachnida; order Araneae; family Theridiidae; genus Latrodectus; species Latrodectus elegans. The sequence continues at coordinate 26,777,149 of CM057821.1, forward strand.
ATTTCAGATATCATTAAATTTTTAGAATATTTTACTATAATGTGTATAAATATTGCATATTTATAAAAATAAATTAACATAATTATTATAAAAACTTTAAATGAGTACTTTTTTGTTTATTTTGATGATGTTCATTACCTATATAATTTCAGTTTTGAATAAATTATTTTTAAACAAAGAAAATATTTATTTAATAAATGCTAAAAAAAAATGTAATAAACCTTATAGAATTATAAAATCTATCTATCAGTTACTTCTAGGCAATTAATTTTTCCTATATATAAAATTCTTTTTTTGAATATACTTTATGGTTAATTTTAAGTTTATTCTTGACTTTAAAATATCTAAAAAATATATATAAAAGATCAAGAGATTAAAATTTTAAAATCAAGAATTAAATGTATTGTAGAGATTGAAATATAATATTGAAATAATCTCTATTTAAAAGTGTCTTGTGTTCTGCATTCAATTTATTCTCTGAGCAAAATCAACCAAATGGCTAGAAAAATAAGAGGAATCTATTTTAGGTTTTTACAAGATATATTTCACAAGTTTTTTCAGAAATTAAATGATAATCTGTGACCTTGCAAACTATCTGTTGCCTTAGCAAGAACAACTATATCTGCAAATTAGCAGATTCTTAAATACTTTGGTTTATGTAAAAAATTTTTATGCATTCGACCTAATTGTTAGGAACCTACATTTTAAAGTGAATGAACCATTTTACATGCATGCCCAAAATAGAAATTTAAACTCGCTGTCAAACCAAAGGCCAAAGCACAAATCATTCAGCTACCAGTTCAGCATTATAATATATATTGAAAAAAAATCTAAGATAATCTAAGAAAGAAAGTTATTTAACACAAACAAAATAAAAATAAAGAAGATGCTTAGATACATAAAAAAATTTTAAGCTTTTAAAATTTTTGTTCAAATATTACTTTTGAAGTGTTGACTTTGTTAAATATTTTTCTTATTTCTTATCTTATATGCAAATATTAAAAAATGAAGTTGAAAATAAACATCTTTATTAACTAGTTTTTATAAATTATAAATCAAATTTTAATTGTATATTTGTTTCCTTACATTTTTGTAATTAAAGTCTTTGCAATTAAAAATAAAAGTCCTTTCTAGCTATTAAAAAATATTAAAACTGTTACACTCTAATTACATGTAAATTATTACTATCAAGACATTGTGATTAATTATGAAAAAATTTTCATATATTAATTTCATATTAAAGACTATTTTGAGTGAAAGCTTCTGGTTCAATCCTATTTACTGTGAACAGAAAAAAATACATTGTGTTAATTCTATGTATATAGAGTTAGTAAAGGAATTTTATTTATGACACAATATAATCCATTGTATATAAAAAATCATATGCAGGATGTTTATTCAAATAGGATTTGTGAATGAAAAATAACCAATATGAAATTTTAAAAATTCAGAACACATTTGAATCAATGAGCTGTTTTAAATTTAAAAGATAATATATTGTAAATCACTTTTTATTTAATTATAATGAACTATACATCATTTTGTCTCTAGTCTTCATTTGCTATATTAAAATTAATCTGTGTATAAAATCAAATGAGCTTTATTTGAGTGAAGTAATAAGTTGCATTTTTTTTAATTTAGAAAAGATTCATGAGTAAAGAATCTTTAAAATATTAATTTTATTTAATTTGCTTAGTAGAATGTATGTAGCATTTGCTAAATTTAAATTTTATAAAAAAAACTGACAATTAAGAAAATACATGTGTGTGTGTAGTAATTTATTTATTTTTTTTTCAAGAATATTTTCTCTATTTTTTTCATTACAATATATTTTATTATTATTAAAAAATTAGATCTTTGATTTTTAATAAACTTTCATTTCTAATGATTCAAATTAAAAAAAATATGAATTCTTTTATCAAACCTAAGGAATTTATCAAATGACTTTAATATCAACGTATTTAAGCCAAAATTTATTAAAATTTAATTTAATTTAAAATTAAAAGTTGTGTACCAATGAATTCTAAGTTATATTTTACAGTCTGATAATAAGTAAATATTTAAAAGTATAAAACTTCTAATAAAAAAACATGAAAGCTTTATCTATATATTGATAAAAGAGATATATTTATCTCAATAGTATTTGCAGAGTAAAAATGTTTCAATATATTAATATACATTCATTTTAAATTCATTTTATTTAGTAAAAAAAAAATGTGTAATAAGTTTTCTGTAACACAAAAATTTAATTTTTCCAATTAATTTAATTTATCCAACAAATTGTAAATTAAATATTGAACCATTTTAGAGAAAATTTTGCTAACTATCTCTTAATTCTCTATTTTAACATTAGATTTCTTGTAATGAAGTCTTCTGATTTTTGACTACAGTACGTTGGCAGCTTTTATTATTTAAGATGTTTATTATTCATTTTTTCAGATTTTGATCTGCTAAGACACTAACATACTTATAGTGATGGTATATATTCTTTAGAGCTCCCAAGTATATTTGCTTAGATTATACGTACAACTGACATTATATAGGACTATTTTTCATTACATTTGAACATTACAATAAAAATTCCATAAATGCAATTTTTGAAATATCAGTGTCTAACATTCTATAGATCAGACAAATAATAAATAGATTTTTCAATTTTATGGTAAACAATTATTTTTGTTTAAAAATTATTTTGATTAAGTAATTTTTCAAATTAGCTATAAAAGGATATTTATACTTAAATTTAGTCTGATAAAAAAGTATATAAAACATCACAACAAAAATATAGAGCATGTACAATACAGTAAAAAAAGTTAATGGAAAATAAAATATATTGAATCAATTAAAATTAAACATTCAGTATAAAATATTTATTCAATTACTATAAAATAATATAATCTTGCTATTATGGCATGAATAAAACACTTTTAATGAATATAATTCTAAAAAATACACTATTACAAAAATAAATGCTGTTTTTTTGTGATCACCAGCATAAAAGAATTTTAAAACTATTCTTTTATATGTAATATAAAAGAATAGTTTTAAAATTCCTTTATTTTATTTTAAAAAAAAAACTTACAGTTCTCTATATATTCCACTAATTAAAAATAGTTATTTAAAATAACCTAAATAAGTAGATAGTTAATAATAAAATATTGTACAGCTTAAGAAAAATTAGAAAATTTTACATTATATATTTATTTCAATTTAATATTACATAGATTTTAACTGTGCAATCAAATCTTGCAAGTTTTGTTCATTAACATCGACACAGTTACTGTCATCATCTTCAATAACTGGTTTGGAATAAGCCATTCTAACACCTTTGACTAGTTCTTCAGTTTGCTCACTACTACCATCACAAGTTCCTTTAGTTTCAGACACAACATAAATACCCCAATCATTATTTTCATGAACAATCTCTTTCTCTTCTACTTCCTCGACTTCTATCACTTCTTTTTCTTTAGCTTGATACTCCTTTTGATGCAATCGACAGAAAGAATCTTCACAATCTGGATTGGGTTTAAGACTCATAGTAGGAAAATAATCTTCCAAAGCATTATAACCTAAATAGTGCGACACTTTCCCGAACTTTAACAGATATTTCAATACATTTTGAACTAAAAATCCTGCCACGACACCCATCGTGGTAGGTAAACTTGCAGCACAAACGCCATCTCTTTTCAGCGTCTTTTCATCTATGCTGGATGCAACAATCAAAGGAGGAGCACAAGCAAAGCAAGCTGTTTCACCAGGAACTATAAACTGTATGTGACCAGAGACGGCATTTTCACTTACTCCCGATTCGAACCAAGATAATTTTAGTTCATTGCAAGCAGTGTTAATAGCCATTCTTGCTTCAAAATTGTCTACACAACTCAGTACCAAATCAACAGGGTTTTTCTTGTCTTTACTCCCAAAACTGAGTACTTCCAAGAAGTTTTTGAAATTATTAACGGTTGTAATATTGTAGTTATGAGTTTCAAACTCCACATCAGGATTAATTGCATATAATGTCTTGGCAGCCGCGTCAACCTTGCTCAAACCAGCTTGGTGCGGTTGAAAAAATAATCTGTTCATATTAGCTAATTCGACTTTGTCATAATCAAAAAGTATTAGCTTACCTATTCCACATCGTGTAAGCATTTCAGCTGTCACACTACCAACTCCACCTACTCCTACAACAGCAACAGAATAATTGCGAATGGTTTCATAGTTGTCTACGATTCCCATACGCTTTAATGCCATCAATCTGCTATATGGGTTAGAATCAACAACTTCCGAACTAATTTTATTAATCTTTTCCCTACCTTTAAATTCATGTTTACTTTTTTCAATTCGTAGCTCTTCTTCCAATTCTTTAATTCGTAATTTCAATTCTGCTTCCGAAGACATTTTGTATGTGACACAATATGGAAAGTAAATAACAAAATAACGTCTGCTACTGCAACGTCAAAGTATTTTTGGTTACAATTGCAGTTATAACTATGTGTTACGTGTTTGAATTTTTATAGGGTACATTTTCTACAGACGATTTCAATCAATCACTCAGATGAAGAGGGATCATCTGAGCTGTTCCAGAAATAAGCTCATCTCAAATAAATGTGTAGGAGCAAATTACATATTAAATATTTAACTTACAAAATATTAAATTTAAATAAATATAATTTCTAGTATAATTAAGAATGCATAAAAATAACTTTATATAATGAAAGCTAAATTATTTAAAAAAAACTTTTAATACATATGAGACATTTTAATGACAAGATGTTTAATACAAAGAAAAATTATCACGTAAATGATTTAACTGACTGGTATTTATTTGTATAATTTTGAATATTCCATTACATGTTTTTAGTTTAATTAAAAAGTAATCAGACAGTTTTACACAATATATTTTCGGACATACTGGCCTTTAGGATACAATTAAATATATATTTATTTCTAAGCAAAATTTTGCTTATGTTAAAAAAAAATTATATAAACTGTAAAACAACATTAATCATACAAATTCTTCTTCATAAAATATACATAACAATACACCTCTAAGCATTTTAAATTCAAGATCCATGTTCTTTTTATATTACTTTGCTTTTAAATATATATAGCTGAATGTTAAACTGTAAATAATTTTTATACTTATTCATATTAATCAATTATTCAGTTTCAATAATTTATTTTACAAGTACTACTCAGAGAACAGTTCCCAAAATCAGTCGATTCAAATTCGGAAACTAAAATTATTATTTTATACACTCTAGATTCAGTCATATATGTGCTGTTAAAGCACTTTAAAAGTAAAATTTTCTTTTTACTTTGTACTCAGAAATCATACGTCTAATTTTTTGTAAATCTGAAATCGAAGCGAACATTTGGATTTTTAAGGCAAAAGTTCACTCTCTATGAGGATTTTATTTATATTTTCAATATTTATGTAAATTTCTTCCAAGCATGAAGAAAATTTGCAATTGAAGAACTGGGTTAACACCTCGTGTTATACAACTCAGTTGGTACGGATTGTTTAAAATCACTTTTGTCAGTAATTTTATTCAAAAACATTAATAATCCTTTGAATTATCTAATATAATATAAATCAGTACCAATGCCTTATTAATCCTTCCAGAACTTTTAATTTAAGTGTTCAAAATAAATTCAATACTGCATCTACATGTGGGTTTAATCGTTATCAATATTGATCTTTGGTGAGAAACACAAACCAAGATCGTTGATGAGAAAAATACTCAATATGGACAGTAATTATCATGCGTAAAAAAGGCGGTCCGTAGAACTAACGTTTTATTTTTCTGTTTCACCAATCATATGTTTCAATTTAAGTTTCAGTTTATGATTGGTGAATTTCTTGCATTGCAGATACTACAACTATTCTCTCTGTTACAGCATAAACAGTTTCGCGCCTAATTTATATTATTTTATAACCTAAAGTATAAATATTTGTAATAAAAATTCAAAATGCCTCGTGAAATGATTACTCTTCAACTTGGACAATGTGGAAATCAGAGTAAGTAATCATAATAAACGATTTAATGATTTTCAAATATGTTTTTGTTAAAAATGATAAATATTGAAAATTATAACAATAACATTTACAATCGAGGAAACTGATCCATATCTGTACGATCTGTATTTTTAAAAGTTGGTAGATATTTTTCCTTTGAAGGAATACTGAAGCTCAATTTTTATAATCAATTATAAAAAATTCAAGAACAAAATATGAAACAAAATTCTTAGTCGTATTTGTGCTTAACATTTTCATACGTTTTACCAACATTTATTTTGAAAGTTTTGAATAATGTTTATAAAGAGACAAGAAAAATATTAAGATATTTTCAAACCCTATCCTGGACATCAATGTGTTTAATATCTCAAATAATTTTAAAACTTTCTTCTTATTTAGCCATAATTAAGTTAAAAAAAAAAAGTCCATACAAATTTCTTTCATGAACAATATGCTGATTGAAATGCTCTTACCTATTTTTGTAATGATACTTTTAATATGAAGATAAAGTGGTTATTTGGAAATTTACCTATAATTATCTTCAATTTTTAAAGAAATAATAATTTTCTTTTTTTAATTCTTTCAATTTTCTTCAATTCAATTCTGAAATTCATTTGAATAGGACTATTAAAATTTTAATTTATATTCCTAAAGCCTATTAAAATTATTATTTGGGCATTTAAATTTATATTTTCTAAGTTATCTTTAAATAAGATACTTTAAATCTGTATGGAGTATGTTATTATGCATAAAGAAAAAAGATAGGCATTCATAATACAAAATATTTGATATTATAAAATTTTTAATTATTATTTTAAATTAGAAACTCAAACAAGGGAAAAATTATTGTATTTTTAATCCCATTTTTGAGATTTTGAAATCAGACAAACTGTAATAAAAGGCAATTTTACTCATTTTTTATTATGAATTTTTATTTTTTTTAAAGAATTTTTTCAATAAGAATGATATTGTTTATTGACTCCTGAATTAAAAATGGCAGAAAATTTCAAATTATTATTTGTGACAAAATATTTAAAACCAGCTTTTAAAAATGTATATAATGGCAAGAACAGCTAAATTAATTTTTTTATTAGCATACTAATTATATGAAAGAAGATTTGCAAGAAAAAAATGTATTTTAAGGTTTCAAGTTTATTTCTTATAAGTTAATATTGATTATAAGCTATTTGAGAATAATCCCGTTGACCATATCTACAAAAAACAAAAAAATATGTCATTTAATGACGTGATTTAGCACCATATAAATTGCAAATAAAGTTTCCATATAGTTGTAAAGATAAAGATATTAGTAAACTGTTCTAATTTTCCTTCACATTTTGAAAAAAAAAATTGCGACAGGATAATGCATAAGTACAAATATTTCTTTTGTTTTTATATATGAATATTATCTGGTGATTCTAAAAGATAAATATTTAAAAGAATTATTATGGAGTTAATAATGTGATTTCTTTAATGGTTATTAATTCATTTTTATGTTCAGGATGTTATTCCACAGCAGATATTGACTAATAATATTTTTGATAAAAAAGAAAGCCAACAATAATATGAAATGATAAAGTATCAACTAGTATATATTTTTTAATGATACCTAGATCTCCTTTTTCATTTAGTGAAAGTTTCATTTATTTGCTTATGAATTGTGCCAATTATTAATTAAATAAAGTAGCTTTGTATGAAGTACAAGCTTTAAAAATCATTTGATTATACTTTTGATAAAAAAACACTGAAATAAAATTACATGCATCTAACCATATTTGATGTAACAAATATGATTATTATAAGCTAATACAATAAAATGTATTTTTTATTTACTGGATTCTAATTTATGTCAAATGGTGTATAACTGTGCTTGCTAGACATCCCAGTTCTTAAGAAATATCTTGGTGTACTGTCTGGTTTACTTTATTTCCTGGTAAAACTTTAATTTTATAGATGACCAAAAAATCTAATACAATCTTAATGCTTAGAATTCAGATTATTGATTAGTTTTATTGATTCATAAATGTTTGAATATAATCTTGAAATATTTTTAAAATGATAAAAAAAAAAAAAAAATTCAAAGATGATTATTTTTTTGTGTTTTAAGAATTCTTATATCTTGTATGCATAAATAATATGTACCTTCTTTCTAGTTGGATTTGAATTCTGGAAGAAACTTTGCCAAGAACATGGCATTAAGCCAGGTATTTTTTGTAATAATTACTTTTAATATTTAAATTAATAACTATAAATTTTAATGACATTTAGTTTGAGCATTTGTATTTAATTTCAGAGGGTGTATTGGAAGAATTTGCCACCGAAGGAACTGATAGAAAAGATGTTTTTTTCTATCAGGTGAAATATTTTATTCATCATAATTTTCAAGCTAGTATAGATATCAAATAATTAAATTTTTATTTTAAATGTCTGAGAAAATTAAAAGTTTATAATAATATTTATATTCTATTAATAATTTGATAATATATCTAGAAACTTTTAATATTTGAAACTTTCTAGAATTTTCTTACCTACATTCCAAATAACTTAGTATAAAGATTCTAGAAAAATCTTGAACCATTGTTATTATTATTATTATTATTACTTATCAATAGAATCTATGAAGTATCTCCTGTACAAAAGTATATTTTTATCCTATGTTGCCATAATGATCCACCTGAATTTCAGAAGTTATTTTCTTATTCAAGTTTGATTGTATCCCTTACTACTATTATTCAAATTAATGCAAGGAAAGAATTCATAATAGATTATTTAGTTGTAACTTGATTGAAGGGGAAATCATGCAAACTGTAATTAAAAGTATTCATTGCACAAAAATTTTATGAAATAATTTCAGTCAGAAAAGAGCCTAACTTCCTAAGTCAGGTGATTAATGATCTGGCTATTGGTTCATAAGCTTGTGGGTTTGAATCCCACTTTGGATATGGATATTTATATTGATTTGAATCCACTATAAACTGTAGTTTCCAGTCTAATTAGCCCTTGCATGCAAAAAAAAGACTATTTGACCATCAGGAAAGAAAGAAGAATTCACAAAATTCATCTCATTATCCAAAAAAAAAAAAAAAAAAGTCATTAAAAGAGCAATGTTTTTTAAACATATAAATATTCTATCATAATTCTAGACTAAATATATGCAAATATATTCTTGACTTCTAATATCATCTTTTGACTGTTGAAATCTGCCGACTTCTTAATAGGCAATTCCTAAAAAGTGAAATAGTTATGATACGTAAATAAAAAATATTATAAGGAATTAATAAAAAAATCAACAATCAATGCAACAACAAAATTCCTAACACCTGCTCTTAGTTATATATATATATATATATATATATATATATATATATATATATATATATATATATATAAGAATACCATATAAAGTTATTGAGAAATGCTATTTCATTATATTTTCACAATTATTGATTCCATCTGGGCCAATTTTGTTGGCTCTTATTTTAGTCTCCTAAACTGAAAGAGTACTAATTTTCTTCTAGATTTTTAAAATTGTAAATTATAAAATTTATTTAAAAAAATTAAAGTTATAATTTCTCTTCTCAAAGAGGTATTTCTAAATCATTTGAATTGAAACTTTCTTTCCCAATTCAATATATTTTTACATTTTACATACATGTAATATGATTTTTATATTTTTTTAACTGCTAGGCATTTTCATATTTCATACTTTATTTATTTTGAAATTCATAAAAAATAATAATTTCTTTAATTATAGAAATGTATTAATTTGATATCTTTTCTTTGCATATATTTAAATTTCTTATTGACACCAATTTAAACATTTTATGAAAAAGTGCATATTTAAAATAAATCTCAGAATTTTTCTATAATTTTATAGTTTCTTACATTTTATATGAATATGTTCATATGTACTATAGGCATTTGCATTTATGAATATTTATTAATTAAATCAGTATCCTATGTAACACATGCTACAATCATTCAAATTTGATTTTTAATGTCTTATTTGTTTTTTAGGCTGATGATGAGCATTACATCCCAAGAGCTGTCTTGTTAGATTTGGAGCCACGTGTCATTCATTCAATAATGACTTCTCCCTATGCAAAATTGTATAATCCCGAAAATATTTATTTGTCAGAAGCTGGGGGTGGAGCTGGAAATAATTGGGCGGTGGGATATACTCAGGTAATTTTATATTTAATATAATAAATACCAATTAAATAATTTTAATTTACTCAAATGCCAAGTTTGTGAGAATTCTTATCGATTTTGTATTATATTAGCATTCAGTGTAATGCATAATTTAACAAAACATTGCTTTCAGTATTATCAAAAGTTACAAAATTGGATAAATTATATCATTATAAAATATTCCTCAAACGATAATTTAATGCACTTCATGTGTTTTATTGCTCTGTTCTACTACTCATATTTGTAAATTAAAAGCAGATTAAACAAAAATAAATTCATGGTATTTTTTGACTGATAACAAACAGTTTTAATGTACTTTAATTTGTATTTTTAATCCTGTTTCAAAAGTCATTATTCATAATTGTATAAAAAATGTATAAAGCTTCAATTTTTTTTAATTAAAAGAAATATTGTATAGACTTAAAACTTTAATTTATTATTGTTTTTTTAGAATTAAAAGTGTTTAATAATAAAATTCAACCTCTTAAATATTTTTGAAACTTAACAATGTGTGGAATAGCAGCTGCTCTGCAAATTTTGATTCTCTCTAGGTTTAATCTTGATTAACTTATTTATCTTTAATCAGGTGCCACATTATTAAAAGCTTAGTGATGTATAATATTATTTTACTTTGTGGTAAAAATACTTTAATCTTATCCATATATATATATAACCACTATTTATTATCTTATTCTGTAATTGAACAAAATACTATAACCTGTTACTGTATGTATAAATAGTATGATAAAATTTTATTTATGGAATTTATTTATTTATAAACAGGAACTTTTGTAAAATAAGTATTCATGTAGTTGGTAAATGCAAGTAAAATTACCAACATGAATTTGCATAATTTTTAATTTTTAGGGTGAAAAATTGTATGAAGAAATTTTTGACATTATTGATCGTGAAGCAGATGGTAGTGATAGCTTAGAAGGTTTTATTTTATGTCATTCTATAGCTGGTGGCACAGGATCAGGCATGGGATCATACATGCTAGAAAAAATTAATGACAGGTAAATTGTTTTTTGAAAATTTTAATTGAATTTCAATAATTAATGTTAGAAGCATTTAAAAATATTTTATATATATATAAATATTTCAATGCGTTAATATTTAAAATTAATTGTTGTATTTTAAAATTATTATGTTTTATTAATCAGTGCCTTTAAATTGTTTTGAGCATATCTTAAAAATTTTGACAAAAATAAATAACTTATCAAAGAACAATTTGTCTCTATCATTTTATGATAGTATTCTATTTTGTTTATTTTTGAAAGAGATATGTATGTGTTCTACTGAATAAGGTAAAAGGCCTCGTAAATTTTAACTAAAACGTGTTTGCATAATATCTGTACTGTGCTTCCACCATTAACTGATAAATAACAAGTATTGTGTATCTGGAAAATATTTGATAATATTGACTCTATTAAATGAAAATTGAATTTTTTAAAGGTATAATACAAAATTGAGGAATATCAATTAATATTTTATTTTTGATTGTTGACACATACTAAGAGAAGTTAATTTAATTTATTAATTTCAAATGCCCAGAAATTTTGCTATGACGCCATTATTTACCTAGCCTTCTAATATTTCTGAACTCTACAATTTAAAAACACAAGTACAGAGCACAAGTTAAGATGAAAGGAAGTTTATGTGTAATTGCATCACATTGTTTTTGGTTAAAGGAATAAGAAATAGTGCATTCGGTTAGTAGACGTTTAAATATATTACAATTTCTATGCTGTAAACTCAATTTGTTTATCCAAATTTGTGATTGTAAAAATGTATTTAAATCTAATCATAAGCTCCAATGTTGGCAGAAGTTTTGTGTAAGATCATTTTGTAGCCATGCACACAAAAATATTTCCTGTGATGAGATAACTATCCATCCTGGTTTTATCAAAAAAAAAAAACTATTTTATCAAGGATAAATTGAATTGAATAAATGAAACAAAATTTTTACATCCTCAAATATGTACTCTTGAGATACTTTAAATAAGAAAAATTCAATGTCTTGGAAACTTGTCTAAAGCTGTATATTGATTATAATTATTATATAAGACCACACACTTTAAGGTTCTTTCAGTTTTAAAAATTAGCTGCAGTTGTGTACTTATTTCATGTTGTTTCACAGACAAAGGTCAAATGAAATTTTGTTAATTAATAATACAGTACAAGACTTATTGTGTATCTGTTCATTTTTAATTAATCATATAAGAATATATCTTATATTGTGTATAATACTAGTTTACATATCAGTTATCAATTAGCCTTTTTACTGATTTTAAAACTTTTCCATTACAAATCTCACTGTGAATCTGGGAATTTATAGTGTAATTCTCTTGATTAGAGGAAATATTTTTTAAGCATAAACTGATAAATTTTGACTCTTGTATCAATAATATTGTAATATGCAGAAATGAATTCATTAATTTACATTTTGAATGTTTAAAACAATCAGCTAATTTGCATTGACTATAGTTGTTTAATTTATGTAAAATAAATGTTTAAAAAGTTTTCAAATCATACAAAACAGTGCAAAAAAGTTTTTAGTTAATAAAATTTTCTAATAAAATAAATTTCTGAGAAAAAGCGAAATACAAAGTAACTTCTAGAATTGCCAAACCATTTTTCAATATTATTTTCTTATATTTTAAATTATTTATCTGAATTGTTCCACATTAAAAAAAAATTATCAAATATTTCTAAGTAGAATAAAAAAAAAAAGTTTGAAAATAAGAAAGGTTTTTTTTTTAATTAAGTATAATAAAAAAATAGTACTTTTCATGTCAATGTATGAACAGTTATGAAATTAAATGATTTATGTTTAAGTTTTTTTTTTTTTTCTTTCTTAGCAATAGTTACATTCTTTAAACTTATATTTGATAAGTATTTTATATGTTTGGAATTGATATAAGTATGATTAATTGAATTTAAATACATTATTATTTTTTCATAAAATATTAATGCACTCTTCAAAAAAATTACATTTGTAAAAAGTACAAATTTTAGATTTTCAAATTAATTAGTAGTTAATTTATTTTGCATTGATATTCTAAACAAGCAAGTAGATTATGTTCAATTTTATTTAGTGATATAAGGTAATGTTGTTAATTGCAAAGTTATTCCTAGTATGTGTACAAATTATAAATTAAAAAAATATTTTTGAAAAAAAATTACAATAATTTTTTTAATCCTGTCTTTTTATTTTGATTTTTATGATTCATCATCTGTCACAACTAATTATAAAAAATTCCCCTATAATTTGTATTTTATTATTTTATACATAAATGAATTGTTAGATTTTGATGCCTTATGTAAATAACTGAAGAATTAGTATCATTATCTTTTATTTTATGGTATAAATAAAATTTTAAATGAAATATTACTAGTTGTACTTAATATAAATTATTCCCAATTATGAAAGAAAAAAGTGTTTGAAATTTGATTAATGTGGAGTCTCTAAATTTTAATTGATTTTTTTTTCTTGCTGTACATTATATTTGTTATGTTAAACTTGTAAAAACAAACAATTATTCTGTTTTGATTATGAATAAAATTTATCTTTTAATATTGTAGGATTCGCAATGTTACAAACTGAATTTGTTGACTGATGTGCTAGTAGCTGTTTCTGTTTTTTAAATTTAACTGAAAACTTGTTAAAATTAAATATTTATAAATTTATAGTTAAAAATTTTTACTCCTATTTCATTAGTTTGTTACATAACAATTAAATTAATTTGATGTTCACCTCACTTATATGGTTCAATAACGTTATAGGTACAGCTGCAAACTTTTATAGTTTGACTGTGCAATGCCTAACTGTGAAAGTTTTTGGATAGGTTGTAAGATTTCTTACTTCAATACATGAAGAAACGTCACAATGTTAGGTCACTTGTTTTTTTCAAAGTGAAACTTAGAAATAGAAAAACAATTGGATGATTAAAGTCTTAGCCACTGAATGTGAAATACATTATTAAACCTTTTCTTGACTGCTAAGTGGAGAATTTGTTAAATATATACATAATTTTAAAGTTTCATTAAAGTCTTAATTATTTATTTGATTTGATTTTTTTGTTATATTTGATTGATTTTATTATCATTATGTGACATAAATATAAATGCTTGAATTATTTTTAATGTCTAATTAAAATAATTTTGAATACTGTCTTGAATAATCAAATGATTTCCATAGATTAACTCCCACTACTCCACAGTACAGAATTATATATATTGTCAATTAATTGCTCTCCCACTACTCCACAGTACAGAATTATATATATTGTCAAGTTTAAAACTATATTTATTTGAACTTTTCCTTTTTAAATTTGATTGTTTCATGATCATAAGTGCTTGATTCCCACATAAATACAAAAAGTTATGAAAGATATATATTATATATAGTCTCATTTAATATATTTCTTAAAAAAAGGTAAAAAGAAAAGAAAGCCTTTTCATGCTTTTGATTTAAAAGAAGACAATTTCTTTAATTTTGAAAGGTAAAAAGAAAAGAAAGCCTCTTCATGATTTTGATTTAAAAGAAGACAATTTCTTTAATTTTACAATTCATTTTTATCCTCCTTTAATTTAGTTTGATTTTGCTTATAATGATTATTGAATAATTGATGAAGAATATTTAAGATTTATATATAAAGTAAACATATCCTTTCAAAACTGGGCAATTATCTATAATTGTTCTAAGAGCAATTATTCAAAATCTGCTATTTTAATTTTTGAAGTTTTGTCGTGTAAAAAATATTTTCATAAAAACTATTAAGAATTTACACTATTTTGCACTAAGAAAAGTTTTAAAAAAATAAATAAATAAACACTTCAGTAAATGTTTGAATTTTCCTTAAATCATATTTATTAATGTAACAAAATTGCTTTAGTCCTAAATGATAACTAAGTATATGTTTTATGTGAATATTTGCTAGAATGTATGTTATTGTATTTTTCTTATTTATGTGTAATGACAGTTAACTCTAATTTTTGAACAAATATTTCAATCATACATTATGTATTTATTAAAATTATTTGGATTGTCTTTAAAATACTAGTCTGTATATTCTATTTTTATTTTAATTATTATGTTGGAATAAATTATTCTGCTTTCTGATCTCTGGATTGTTCCGATCTTTGTTAAGGATTGTTTTCTGAAAAAAATCATTGTAATGAATAAATGTTTTTCTTAGATGAAAAGTGATTCATAATTTATGGAAAGTCTATTGACAAGGAAGTTAATTTTGTTTTTAACAGGAATTTAAAAATAATTTGTATTTTATTAAATACTTCTAATTGAGAATGCTCATTTTAAGTCTTTTACCTTTTTTTGTAGATTTCCAAAAAAATTAATTGAAACCTACTCAGTCTTTCCTAATCAGGATGAAATTAGTGACGTTGTTGTTCAACCATATAACTCATTGTTGACGTTAAAAAGATTGACCCAGAATGCAGATTGTGTGGTGGTCTTGGATAACACAGCTCTGAATCGAATTGCTGTGGACAGACTTCACATTCCAAATCCTAGTTTTACTCAAATAAACTCATTGGTATGTTCTTATTTTATTACTTTTTAAATATTTTGTCTTTCTGGATTATAATCATTTTATTTTTACACTCTATGTGATATATGTATAAAATAATTATTAAGCTGTCCACTCCAAACTATCAAAATTTACTTCGATTAATATAAGCAATTTTTTTAAAAAATCTTAAAATAAAAAAGCATATATAATTTGCTTTGTTTTTATCAATCATTTGCGTACTTCAAATCTATAAAAGAAACAGTTTTAGCTTTAATAAATAAAATTTTTTACTATTTGTGTTTATTAGTATTATTTATTTAACTATTTTTGTACATATTTTATTAAAAATAAATGATGTTGGGAATAAAGAAAATTGAATGTGAATGTTTTAGATATTATCAAAAATTTCTTGTCTTGATTTTTTTTCTTATGTTCAGTTAAATCAAATGTAGTAGAAATGTAAAAAATTTTGTGTTATTTTACCTTTAAAATAATGCTATTTTTAATTACTGTTAAAAAAATTGTGTTAAAATGAATAAGGACCTTATCATAAAATAAAAGATTGTAAACTTTTTTGTTTAAAAAGTAATAAACATGTTAGAAAAAAAGTTTGTGAGAGATAAATATTTATTATTTGAAAGTATAATGGTAACTGAAAAAAATGACTTTACTAAGAGTTATTCACTAAGCTATTTTTTTTTTAAATTCTTTGTATGTATGGTAAATGGCACCCATGCATTTTAACAATGTCATTTAAAGTTGCTTTTTTATTGTTACTGTAATAGTATAAAAATTTACATGCGTGCTATTTTGGAAGTAAATGTTTTCAATATCCATTCATTGCTTTTCTATTTTATTCTTGTTAAGTTGTTTGATGAAATTCAAATTTTAACATTTGTGTTTCAGGTATCAACAATTATGTCAGTTAGTACAGCAACTTTGAGGTATCCAAGTTACATGAATAATGACTTGATTGGTTTACTTGCACCTTTAATACCAATGCCCCGTTTGCATTTTCTGATGACTGGATATACTCCACTTACAACGGATCAAGAAGTATGAAAATATTGTTTTTATTATTATAGAAGTATTTATTGTTCTTTATATTTTCCAAACAAAGGGAATTGAATGAAGCATCATTGTAGTACCTAATGTATTTATAATAAAGCTGCATTGTTTGTAAATAATGAATTTAAATCAGTTCAATGCTATATAAATTTTGAATTCATTTTCTTTAATTATATTTGAATATTTATTCTGATTTCTTATGTTATTAAGTCAAAATCAAAGTTCTACAACTTATTTAAAATTATTAAAAAAAATTTCATGAACTGTACATTTATCATAACTTTTTTAACACAGAAAAATATTTCCTTAATCCAAACACTCGAGGATATTATTTTGGGATATAATATATTAAATCTAGTTGCATTTCTTTCCATTTGTTTTATAATTTTAAAGGAGTTCATAATTATATTTTTTCCCTGAAAAATATTGCAATTATATGATTTACCCTTTTTCTATGCAGTTTTACCATAAAATTTGTATGAAATAAAATGTTGCAAGCTAAATATTAAATAAAGAATAAATTTGAGTCATTGCCACTATAGATCAACTACAAGTAAAATATTTTTAAAATATAAATATAATTGACATAAATTATCATCACGAATAACACTTTAATATAATTTCTTGCTTTATAAAAAAAATAATGAAAAATTAAACTTAATTTACTGTCATCTATACTTGATGAATAAACACTAATCTTCAATTTAATCATAAACTTATGAATGGTATTTGTTAATTTTTATTGTATCATTGAATAACTGTTTTGCTTTGTAAATTTTTGACACTATTTGAGATTTTATCTTGTATGCATGAATTATATTACTTCCTGTAATAAAATGCTCTATTTATATAATATAATCATTATTATTAAAATAGAGCATTTTATCACAATGACTATTGCAGTTTCATCAGTAAAGCTAATATATGTATTGTTTCATTATTATTTATTTCACTTTTGTTTAGAAGACAATCAACTTTGTGTGTGTAAAAATATTTTCATTAACTTCTTACAGGATTTTTTAATTATGCATTGATTAGATATGATTGAAATTCAATAAATTCCATATGTGCATTATATATATATATATATTTAAAAAATTTTTGTTAGTTGTAAATTCTTTTTCATATATCTGTAAAAACTATGTTAATCTCTCCATTAAAAGAATCATTATTCAATGAAATCAAAATTTAAAAAATGTACAAAAAACTTTTTTTTTACACAAAATTAATATTTTATCTTTGAACCTGACTAATCTAATTTTGAAGCATTTTTACTATATTTGAATCATTGAATTTTTAACTGCTGTATCATTAACTGCCTTTCTTTAATACATCCTTGACATTTTTATTCGATGTCTTTCTTTTTTTGAATCTGGAATATTGTGTGGAATTTTAAAGGTTTATATGTGTATTCTCAAGAATTTTCAATTTTATGTGTAAAATATGTATTGCAGGTTGCAAGTGTTAGGAAGACTACTGTTTTAGATGTTATGCGGCGTTTACTACAACCTAAAAATATGATGGTTTCAACTGCATATGACAGAAATTCCAGCCATTGTTATATAAGTATTTTAAACATTATTCAAGGAGAAATAGATCCAACTCAGGTATAAATTAAATTGTATTTGAATGCATCATTTATTTGTAACAGTAAAGTAATTGGCTTTTTATTTTCTTGTGGAAAAGAATTAGTATTTTTTATTTTATTTTAAAGTTGTACATTATTATTTTTCGTAAAGGCATGATGTTTGTATTTATAATAAAAATTTTAACAAGTTTTATTTTACTTTCATTGATAACTTTGCATTTAATATAAAGGTTCTTTTATTTTTTTTTTCATATTTATATTGTGTAAATACGTGTTTATCTAAAATTTATGAAAATTTCAAATAAAAGTAATTAATTCATATTAATAACTTTGTTGATATTGTTGAAAACTAATATAAGAATGTCAAAATAATTCATATTAAATTGAATAAATCATTTTAGAAGTATTTATTCTGTAACTTTTTGTAATGACTGAAAAATCAAAATATAGAAATGTTGAAACATATTTAAAAATATGCCAATAAAAATAAAATCTCGTGTAAAATTTATATTAAAATGGTAGTCTAATAATATA
Organism: Latrodectus elegans; assembly: GCA_030067965.1. Taxonomy (NCBI): domain Eukaryota; kingdom Metazoa; phylum Arthropoda; class Arachnida; order Araneae; family Theridiidae; genus Latrodectus; species Latrodectus elegans. Next base: position 26,796,083 of record CM057821.1, read on the forward strand.
TATATATATTTGATTTCATGAATTTACTTAAAAAAACTGTAGGTTCATAAAAGCTTGATGAGAATTCGGGAGAGAAAACTTGCACAATTTATTCCATGGGGACCTGCTAGCATACAAGTTGCTCTTTCTCGTAAATCTCCTTACATTCCTACAGCGCATCGTGTTAGTGGGCTTATGTTGGCAAATCATACAAGTATTTCGTCAGTAAGTGTTTCTCTACATTCTATATCACTGGTTAAGTTAGAATATATATATATATATATAAATTTAAATATATATATATAAATTTAAAATGAACAAAAAATTATACCCATTAAAATTACTGAACATATGTTTATTTGATAATATTGAATGGTGTTATTCAAGCTATGTTGCTCATACCACCAATATTGTGAATTAGTTTTTTATTTTTTCTGAAATTAGGTATGAAATTTAGTATATTAAATGTTATTCTGTAAGCTATTAAGTTTCCTTAGAATCAAAATTTGATTTGAAGAGTCTTGATTTATTTTATTTATTTATTATTATTATTACTATCATTGCAGTTGTTTGAAAGAACATTAAAGCAATATGACAAACTTCGTAAACGTGAAGCTTTCCTTGATCAATTCAAAAAAGAAGCTATGTTTCAAGATAACCTTGATGAATTAGACAGTTCCAGGGAAACTGTGCAGCAACTTATTGATGAATACATTGCTGCTACAAATAAAGATTACTTGAAATGGGGAATGCAACAGGTAAACTAATGTTTTCTTTTGAAAGATCAATTTTAAATGGATGTATCTATTGTTAAAAGATGATTAAAATACTAGATACATAAGAAATATGTGCTATCCAGTCTTCTGTATAAAATATAAATTTTGCTTAATTTATGACTTTTCAAACTGTATCACTGAGTGTTTAAAGTCATGGTTTTTGTTTTCAAATGAAATAATTTCCAGCATCATAGGTGTTATTGGTATCTTTGACTTTAACGAGTTCATTCAGTTCAAAATATTAGGTTTGAGTTAAAGTGAATAAATAGAAGCAGCTAGATTAACACAATTTTGGAATCATAAATTTAGAATTATGAGGGAACAATTTTTTTTCTTCTATGCTATAAAATTGGAAAAAATTTCTTACTGTTTTAAAGGTATTAAAATCAAACTATAAAGATTACTATTATCCATTTTTATTATTATGTTGATTATGGAAAAATGTGTTTGTAAGCAATTTGTTGCTTTAATTATTTTCAATGCTAACTTCCTATTATGTTATTTTTTTCTAGACAAAAAAAGAAGCTTCCTAAACTGCTGATAAAAGTACAGATGGTGTTGCAAAAATGACTTCCCCCTTAATATATTATGCATTTATTAAGTGCCATGACAGTCAAATATTGGGCTTAAAAACTGAGATGTTTTTAAAATTATGTACTGTTTTGAATACAATTTGATTAAAATTGTAAGTACTGAGCAATGTATGTTATGTGTGTGCATATCAAATTAACTTTATTTATATTTGAAAATTATTTTTTGTTAAAATTAAAAGATACAAGTTATGAGATAATTAGCCTCTGATAGTTTAGTATTTGTGATCTGTTCTATAAATACTAACTTAACACAATTTTGATCTCTTATTTTTTTGCATAAAATCTAATTGTTTAGCTGATAAAAAATGCCTTTTGTACAAGCCCAAGAAAACATTGAAGGTATGTTTTATATGTAAATATGTTATATATTTATTGTACAAATTTTCTGGAAATAAATTTCCTTTTTCCAACTATTTGTTTCACTGTAAATACTATCTTTTCATTATTTATAATTCCATCAATAAGTTTAATAAGATTTGGAGAGAAGGTAAAACTAAGTAAAATTTGACATATTCAAAGATATGTATTAGTTCATTTAAAGTTTCCAATTTATTGTGCAATATTTATAACTGTCTATATATTCTAATTTGAAATATTTTTCTGTGTAATAATTTAGGTTTATCAAAATTTTTTACTATTTTAAGAGTTATCAATAAAATAACATTCCATTATAGTAAATAGAAGATTGCTTCAATTTAATTATTGATTTTAAAATTTCATTATGAATTTTCCAATTGAAATATAATTTTACATATTGGTTTTGTGAAATAGTAAAATACTAAGGATACTTTAAAATATATTTAGGACTCATGATCGTAGCTCTATTAAATGTTTAGTTTATGTAAACAATTAGACAGAAAACTAAAAAAAATCATCAAACATTTTAGTTATTGTTTCATTAGTTACACATGAAATATGAGGTATAAACAATAAAAGAATTAGCATATAGTTAATTTTGTAGTTGATTTCAGGCAAAAATACCATTATAGTGATATTTTAAATAAATTATGCAGTAGCTGAAAAAATTCAAATTTCTCTTTAATAAACTTTAAGATATATCATTTTCTTTTTTTTAAGTAAACTTTTGATAAGATTATGTCAGAGAAATTGTAAGAACTGACAAATATCAACAAGAAATGTAAACACATGAAACCATATAATTTCATAGAAGCAAATATGAGTTATTATATTAAAATATTAGCAGTCTATCTATCTATCTATATATATATATATAATATATTCAGCACAATGAATTGAATCTTGAATAATCATGTGTAATGGTTGCATAGCTTAAAAAACTAAAAAAATATTTTTTAATAAATAATAATAATTTAGAAATGCAATTTTTTTATTGAATTTTTTGTAAGTAATTGCATTTGTTTTGCCTTCATTTTTGCTTAAGTTCTGAATTCAAAATAAATTGTTTCTATATATTTTTGAGTATACTATAAATTAACAGAAAAAAATCATGTAAACAAATTATAAAACTATAAAATATACAATGGAAAAAGATTAGTATACTTAATTGCAATAATTGTGGTTATATATATATATATATATATATATATATATATATATATATATATATATATATATATATATATATATATATGAAATGTTTTTTAAGTATCATTAATTTCATTTTACAAATATTTCTCATGGTAATCATTCAATGAAATTGAAAAATATTTATTCATTATTATATTTGATTAAAAATATTTAATGTGTGAATATTGACACTTCCTAGAAAATTTTAGTAGGACTTCTGAAATGCTAAATTGGTTCTTGAAAATCTGTACCATCTTGATAGTAATTTAATGATAAATATTAGATTTATTATGAAATTCATCATTCTTGAGCGGGGAAAATTTTGGATGAATTTCTGTTCACACTCAATGAAGCTTTATAAAAGACAATTTAATCTCATACATATTCAATAAAATAAAATTCAAAATTTCCTTATATTAAACAAGTTATTTAATTTATGCATAATTAAAATAGAAATTTTATAACTTTTTATCATTTAATCTATTCAACACTCTAGTATACATAACTTTCAAATTTTTTAATATAATTTATTATTCATGAATATAGTCAGGGAAAAAATTACAGTAATTTTAATTTACTTTTGCATCTTGTACTATATTAATCTTATAAAATTTATTTTAAAGTTAAATAAATAAAATTAAATTGGTTTTATTTCCTACTAAGCAAAAAATCAAATAGTGACATAGTTACATTAAACTTGTTTCTTTACAAATTGGTATGTCATGCTTTATTTTTTTTTAAAAAAAAAGTTAAATCACCTCAATATTAGCTAATCATAAATATTTAAAATATATATAATAAAGTTTAAATCACACATCATGAATTAAGATATTTTGGAATAATTTGCATTAAATTACTTCTTTTTAAATTTGAACAATTCCTTAAAGTTCTTGGTTTGTTACCAAGAAAAAAAAAATTAGACTAAATTTATTTTTTCTTCATAAATATTCAGAATATTTCAATTATTTGTAAAAGTTGTTCTACTATTTCAATAATATGTAATTGCCATGCTTTTTTTTTCCCCCTTTGTAAAATTTTTTAAACTGAATTTTCATTACTATTCGCTCTCTGTGATGATATACAATTATATATTTTTCTTACTCAAAATATTCATGATTATAAAATGGAACATAATTTGTACTGCGTTCTGGCTGTTAACTTAAAGTTGTTAAACACATCATGCTTTTTCTCATTTCAATTCTTGCAATAATTTTTAAGAAATTGATTAGAATTTTATAAAAGTTGTTCAATTTACAAAGAAAGCTTGCCAATGGCTTCAACTGATCTAATGATAGTAGCATATAAGCTGCTTCTTAAAAAAACCAAAATAAATGTCGTGTGACTGTCAAGTTAATCGTGTTGGTTTTACACAGGTGCTTTATAAAAGTTGCCTGTTTAATTATATATCCAGCTTGTACAGAACCTTAATGAACTACCTTAAAGTTCTTAAAAATTGATTATGGAAAAGTTGACAAAAATGATAAATTAGATATCAGTTATATATTAAATACTAAAAGAGAATTATTTTAACAAAGACAGTTTTATGAAAATATTTATCTAGTATTTTTTTGTTAGATCAAAACAATACATCATAATAATTACAATACATGTATAATAATTAGGTAGCTAAAAATTACCATTTTGTTGTATACAATAAAGGCATCTAATTGTTATTTTATTTTAAGATGCAATTTAATGTGGCATTTTATTTTACTATTATCATTGCATTAAGCAACAATAAATTTATTAGTCCAGCAATATGAAGATTGATAAATCCAAACTCATCCTACTCTGATTTTCATAATTATTTTCTGTGTTGTTTCCCACAATAATGCAACAATATTTGAAGAATGATCTTTCAAACATAAAAGTCCATTTCTAATGATACTCGACAAAGGGCTATGGCAAAATTATGTTTTACTGTGGTATTTTGCACCTATGTACATAATAAGTTTTAAATTAACTGTTAATGCACTAATTGTTAAAATTTATGCACTTAATTTTTGATGTTAATGACATTTAAGATCTCTCAAATTAAACGCATAATTTTAGAAATTTTGCTTAGGATTTTCAAAATTCTCCTAATATTCATTTTATGAATAATTATTAAAGAATTATTTCATTTGGAAGTTATTAGAAATAATAGATAAGTGTGTTGGTCAAATTTTAGTCCAACACTATTCTTTTATTTACATATAATGGAATGAGTAAACATTTTATAACAATATCTACAATAATTATGTACATTCAAAGGACTATACATAATATACATTTGTAAATACACATAACATGTATCTTGACAAAATTAAAGTTAATATTTGTTCATTTATCTTGTCACTCTGTTGGCCAAATAATAAAATACAATAAATAATCCAACTGTTATCAACACAACATAACACATAAGTTTGCGGTCACTTCGTCCAGTAAACATCATTTTATTCATTCTGTTGAAACTTCCAGATAAGAAGCCTCCACTGCTGTCAAATTCCTTATCCTACATAGAATAAAAATAAAAAAATAATCTTTATTTTATCAAAAAAATTTGAATCGATTTATGATAAGAATTTCTTGTAATATAATTAAAAAGGCAGCATAAGTATTATTAAAAATTTAAGACAATTTTATTCATTTATTTTTTGAAAAGAGAGTATACAATATCTATGTCAATTTTTATCTAAAAATGTAAATGCAAAAATAGTAACTAAATAAATTCCCTCGCCACAATTCCAAAAACTATGTACAAATATAACAATTACAAAAGAATTTAAATTTTTTTTTCAAAACTTACAACCTTTGACATTTTTAAATAAAATAGGTGTTTCTCATATAGAAAACAAAATTTTCATGTAAAAAAATATTTTCATTTACTTGATTTGTATTTTAATAACAATTAAAAAAGAATGTCCCAAAATTAATAAAAATTTCAAGAAAAATAATTATAAAATATTTTATCACAATAATTAATAAAAGATATTGAAAGTTCCATAAAAAAATGACTTAAAAAATATTAGACTTTTACCACATCATCGAGTAGTCTATTATGATCTTTGGCTTCAATTTCAATATCGAAGGCTGCCTAAGAAAACAAAATAAAATTATAAGATTACAAGAGATATTATAAGAGACTAACCATTATTATTATTAATATTTAATTGTTATTATCGATGACTGCTGTCATCAATATTTTACAAAATTAAAAAAAATCATATAAAATTAAAACTATCACAGATATAAATTTAATTTCTTAATTTATGTATTATCATGACTTATCAAATACAATGGTAAATTAATATACTATATAAACATATTAAGTCAAAACATGTTTCCTTTTTAAATGTTATGTAATTTTGAGAATAAAGCTTAATATTCATAATTAAAAGTAGAGCATTTCTACATTAATATAAAAAAGTTAGAACATTGAATATTTCTTTATGAGGAAATTCATTTTTCATATAACCTAAGTTTAATTCTAATTTATGATTTTAGTTATTTTTCTTTGCAACTTATAATTTAAACAAAGTATCTTATTCTTATTTATAATTATAATTGTGAACACATTTTGAAGAAAATTTGTACAGATTTTAATAATTTTTTGATATGCAGCAGTACAAAAAATGATAAAACTTCGAAGTTAAATATTAGTTTTTATAAAGTGATGATTCACAATTTTTTTTTTATTTTCAAAACTAATAAATAAAAAAATTAAAAAGTTTTGAACTGCACAAAATGAGTAACGTTCTTTATTTAAACAATTTTTTAGGAGAAATAAGAACTTTACTTTTTGATAACATTGTGAAAATACAATATTACATTTTTATACAAAAACAAAATTCTTAAATATTTTAGTAATTTCATTTCTTAAATAAAAAATAATTAAGGGTAAATCTAATTATTTTTTATAATAAAAATATATATTTAAAAAGGTAAATTATCACTATAAGTGTAATACAAAATTTTTCTTATTTCCTGGTATGTACATTTGTAAAATAATTATATTCAAATCAACATAAATATTCAAAATCAGATTTAAATTTAAACAATATTAAAGTTAAGAGTTAAATTTGCAAAGAAATAAACCTTTAGAAAAAAAGTATACTTTTAACATATATACAATCATTTAAACCATTTTTTAAAAAATAGCCAAATGATAAAATATTATTACAGTTATTATTTACATATAAACATGTGCAAATTTGTCAAAGTATATGATGTTAACAACTACTTTTGATAGGATTTTAATATAAAATTAAAATAAAAAGATTTTAATTATTAATTTACTCCAATAGAATTGTCAATAATAAAATGTAATCAAATTAAACTTTATTTAAAAACTTTTAATTTTGTTTCAGCTACAGAAAAACAAATTTATAAAGTTATTCCATATTATAAATGTCTCATTACTATTTTAATACTGAAAAATAATTAAAAGCATAATATAAAAATACTATAAATAACTAATTTCTTGATTCAAGGTTAACAATTTGTAATCAGTTAAATATTCATATATTTTTAAATCAGTAAAAGCAAATGAAATTATTTAAAAAGTGCAATATGAATACTTTGTTTAAGTCACTAATATTGTTTTGAAAAATTTTGCACAATATAGAAAAATTTCAAAAAATATTTTAAACAATCCACAATAGTAATTATAATATATCTGAGAAAATATTTATGTCATTTAATGATTTGATTTGGTACCATAAAAATTACAAATAACGTTTTTATCTCTATTTGTTACAATGAAGCAATATATAAACTATTCTGCTTTTCCTTCACATTTTGAAAAAAAAAAAATTAAAATTTGCATATTTTAGTGGTAAAAAAGGTGATAATACAAAAATGGGATAATACATAAATATCATATTGATAATTGAATTTAATAAGAATTGATTTTTTAATATATAAATAGGTTCTCTTCTCCTCAAATGATACTAAATCATTTTTTGTTGAAAAATTATAAATGTAATTTATTTTAATACCTTTGATTCCTTAATAAGTTTGCAACCAATTTATTGCGTAGAGTAGAATATTTTCAAATAAACAGTAGAAAATTATATCTATTTTATGCATCACAATTTCTTATTACAATATTTTTATATGCAATTTTTAAAACATAATCCTGATATATATCCCAAAAATTTTAAACACATTAAAATGTGTTCATCTTAGAACATGAATTTCTAAATTAGGAATAATGAAGTAGAGAAAATATTTATTAAATCTGTTAAATTTTTATTATTCTATGCAAAAATAAAACCAAATTAAAATAAATTTCTTATTTTTTCTTGTATTATGTAATTTTATCAAGTATGATAATGCTTACTCCCTCAAAACTGACTATTCAAAGCTACTAAATAGAATGAAAAAAAATTAGATTGATGAATCAGAATATGCATATCTTTTTATTAATTTTTTTGACATATTTTTTATATTAGATAAATGAATAAAAATTATTTGTCTAAATCCTATCACCTGCTAGAGGTTCAAAAGGAGCCAAATCAAACGATTGCTTCATCAAAATGATTTTCATATGATTAATTTCAATGTGCATATTAATTGTATACTATTCAGATTTTTTAATGTGTAAAAAATTTAATTTAGGTTTTGAAAGATTTGAATCTTATAGGATGTTTTATTTGGAAATTTATTTTGAAGTAGATGATAAAAGTAATTAGTTTTAAAGAGTTTTGCTTAAAGTTTAAAATTAATTTTTTTGGAGAACTTATAATCATTTTACTTTGAAAATTTTGTCAGAAAATTAATTTTTTTAAAAAAAAAATTTCTGTATTTATATACAAGTAAGAGGTTATAGGTGGTAAAACTAAACTTTTTTTTTTTGTACTTTTTAATTAAAATATGCACAAAAATTTGATATAAATAGAGAAGAGTACAAGAGCTGTTAAAGGTGTACAAAAATTTTATTCATGACAAACATGATGATTAGGTTAATTTCATTTTTTATGCATTAGTTGATTCAAATTTGCCATTATAAATTAATTTACTGACTAAATTATTTTACTGATTAAATATATAATAAAAATATTTGAAGTATAGGTTTTCTGTTAAATCATGTTGTAATTCTCATGTAATTGCTTAATACTAATGTATAGTTGTTCAGTTAATTAAAAAGTGAATATTTAAATATATATATATATATATATATTGCTTATGTTTCACAACTACAGTTGCAATATATAGAATATTCTTTGGAAAGAATGTGCTACTACTCAATTGAAAACAAAGTTTTTGTTGAAACTGATGTTGTTCCCATTATTAACTTATTGTTATTGCTCATTTGCAGAACGTTGTTCAGTAACAGTTCATGAAATATATTTTCAAAGATTATGTACCACTGCCTTCTTGATTAAGAACCAATGTTATTGTTCAGTTGTGCTCAAATGTACATTACTGATGTAGCTTGATTGCTTTATAGTTGACTCTTACTCAGCACAATATAATAAGTTTTTTAAAGTATGCTTTTTAATTCCCAATTAATTAAAATGAAGTATTAAAAAAATCATTTATCCATACTATTGATTAAACATGTAGTTTGCTTTTACATATATATTCTTGCAAAGTATGTAAAATAAATTTTTTTTAGCAAATAGTTATGAAATATTCTTGTGATAAATATTTATCAAAATCCTCATATTCAAAGTTAAAATTACACAAAATCACTTTTAAATAGATTAGCAAGAAATATATTCAATGTTTGGCACAAAAATTGACCAATGATTTTACTACAAAAGATATAATCATAAATTTAAATTAAATTTTCAATAATAAAAATAGAATTTTTGAAAAAAATGAACAAATATCAATAAATGATAATACAAAAAAAGTTAAATTTTTTAAAAACATATTCATTAAATTAAATTATCTTGTTAAATGTATCTTGTTTTCTCAACAACATATAAAAATCAAAATATCTTGTTTTCTCAACAACATATAAAAATCAAAATAAGTAACCACGAGCATTCACACAAAGCTAACTCAATATCCATATTAATTAACACTCTCATAAAAAGGGCACAGGTGCCGTATAATCCAGAATGCCAAATTCTGAGATTGGTTTTTTTTAGCTGATTTTCTTTTTTATCTGGCAACCTGGTTTTTATTACTTCATAAAGATAAAAACCAATAAGAATTTATGTTGAAAATTCAATTTTGACAACCCTAGTATTTACGTCATTGCAACAAGATTTAGAATATTTTGTTCTATTTTCACATTTTACTAGAAATTTTTACGAGAAAACTTCATAAGAATTTCCATTTTTAAAAAATCCTATTATTTAAAATATATGTACTCACTCTGTTTATTTATCAGGTTTAAATTTTACATTTAGATATGTAAAATTTTTCAAAAATGAATTTATTATGTCACAATTACAACATATAATTGTGCGGCATAACGTCACAATTACATCAACTTGGCATCGTCGCCAAAAAATTTAAAACTTGAAACCGTGAATTATACGGTACTTGTGCCATAAAAATTTAATGGAAACAATAAGAAAAAATATAATGTAAAATAATAAGTATATTAAAACTATATAAAGCAAATTTTATAAAGTATTCACATTTACAGTAAATAAGCTATTTTAAAATCAAATGGAATCTATACTTACAGATTTTAGTTTGGAAATTTTTTTAGCTAGCTCTTCAGCATGATATCTATTTTGTGCTTCTAAGGCATCTTCGCCTAAAACAGAAAGATTTAACTTTTAGTTTAATATAATAATGGTATATAAAATAATAACAAATAATATTTTTATTTATTATTTTAATATTCAAATTAAATAGGTTGGAAAGACCAAATTAAAACTTTTCAAATTTGCCATAAAATTTTTTATTCATTAGTTTTTACTTTCGGAAAAAGTTATTCAATTTATCAATTTCTAACATGTAATTTCAAAAATTAGAACATAAAATACTATTTCGTCTTAAGGGCCTTCTATGACAATTTTGGCAACTACTAATATGCTATCTTCTTTCAAACATAACTGTTTCATTTTTATATCATTTCTAAGAAAAATTCATATACAGACTTAAATATAAAGTGATGGCAAAAAAAATTGCTTATTGCAAATAAAACAGAAATTTAAATATTTAGAATTGCCAAAAAGAATCCATATTTAAGATACTTATTTATTTATTATTAAGATTATACGATTTAATGAATAAGAATTAGAATATTATTGAAAATAAAGCCATAGATTACATGAACAAAACATTACTAGTGTCAGTCATCATTTTTGGATTGGATTTGGATTGTTTGTCGATGAACAGTCATTTCACAATACAAGGGCTAATTAGGCCAGGACCTGATTTAAAGGAGATTCCAAACAGCTATAAATATCCAAAGTCAAAACGTTATTTGAACAGCTAAAGAAAGTCTTCTGATCATTCAGTTGCAACTTGGACAATAGTTTTTAGAACTTGCTAAAACAATGTATCACAAAAAATGTTACTAATGTTAATGTTAGAAATGTATCACAATTCATGATTATAATCTTATTTCTACAGTTAAATATTTTTTTATGTTTAGCTATATATTAAAAAAATGTATTCATGTTCGGTAAAGATGTTTTTCAAAATAATGTATAATTTGTACATGAATGAATGTATTTGAGTGGGAGCCTGAAAAACTCTACATCACTATATCAAGCCTGCAGAAAGGACAAATGTAAAATTCATCTCCTACATTTTACCTGTGGCCTGGATAGAATCGAAGGCTATTCTTTTCAAAGAATAGTCCTAACACTACAAAGGGCCTTTTTGTAAACACTCAAAACAGTCAAGGTCTATTGTAACAATTACTTTTATATTTTCAGAATAATTTATTACCATTACTTATTCAGACAAACAATATAACTAAAAATTTTGTTTTCATTTCTGATGTCAAATTTAGTTTCAAGGAATTCCAAGCCTTATATACAAATAGTACTAAAAGTTCTATATAGGATTTAGAACAGTTTTGATTTATTGCAATATTCACAATTTTAATAAATTTGTTATTGAAAATGCTTAAAATTTTATAGAATATAATTTGTATTTAAAATATTTTGATATAACAATCAAATAAAAAAAATCAAAATGAATCCTTATGAGAATTTTTCCAAGCGAATTTCTTTTGATTTTTTATCTAAATTATTAAGAGGTATGATTTAAAAAACGCAACAGAAAATTTATGGAAGTAGCATTTTATGCTTTTTAAAGTTCAGGTAGATAATTCTCATCTTCAAATTATAATGGCTTCATTGAAATGAAAATTATAAGTAAATTACGTTGGTGCTAATAACTTAAATCTGTATTGAAGTAATAAATATTTTTCAAAAAATTAATTTAATTATCATTATAAATTATAAGCAAAAAAATTTCAAATATGAAAAATTTTATGATCCTTAATTATACAATTATGCAACACTAATTTCAAGTACAGTGTTTTAATCTTTTACACAGAAAAATAACTTTTTCAAATACAGATTTAAATTATTTACAAAAAAAATTTAGAAATTATGAGCAAAGATAGAAAAATTTTTTAATTGACATGAATCGAATATTTACTACGATTTCTTACCAAGTGGTCTCGAAGAATTCATATTTGTGAGTCATATGTTATTGCTCCATAAAATTCTTCCGTAATGTGCTCTGTATTTTATTTCCTATACAAAATTAAATAACATTTCAGATTGATGAAATTATCGCTGAATAACACGTACACGATAGAAAATATTTAGTTTTCCTTTTTGCTTAGGTTATTGCAATACGTTTCCGACTGCATTATTTAAACGACCCAAATTTCTAGGAGCAACCAATTGTGATTTTGAATTACAATAAAGAAACCCGGTTAACACCAGAGTTGGCATCCTCTTCATCTCGCTATACTTCTACAGCGGAGAATATTTGAACCAAACAAAACATGTATTGACCCTTTCTGCGCCTTTCATCCTTTCTGAGGGTCGATCAATTGAGAAATAAGCATGCTTGGGAATTAAACACTAGGGGTTTCGAGTTAGGCTGACCACCTAACCGGGATGTATGCCTTGCAACCCAGGGTCCTCAGTTAGTTAAACAGATATGAGCACTATAGGCCTTTGGCTCAAATGGGGTGTAGAACATAGGTTTACTTTTCGACCCTTTCAGAACGACAATCTTCGTTTGTGTGGTACCAACTGCAGTCTATCCACGAGCAACCTCAGACATAACTTCTTGTTTACTTATTGATTACTATATAAGAACATTCATTGACACTTTGACTTGTGATACCATGGAAAACTGCTGGTTTATTTACTTCTAGTGTTTCTATCAAAATTAATATGTATCTGACGTCACTAAACTTTCCTTAGGTCAAAGATTCCTTAATTATTTACTGACAGACCACATACATCCCACCAAGATACTTTTTGTAACCTATAAAAGATTTTAAAAATGTATTTAAATGGAAATTTTAGAAAACAAAAATCTTTTTTATGGCTAATTACAAAAGTTATTAATTTTCAACCGGAAATAGGAAAGAGAATGTCAAATTAGATCTTCTACAATTTACATTCAATTCTAATGATATATTCACTTTCGACTCCGGCTCATTAAGAAAATTTATAGCACCAAAATAAAAGAAAGCGGGAGATTTTAAGCAAGAACAGAAGCAAACAAAGCTGTGAAAGACTAGTAATAGCTGCGAAAGATTTTCAAAATCCATAGGTTCTTCCACAATTTTTGTAACAGAAGACTCGTTATGTCTCATCTGTTTTTATGTTCATTTGTCCAGCAGGGAAAAGTTTTTTGGTACATTTTGAAGGTTTTATATTGTTACAAATTTATAAATAATTATTGTATATGTCTTAAAATATCTCAGACAGAACGGAAATACTCACATTTTGGGCAAAAATTGCGGTATTTAGACGTGATATACGTTAAAAGCGGGTTTTCTATTAATTTGGTAACTTGGCGACAGTTGGCGATATTTTTAGCGACTTGGCGAGAAATAGATACTTTTGGAAACATCCATCACCTAAGCTCTAGGACCAATATTTAGTGAGATAGCCTAAAAGCTTCCAGAACCTTAGCGAAATTAGTAGATTTCCCCGCTAAGTCAAGTATAAATACCGCAACCCGAGACAGTCAGTGAGTGAAGATGATTAGTCGTGACTGTTAGTCTAGAGAAGCTGTTCTCTGAGGTATTTGAGACTTGTGATTGGAAGCTATTACTTATTGTATCTGACGAATTGGAGCTGTATAATTGTGATTGATACAGCTGGTATTTCTAGTGGAATTTTTACGAATAAAAGTCTTGTGTTCATTTAGTGGTTGCTTTATTCAACTCTCAATCCACGCGAACCCCGAAGCTCGGTACAATATCATGTTAAGCACATGATCTTAGTAATAAATATTTGTGGTTTCTTAACTGTTTTTGATATAAAAACATCAATTTAAAAATTAATTATTTGTAGCTTATTATTTTTTATAGTATAACAAAATGCTGAGATAGCATTATATTCTTACAAAAAAAGGGAGTTTACAAGGAAGAAAATCAAAGAGACGATAGTAAATTTAAGTATAAATGAAAATATTTATACAAATAAAGGGAATGATATGTTTATTTAAATATTTCAAAGATAAAAATATCATTTCCATAATATTTTAAGCAGTCTGATTAAAATTTTTATAGAAAACGTAACAAACAAAGCAATCTTTAGAAACAAAAATGACAGACATTTTTGAAATAGTGCAATTCACAAGCAAAATAGGAATGAGTAGAATCACTTATATAAGGGAACAAATGAAAACATCTTTGATAAAATTGAGAAAAGTACTTGTTTTCCACCACGTCCTTATTTCATTCACTCACAAGGAATGAACGATTGACGAAATCAGTGACCAATCAGATGTGATGATGTAAAAGCCGACTATGTAAAACATTAAGGATTGGTATAACACATTTGGCCGAGAATGTTTGAATTGGTATTGATGAATCTAGAGAAAACTGAACATACCAAGTGATTAGAAAATGGGATTAATTGTGCCATTATATAAAAACAGGTAAATTGAACAGCAGCAACTATAGAGGTATAGTTCCATTTTAATGTTTTTTTTATTTTAATATTTATTTTATTTATTGTAGATTGTAATATATCGAAATTTTAGTGGAGCGTCACTTGATTAATTCCTGTTTCTTAATTTTTAAAATATTAGTGCTTTTTGCGAAACAATAAAGTTTACTATCTCACCACATCAACAGAGCAAATCCATATCATTCGAAATATATTTCAAAAACTAATATCAATGTTTTTGCGTTTATTTATATCTCAAGCAGTGTTTTTATTATATATCTATATACATATATATTATTTTTATATAGATGAGCTAAAATTACTTATTAATCCGCCATTACTATTATTCTAGTACTCGAGTTCATTATTCATCAGCTGACTTTGAGATGTTCTATTGTGACTAAAAGTATTCCATTGTTTTCGATTACTGAAATATTGTTGCTTTAAGAAGTAAATCTATATCCGTTTTCGTAACAAACCATTTTTAATAAGAGAAGTGTTTATTTATAATTAATGAATAGAAAACAAAATTTATGGAACGAACATAATATTCCAATGTTTATATGCACATACAATAGAGAAATTTAAATTTGAAAGAATGTCTAGTTTCATTTACGTCATTTCAATTATTAATGATTGTAATCATATCCCTGAAATAATTTTAAAAATTTTGGGATTCAAAAAGGAGATAAATGCTATAATAATAGGTAATAGAATAGACGCTCGGTTTTACGAAAAAGTGGGCATGTTCTTACACCAAACCCACAATGATAACTGTCATTTCTAAACTAAAATTTTGAAAAATCTCTGAGCCAATTCCGTTGGGGATTTGTCGCAGTGGATAAACCAAACGTAACGATTTTGACCAACATGATTCTTTATACATCAGCAGTTGCAAAACTTTTTGACCGCAGGGACCATTAAGTTCATTATTTAAATCCCGCGCACAACTAATAATTTTTAGGGTTATAATGGAAATTAAGCATTAAATATATTAATAAAAAAAATTGTGATCTAAGAACACATAAAACACACTCAACTAGAAAATTAATACAACTTGATAAACGTAAAAATTATTGCCACTTACAGTAAAGTTATACTAGGATAATGTTTTACACCAGAGCTCCAAGGTACATGTAAGAAACTTTTTTTTTTTTTAGAAAAATCCCTATTTTGTGATGATGATTATTATGATAATCACAATTAGGAATGTTGATAGAAAATATTTCAGTTTTTATACAATAATAAATAACTAAATTGAGAAAGATGCTTATTTTTATTGCATAAGAACACAAAAAGTAATCCTTTCTGTAAAATACCAAATGATAATTTTTTAGATTCTAGAGTAGTAAAGGAAGTAGGCAAAATCTTAAAATTTTAAGAGGCAGAAATATGTTCATCGTCAATATTAGACATTATCTCATCTGGAATGATGATAGATAATGACTAAGGAGTTTGTTAATTATCATAAATTACATAATGATTCTTAATCTTTTAAAGTTCAAAGGATTTAAAATGAAAAATATATTGCCAGTAAACATTTTTTTTAAAATGTATTATATGAACTGAAAGTCTGAGCTAGAGCTATTAAAAATTTTATTTAACGAGATGAAGTTACAAGGTCAGATATTTCTTATTTATATATAGTCTGGAGATGAGATACTAGTTTTAAAAAACAACATAAAAATCTTTATTAAAAATTGCTTTTAATGCATTACATAAATTATACAATTAAATTACTAACACACACACACAATCACAACATTTATTGCACTAGAATTATTGCACATCAAGTGACCATAGATATGGAACACTTTTTTAAATACCATAACTATTTTTTGAAGTATTCATGTATAGATAAGATTTTTTCCTCACATTCATTGTATCACATTTTATATGTCGTACATTCAGTTTAAAAATACATAAAACTTTCTAGCTAAATACAAAAATTTTCTTACATTTATTTTTTCTAAAATAAACGTACTGAACTATAAATGAAACTGTAAAATGAATGAGTTAGATCTATCAGAGAAATATTTAGGAATTCCTTCAAAAAATTCCTAAATATTTCTGATGGATGTAACTTCATGTTTATTCCAAAATATACATGTTCTCGAATGTACCATAAGCATAAAATAATCTCGTTCTAAGATCATAAGTAGGAAGGATTAGAAAATAACAAATGAAAATGAAGAAAAAGTCGGTAATTTAGTTATAAGATTTTATTAAGAATAAAACTTTACTATAAGAACTCACTTTTTCATATAACTATGTATACTAAGATAGTATAGTCAGTTGTCCTTTAACTATAATGAAAGGTTTAACATTTTATCTCTAATATTTGAACAATTTAAAATTTTGCTAAATGTAAAAGTACACTTATACTCTATGAAAAGACCTTATCGAACTTAACTGTTTTTCTGGATGCAGTAATTTAATAAAAAATTTAATTTAAATTACCTAAAAATGACTTATTAATTATATGAACAATTTACCACAGGGATTACAGCATTATTATTTATAGTCGTTATAAAAATAAGATTTGGCGAACTCGATGTTGAATTAAATTCCATTATTGATGCAACCATCTTTTCAAGGTCTGTTCGACCTTTAATAAATTACATGATTTGAGTTCAAACCGGCGTAAGCCAGGTTGGTTTCTATCTTCTGCCTGAATTTATTTAGTACAAAAAGACCTATAAATATACTAGTATATAAATACAATGCCAGAACATTGGATTAGGTTGGTTGGTTGGTTGGTTTTTATGGCGCAAGGTGCAGATAAGGACAAGCTGCGCCAAACATTGGATTAGAATTGTATTAACCTCTCTACCATCTTAATAATTATTAATTCAGTAATCCCTATAATTTCTCTCCTCTACAATCTTAGAACAAAAAATAAATAAATAAATAAAATAAAAATAAATATATTCAAATCCAAATAAAAACCAAAGTTGGCTTTATAGGCGTCCAATTTTTCAGAGATGCTATTAAATATTTAATAGCAATTTTATTACTCCTTAACATTTTTTCCCCTTTTATTCCACCCCTGCATTCACTTCCAACCTCATCACCTTCTAGTACTTTTCCTCTTATGATAAGCACACAATATTTTAGTATTTTTGATCTTGCCCAAATTAAGAGTACATTCTATTCTATGAAGTGGATGATCCTCCAATTCAAAATTTGCCCACCGTAGGAACAATCCGAAGGTTCGCTCAAATTATTTCCTATGAAGTGTTTTTCCTAATTTTATTCCTTTCATTAGCATTATTAATTCTTATTTACTCACACAAATTAAAGAATTCGTTATTTCTTTCATTATTTTTTGAAGAAATGATTTGTTTCCCTTTGAATTTCAAGATATTTCGCCGATGTGAACCGAAGATCATTTGAATTCACAAAAGGAAAATCCGGACTAGTTTCAGGATTCAATGCAGAATTCATGGGAAGATGATTCACATTTTAATCTACTAAACTATTTATTCTTATTTACTTAAATTGATAAGCAATTTTTATAAACTTCTATCTTGAACTTCATAAACGAATCAAAACACATTGTGATGTTCGGAAAGTAATTTCGTTTTTCCTCCACCTGGATCAGCTCTTTGCTAATAAAAAAAATCCACTTTATGAGTGTGAAATCGTGCTACTACCAGAAAGATGGTAAAAGCTATTGGACTAGAATGGACAATATGCAATGCAATGTGATATTTATTGGCTATATGTTTTTCATTTTTATGAAAAACGAGACAATTTTCCGAATAACTCAATATATAAAAAATAAATTAAACAGCCATACTAATTTGTATATACGGATAATCGACCTCACAAGCACCAACTAAATCAATATCACCCAATTTATTATAAATTCCCAAAATATAAACTTCCCAAAAGGATAATATGAACTTCGAAAAATCAGCGATTCAAATAGATTGGATACAAAATCATAACTGATATTACTAAAGACACCCCTCCCCATTTGTTCAATGTGTGTTTCTTGTAAATCTAACATATGATAAACATTTTTAATAACAAATAGTAAAATAAATTTTCCTATAATAAATAATCAACAGGTTGAATAAATAACTGACAATTATCTCAAACATATTCAGACCTTTATATTTACAAGGAAGTGTTTATGTGTGATGAAAATTAGCAATATATTATTAGATATAAAGGAAGGTATACCAAAATTTCTCGATACAAGATATACCAAAGAAACTTAATATACACTAATCTCTCTCGAGATCGGTTTTTTAAACAAGATGAACGAAGTTTTCTACTTAGTTTGCAGGCGTATTTTCAGAAAAATCGTTCAAAGGATTATGCTTCAGATTTGTTGGCTCTATAATTTCATCAACAACATTGATTTCACACTCACTGTCAGTGTCTGACACTTGATCGCTCTCTTTGGTAACCTTCACAAGCTCAATAATTAGATCATATTTTTCTTTATCTACTTGATGAAATTCGATGATATGATTTTTCATATCTGTCCATTCATTGAAACCAAGGATACAGAGAGGGCAATTGAGACTGGAGAGGAATTTGGAGTGTCGCAAAACATGAAGTCTTAACGGAAATCTTCCTTCACTTTTAAAACAACAAAATGGACAGATAAAAATGTCTCTGTCGTTTTCTTTGACCCGAGCAATCAGGATACGTTCCAAATCACCATCAAAATTTTCTTTCTCGTTTCCTTCTTCAGGGCATAGGCCACATTGACTCGAACTATTATCTATGCTTAATTCTATAATAAAAAGTAATAGATCAATAAAATGAAAAAATAAAAAAGTAGTATTAAAAATAATTAATTAGGTCGAAACGAAACTATAATTATAGTGCAGGAAAATGGACTTTATAGTCATATTTAGATGATTTTGTATTTTGAACTTATTGGATAAATATAATGCCACCTTTTTTTAAAAAATTAATAGAATAGAGCAATATTCATTACATATTTTATAGTTATTAAAGCCAGGCCTTGTACATCATATTAAAGCAAGCCGTCTTAATTGGGTTGGACATGTTATTAGAATGAAGGAAAATAAAACACTAAGGGAATTTTTTTTCTTTTTTCTTTTTTTTTTGCAAAACCCATCAGCGTAAGACAAGGAAGACCAAAACTGAGATTGGTGGATGCAGTCGAAGAAGATTGTAGGGTCCTTGGAGCAAAAAATTGCAGGAGTTAGGCTGCCAGTAGAGGTGGTTGGAAGAAACTTGTTCAGAAGGCCTTGCCCCATTCTGGGCTGGCGCGCCATGAATAAATATGATATCTATTAAAATATTCCAATTTAACTCCGCGTTTTTCACACAAGCTATTCAAGAATTATTAATTTTCTGGAACTGATAAATTAAAAATCAAGTCTAATTTCTTATTAAAATTTAAAATAAAAAATATATTTCTTATATTATTATTTCTCTAATTAAAATGTTTGATCAAAACATGGATTTCAATAGTGCATTACACAACACGTTTTTTTAAGAGTATAAAATTTTATAAAACTATTCAAATTAATCACAAAAATGAAGACTAGTAATTTTTAAAAATACATATTTTAATTTTTTTCCAGCTTTTAAAGTGTGAGGTTTCATACAGTGAAAATAAATTTTTAATATATTAAAATTAAAAAATAAATTATAAACCCAAGCAAGAATGTTTTAATGGAAAATCATAACACTTAAATCATGCACTCTTATTAATAGAAATTATTAAATTATGAAAATTATTTTTTTATCCAGCACAATCACTTAAATATTTAATTTTTTAAACAGCGCATACCTCTTAAATTTTTAAATCTCTTAAATGACTTAAGAAATCGTTCTTCCTTCTTTGAAAATAAGCATTTGTACGAAAATGTTTGGTACTCTCGAAACAATCTGAATTTAAATCTTAAATTTATAATGTTAATTATTAATTTAAGATTTAAATTCAGACTATGTTTCGAGATTATATTTTACTTAGGAGTAACTTAAAATTCTGGAGTAGATTAAATTATTCAAAATAATGAAACACGTGCATAAAATACTTGGTAAACAATTTTGTTAAATACGATCTCCAAATAACAAATTACCATGGACTGGTAATTCGTCACAGACTAATCCTATATCCTGAAACCTATTCAAACACTCATTGATGTCCATCAGTGTTTGGATAGGTTTCTTCTGATTGAATGAAAGGAATATTTTCTTCTGATTGAAATACTGATCCTTTCTTTTCACAACATCTGCTTTAAATTATTAATAGACGCATGAAAAGTAATTGGACTTACTCTACTATGAAATTCGTTTTGCAAAGAAAGTTTCACAAGAAAGTCCGTCAATTTCACACGAATCATAATTTCATAGAAAATTCAGAAATTGCATATCATTCTACTTTTATATAAAAACTAGGACAGTGTTTCTTAATTCGATTACTCCGAGGATCAGTAAAATATTTCAGTACTTTCTCGCGGACCGTAAAGTTTAATAATTAGATCCACAAGCACAATCTTTTCACGCGAATAAATCAAAGATAAAAATAACTTTTAAAGAAAAATTAGAGAATTAAAACAATTTTATAAATTATTACGATATTCAGCATTCAAGTAATCTGATACTCAAGGCAGGTTGGTTGGTTTTTATGGCGCAAGGTCCGAAATTGGACATGCTGCGCCAAAACTATGATTTCAATTTTATATATTTGTTTATTTTTTTTAATAACCCCAGCAACATTAAAACATTAAAAAAATAAAAATAATTGTATATGAAGTAATTAAAAGCCATAGATATATATAGAGACATACACAAATATATATGTACAATAACAAAGTTTAAAATTAAATCAAATATATTGTAAAAAACTATTGCTCTTAGAAACACAAATAGGTTTCTGTGGGTTGGATCCCCCAATATAAAGCAGGTAAATTTAAAATATCTGTATTAAAAAAGTGTATACGTAAATAGTTAAAATATGAACATGAAATTAAAGAATGATGCACAGTATAAGGTTCATCACACGTTTTACACCAAGGATTTAATTGAGTCAAAAAAAATGTCTATGGTTGAAACGTATGTGTCCGATACGAAGGCGAGCCAATCTAACATCTGCACTTCGTAACGGTAAAATTGATAATAAGGAGAGGGATGAGAAAATGCTGTGGAGTTTATTTCCAACCTGCAAGTTCCATGATTCTTCCCAAAGAGAATAAATACTTTTTATACCCTTTCTCACATCTGAGAGCGGAGTGAGTGATTGTCTATTTTCTGGCGCAAAATCCAAAAAGGACATACTGCGCCGAACGAAAGTTTAAAATTTTATCAAGTCAGAATAAAATATCCATTATAAAATTGGCGAAAAAGTTTGTTGCAGTAAAAGATTATAAATTTGAATCTTATTTAAAATTTAATTTGGAGTAAAGAGAATGCGTTATAAGCAGTGCAAATTTCTGATAGTATTTAAGAAACCAAAGAGATTTGAATGAGGTATTTCCCCAATCAAGTCCAATAAACGTAATACGAATATGGTTAAAATTAGGACATTCAATTAAGATATGATATACAGTTAAAACTATTTTACAGCTCGAACATAGAGGTGCAGGTTCCTTAAATAAAATATAACTGTCAAACGAGTATGACCGATTCGAAGTCTGGATAAAATAACGTCAGCACGTCTGTATGAGATGTTACTCCAGTTCCGAATGAGAGGTTTAACACAGAAAAGTTTGTTACTTGCGTATTCCAAGAATTCTGCCAAATAGAATGCGAGTATACAAAGATTGAATTCTTGATATCAGCGTAAGGGATTGCTTGGTCTATAGGGTCTTTACCTTCTTTAGCAGCTAAGTTCTGCTAATTCATTGCCAGTAATACCGACATGACTAGGTATCCAGCAAAACAATATTTCGAAACCATTATGAGACATTTCATTGAACAAAGCTAAGATTTTATAAATCACAGAGGATGGAAGTGTTGAGGAAATTCGAGCTGTTTCATAATACTCATACTGTCAGTATAAATGCAGAATTTGCGGTTGCGAGAGCACTTGATTATGTTAAGAGCTTTCAAAATGGCAACAATTTCAGCAGTGTAAATGGAACAGATTGATGGAAGACAATAACTATAGATATTAGTGTCATAAACTATGCCACAGCCGACGTGTCTTTATGTTTTTGATCCATCAGTAAAGATTGGGAAGTAATACTGAAATTGATTCCGATGAATACCATAAATTTGTTTGAAACTTATGGGATCAGTATGTTCTTTGCTAAATAGAGCAAAGTCGCTTAAACAGCGTATTTGTGGAAAAGCCTATGGGGGAATACTATTGCAGTCAGCAATCTCAACTGGAGTTAAAAAAAGATCAGCTTCCTCTATAAGAGGTTGAATCCTAGCATAAAAGGGAGGAGTGCAAGAAGGGCGAGTGTTAAAAAGTCTCTTTAACGTAGAGTCAACTCTGGCAGACCTTAATAGATGGTTTAGAGTAGAAGAACTCTTGAAATAATAATTAAGGGAAAGCTTGATGCGTCGTAGTTTTAAAGGAGGAATGTTGCAGTTAACATAGAGACTGTCGACAGGTGAGGTGCGAAACGCTCCACTACAGATACAAAGTGCAGCGTGATGAATAGGGTCTAACCATTTTAGGGCAGACTTTGAAACTGAGCCATATGCCACACTCCCATAATCGATACGGAATAATATAACAAACTGGTATATTCTGCACAATGAGGTTCGATCAACACCCCAAGAAGTATTGGAAAGAGCTTTTAGTATGTTAAGAGATCTTTCGCACTTCTTGCGCAAATGTAATATATGGGGCAAGAAGGTAAGTCTGCTATCAAAAATTACCCCAAGGTATTATAACTCATTAACAACAGGAATGGTTACCTCCTGAAGTTGGATATTGGGATCAGGGTGAAGGCCACGTTTCCTACAAAAACGGATGCATCTGCTCTTACTTGGTGAAATTGTATAGCCATTTTTGTCACACCAGTCGGTAATTTGATTTATAGCCATCTGTAGCTGTCGTTCAATTGAATATATATCTGAACCTTGACAAGAAATCTGCAAGTCATCCACGTAAAGTGTACTTTTAATACAAGAAGGTAATACAGATAAAATCTTTGAAATATAAACAATAAATAATGTTACACTAAGTACACTACCCTGAGGGACGCCCTCAGTTTGAACAAATGATCTAGATAAAACAGACCCAATGCGCACTTTAAAACTTTTTTTTTTGTAAGAAGTTTTGAATAAAAAGTGGTAGGTTACCACGGAGATTAAAGCTATGTAATGTCCGAATAGTTCCATAGCGCCAGGTTCTATCGTAGGCCTTCTCAATATCTAAGAATATTGATACAAGATGGTTCCTACGAACGAAAGCGGTTCTAACGTCATTTTCCAAATTAATAATATTGTCTAACGTAGATCTACCCTGACGGAAGCCACTTGCTGAGGTATACACCTATTGTTTTCTAAGTAAAAAACAAGACGGTCATTTACCATGCGTTCCAGCATTTTACAAAGGCAGCTTGTTAAGGCTATAGGACAATTACTTAAAGGGTCTTTAGGATCTTTTCCTGGTTTTAGGATGGGGATGACTATTGCTTCTTGCCACATAGAAGGGAAAATATTTTCCTGCCAGATTCTGTTGAAGAGGAACAGGATATTGGTAAGAGAGACTGGGCTTAGATGGTGGAGCATTTGATAAGTAATTCCATCTGAACTTGGGCTGCTATTATGGGTCTTGGATAGAGCCTTTTGTAACTCATACATGTGAAATTCGAAGTTGTAGGGCAACTGTTCAGAATTATTAAAATTTATGCTGATCTGCTCAGTATGACTCTTATACTCTTGGAAAAAAGGTGTGTAAGAGTCAGATTTGGACACACTAGAGAATGTTTCGCCAATTTTATTAACTACTTCCTCGGGAGAACAATAAACTGCAGTGTTAGTATTCAATATCGGGAAAGCGAATTCTTGGTACAAGCCATTAGCTGATTTCACTTTTTTCCAAACAAGCTTGCTAGGAGTGCTAGATGGATGCGATATACATCAAATATTACAAGAGACCCTTTGACTTTGACGACGAATCTTGTGGGCTACATCTTTTGCTTTTTTAAAGATAATTAGATTATTGGTAGTAGGATGTCTTCGAAAAATGTTCCAAAACTTTTTACGCCATGCTTATGCACACCAGGCTTTTTAGGTTTTTGCACAGGTTTCATTCCACCAGGGTTTCCATAATTTTTGAGGACGAGAGGAATATTTTGGAATGGATATTTCAGCAGCTTTCATAATAGTATTTGTGGCTTTAATAACAGCATCATTTATATCAGTGTTTGTAATCATTTCTTCTGTAATAATTGCCAGTTCTGCAAAAGAATGCCAGTCTGCCTTATGATACTTAAAGGTGGCAGGTTGTAAGCCATTAGAAGGTGGATCAGCAAAAGTAAGGATTACAGGAAAATGGTCACTGTTATACAAATCATTTTCAGTGGTCAGGTCCAGGTGAGGAAATAAAATAGGAGAGCAAATAGCCAAATCTATGGAATGAAATGTTTTCGAAGGAGCATGAAAGTGAGTTTTTTCATTGTTGTTTAGCAGACAGAGGCAGTGATCAGTTATCAGTTGCTCGATCTGTCGACCTCGAGAATTTGTATTAGTACTTCCCCATAGAGCACTATGTCCATTAAAATCACCTATTAATACATAAGGAACTGGAAGTTGCTGCAGTAGTTTATTTAAGTTGCTTTGAGAAAATACATTACGTGGTGGTAGGTAAATGTTACAGACAGTGATTCGAAAATTAATATCCATCTCAACAGCCACAGCTTGCAGCGAAGTACGTAATGGAAATATTGTGTGGGAGTAGTTACTCGAAGCAAGAATGCACACCCCCACCTGATATAGAATCATCAGGTATGTCCATTCGATAAGGCGTGTAACCTTTTATTTTCCAAGTAGTATGAGATTTCAAGTTGGTTTCTTGGAGTGTTAGACAAGCAGGAGAGTATGAATTTATTATGTCTTTAATGTCAGATATATGCGTGCAGAGTCCATGGCAATTCCAAGAAATAAGAACCACCATTATGAAGGGTTCTTTTTACGGTGACGTGATCTGTTCTTCGCAATCAACTCAAAGTTATCAATATCAATATCCATATCACTATGGCTGTAGGAAGGCTGGCTTTAAAAGCAGTTACATTTGATTCATCTTTAATCTTAAGCTTTTTTCTGTTATCAGAGTCACTTGTTTTTTGTGGCTTTATAAATATGGACTTCTCTGTAGTGGTTTTGCTTTGTGTTTCGGGTTTAAAAAAGGTAATTGATGAAGTGTGTCTGTACAGCAGCTGATACTGTTTTTTTCAGTACATGGGCATATGGTTTCTTGAAATTAATTGCTGTATTTTGCAGTTGTTTTTTAGCTTCTTGATATGAGATCTTTTGCGTCGTTTTAATCCGTTGAACTTCTTTTTCATGTTGCCAGTGTGAGCAGGTCCTAGAAGATGCACTGTGGTTTTCTTTACAGTTTATACAAAATGGTTTAGATTTACAGTCAGATTCCTGGTGTTCCAGACTTGAGCATCGAGTACATGTAGCTTTTGATCTGCAAAACATTTTAGAGTGTCCAAATCTGTTACAATTAAAGCATCGTATGGGGTTTGGGATATAAGTTCTTGCAGGACAGTTCAGGTAACCTGCTTTTATTGAATTGGGAAGATTAGGACAATCAAAAGCTAATATCAAATTTTTTGAGGGGAAAATTTCTTCACCTCGATGGATGGTGATTCGACGGACATTACAGACTTTTTGGTCTTTTAATTCTTCCAGGATCTCAGTTTCAGATACTGATAAAAGGTCTATCTCTGAAATTACACTACGGCATTGATTAAGTGATTTATAACTCGAGGCTATGATTGGAATTTCTCCAAAAACTTTTAAAGATAAAAAAGACTGATTGTTTAGCAGATGAACTCTTGATTAGTAAATCTCCGGATCTTAGCTTTTTTACATTACTAGGTTCTCCTGCAACTGCCTTAATCTGTTTGAGTATTTTGAAAGGTGACATTTGCTTAAGCATGCCCTCGTTGTTCTGTATTAATATGAATTTTGGGCAACCATTTCCAATTCTGTCAAACTTATTATCAATTTGTGACGAGTTAAGGCCAGACGCCGTGGCCAGAATTTTTTGGACCCATGAGAAAGAGAAATGTTCATCCCAGTGGGCCCCCGCTCATCACAGAGCCCAACAAGGGAAGGCAGTTACCGGCTCTGGCAAAAGCCAGCCTCGGCACTTACCTTAGGGGTATCACCAGCACTTACCTTAGGTAGTACTACATGTTGGGTTGAGGATCTAGCGAACATGTCCGTACAACCCAGAATGCAGGACTAGCCCTACAGCACCATGCAAGGGGTAAAATAAAATCCTAACACAGCACCAGCCGATTGACTGAGAGCGGGCTCACTCCAGCCACTCATCTACAGAGAAGCCTGTGCTAAAGGGAACGCTGAAGGACCCCAGGAAACCAATTTCCCCCTTACGGGACGCCATACACGGCCAACATATGGGGTGGAAGACCAAAGGGAAAATAATTGGACGTAAAACCCATTGAAAAGCAAGATGCAACATAAGCAAGAAGTCTTGATCTCGACGAGGACAAAAAATAGGAAAAGAAAGAAAAGTAGAGGACAGGAGGAGGAGAAAAGGATCAAGATCGCTAGGGTACCTTAGGATAGCGATACCCATATTTACCTAAAGAAGGTAAGCCCCTGAGGGATGGAAAGGAGAAGAAAAGAAAGAAAAGGACAGATCGTTAGGGTACCTTGGGATTGCGACTCCCATGTTTACCTAAAGAAGGTAAATTCCTGAGGGGCATCTGAGAGCGGAACCGATGGTAAAATTGGATCTTCAGCAGCCTTTGCAGCTGCATCCGCTCTCTCGTTTCCATCAAGACCTACGAGACTTGGTATCCAACAAAATATTTTGTATCTCTTGCGATACTCAAGGCAGACAGGCGCAAACAAACTAGTGTACTAAGAGTACGGTTAGGTACCAGATAGTTTGTTATATTTTGTCCAGTTTGTTGTGTACATATGTGTATATATATATATTATCATAGATCATATTTACTAAACTAGAAAACTATTGATATTGTAATATAGGGGCTATTTTAATATCAGTTGTCCGCCGATGACAGTTTGGATTTGGGATAGATAGTTATATTTCGAGGATATTTCTTAAGGAGAGGCGATTGAGAAACACTCTGCACTTGGAACACATATTTCTTAATCCTGCTTCACTCTGCTGTGGTTCTAGTGTCATCCGATTGGGGAGCTGCTTTCATATATATTATAACATCAAATTGTAACATCATTACACAACTAATATATTTACAAAGTTGGTTGTTACTCATTGATTTTTTTTTCTCAAGCAAATAACATTTGACTTGCTGTGTGTGAACAAATTTCATATAAAATCAACAAGTCATTATTTTAGGATATATTATAAATATTTTGAGTAATAATTAAAATTATAGGTATATTTTAAAGGGATAAGAAACTATTTTCAACAAGTTGAATAGATTTCAATAATTATAGCTCTAGATGAATAGTTTACTATTGAAAACTCAACAATTTTACCAATATAAACAAACTTTCTATTAGAAATAAATGAATAAAATTTGAAGAAATTACGAAATTTGAGACAGAACCCTTAAATTTGAATATCGAAATAAACATTGCAAAAATAAGAATAAATTATCGGCATATAGGCTTGAAAATTATAATTACAGATTAAAGATGATAATTTATGTTATTTAAGTTCATAATTATATGTAATTTTACATCGTAATCATAAAGTTCAAATAAATATTACAGCAAAATATCAAAAATTTTACAAGAGAAAATACATCTATAGAAAATATATTTGTAAGAATAAATATAATATAAAAGTTATTTTTGAAACCTTCTAATGTTTTGTTCCAAAAATCTTAGTCTTTGAGAATCTCAGTTAAATTTCTGAAAATAAACACACATATCATGAATGATTAATAACTCATATTTCTTCCTCAATTAAAGCAAATTTTTAAAATTTTTAGGTTTTTTTTTTTTATTTTATTTTTAATCTTAGGAAAAGTCGCATAAGAAAAATAGCATAACATTGAAGAATCTCATTCAGAAGCAATATTTTGGTTTGTTGCTTTTTTAATGTTAGATGAAAAGTGGAAATACTGTAAAGTAATATCAAAATCGTCAGACAAATAAAGTTAAGGTACTGTTCCATAATAATTCCACTCTTGATCCCAAATAAATAGCAAGTTTTTACGGAGTAGCGAAATTAATATAACGCAGATACGATAATTTTATTGGCTCTTAAAATATTTTTAATTTATACTAAATTGAAACTTTGTGCAAAAATTGACTAAAAGTGATAAAGAATGGTAAATAAGCTAAATCTAGTTGGTGCAAAAGATTTATGGTAATTTTGTCGTTTACGGTCACAAATCACCAAGGGGGTAAAAAAAGAAACTAAATACAGCAAAATTTAATTTTGTCTCATTGAAAAATAAATAAAGGTATTACATTATACCTACGCAATCGATCGCCGATGCGATTGCTAAACAGTTTTCACTAGAAATAAACAATGGCGTTTAAATCATTTTTTATCAATAAGTGATAATTGCTTAGTTAATAAAATGTAAAATTGCTTACATTATTTTTTAGTGGTTTCTGAAACGTTAACATTTTTAAACAATACATGATGCATATGGAATATTTAGGACAATTATTTACGATTTTGTTCTTTCTCGTTATGGCGTTTATAAAAAACGAGGCCGCTTTTTAATACATGTTTTATAAATTGCTTTTTGTGTGTTTCCTTCGTCGATCCCATATCAGCCAACCTCAGAGGGGGGGGGGGAATCTGCAGATTTTACTGACTTTTAGAGGGAAAACCAAGAATTACTAGCGGCATTTTTGCTTGAAACAGAATGTTCAAAACGCTAGTACTGCAAAAAGACAATTTTAAACTTTAGATTATGTATTCTGAGAATGATTTACGCTAAAAATATTTTGTACTAATCTCAATCTTTAAATAAAATATTCAACTTTTTGAAGAAATTATGAAAGATAAAATATACAACATGTGAAAAAAATAAACACCAACGTTTATGTCCCAATATTTCATAGGGAAGCTTTAACTTATCTAGGGAAATTTATAAATATTAAACTTGTTAAAATTGCATAAAAATATAAAATATATCACTAAATAAATTTAATTCAGTGACAAATACTTTGTTTAACGGAAATATTTTCCTAAATAAATTATTAATATTCCTCCTAATTGTGAACTGCTTATGAAAACAGTCACCTGGTGTCTACTCTGAATGCTAATGACATGACTGCCAACTCTTGGCAGCCTTTTGGTTAGTGTCATCCTCCTGCAGCTAAATTTTTCACTTAAATTGGAAAAAATCGGTAGCTTTTCAAACATTATAGGGAAATCGGAAAAAATATGAAAATTCCGGAGTTACCCCGATATAATCAGTAGAGTTGGAAGGTATGGATCGCTATTCTGATGAATCAATCGAAAATTCCACTTATCGCGAAAAGCATTTAGTTAAATTTTAACAAGTTACTATGTAACATGCAAAATTATTTTTGTAAGCATATTGGCAGAAATTGAGTTAAAAAGAAATGACCAAATTTCAAATTTTGAATTTGTTTCGCAATACGTGATACTTAAACATTCTATCCCTAGAATAATGCACACACACATTACATACCTGTTAACCTAGGAGGAAAGAAATAAGTAGATTATACTGATTTTGAGGGGGGGAAATTAGGAGACAATACATTCACTTTCTGAGAATGATTTGTGTTAAAAATATTTTATGCATATCTTAATTCTTTTAATAAAATATTCATCCATCTTATAAAGAAACTGTATAAAATATAAAAGAATATACTACATGTAAAAAATAAACATCAACGTTTATGCCCCAATATCTATTTTATAGAATAACTTTTACTATACTAATGCAATTTATAAGAAGTTAAACTTATAAAACTACGTAGAAACATGAAAAATAAACAAATAAAAACTAATTTAATTCAGTGACAAGTACTTTCTTTGAAGGAAATATTGTCCAAATTAAATTACTAATTAGTATTATTCCTCTTAATTGAACTGCTTGTGTAAACAGGCACCCGGACCGTAAAGTTATATGATTGCGCACTCGTAGGAGTGTAGGCGACCAAGTGATTACAGCGCCATCCTCCCACGGCGGACTCGGTTTGGTTTGGTTTGTTTGTCGCTCAACGGTCATCTTTTGCACACGAGGGCTAATTAGACCGGGATCTACGGCTTAAAGTGGATTCCGAACCACTACAAACATCCATGCCCAAGGTGGGATTCGAACCCACGAACTGTTGAACCGAAGGCACGGCGGACTCGGAGAAAAATAAAAAAATTTATAATATATATATAATCAATGTATTAATGCGCTTTCTGTTGACTACTTAAACTTCTAAAACAACTCTATAGACTTTTCCAACAAAATTTCGGCTGTTTAAGTTTTTCACTGAAATTGCCAAAAAAAAAATCAGTAGATTTTCATATATTATCGGGAAATCGGGAGAAATTATGAAAAATCAGGAGTTTCCCGATAAAATCAGTAAAGTTTGGTTGATGAAAAATCAGGAGTTTGGTGTGTATATATATATATATATATATATATATATATATATATATATAGATAGATATATAGATATATACACACAGAAAGAGGATGAAAAATAAGAATAACTTATTTAGATAGGATTAAAGTACTAACCTTCTTCGGAATCAACTTTTAAATTATCTGTAATTACTTTACTATGACTTGAGTTTTCTGTGGAAAGTTTCGCTGTGAAATCCATTTCACTTCCCACACAATTTCTAAGAAAGTTTGACATCATATGTTCCTCAGATTTCAAATGCTTAAAAAAGTCACTTTTAGATATGAACGAGGTTTGGCATCCCTTGCAAAAGTAGTCCTTCTTTTGATCTATAATGTATTCAGTCTCTTCAAATTTAAAAGAAAATGTTTTTGCTTACTTTGATGTATGGGATCTTGCGCATGACAAGGTAGCTCATCTTTATAATTTATGACAACAGCGCATGCGTTACAACGAACTCCTTCAAATATATCACTTTTTACATACTCAAGCTTGTTTTCATTTCTAGCGCCCCCTTCTAGGATATGATTAGCAATATTCAACTTCTGTAAATGATTTTGATCCATAAAATGATACAAAATATTTTCTGGTTGTTCCAGATTGTATCCACACAATTTACATTCAGGAGGAATACATAATTGTTCGATTTTACTATTCACGAACTTACTTCTATCTTTCTCAAAGTGAGATAGCATTTCTTCAAACGAATTCGTAGAAAATACTTTGCAAACCATACATTGGTATAGTTTCCATGATCTAGTTTCAACCTCCTTCAATGGACTTTCGTTCTCTGCTGCTACTGATTTAGAAACGTTAATCGAATCTGATGAAGAGGATCCATCAACAGTCGATCTCTTGTACGTGGACGAGAAAGGAAATAATTTTTTAATTACCATTTTCATTTTTTGACTCAAATTTTCAGTTACATGTGCAGATTCGAGAGAACTTTTGAAAATAGGATGGCAACGTGCTTGCTGCAGTGCTATTACTTGGAAAGCATGCTTCTTATTTAGTTTTAAGTAGTCAGTATAAATATGATTGGAAGATAAATGTTCCTGGAAATCTTTCGACGTATCTGTCTTGAAACCACCTGTATCACAACTGAAACTGGATCTTGAAGATAAAAGATTACTTTTAACTTTTTTCTTTTGCAATCTAGTATTGAATTCTGCTTTGCGTTTAACGTTGCTTTGTTTATCATCTGGAGTTGTTTCTTTGGAAGAATCTACCTTTTTGTAACATAGATAGGAAGGATCGTGTAAATAGCCATCGACGTTAGTTATTACAGTGCTTTGTAATTGTTCATCTTGCAACTTATTTTTATCAGTAAGTTTTGGTATTGATGAAGCCATGATGTCTTGAGCACTTGAAGAAATCAAAGAATTGCCATTAGAATTATTTTCACTTAACGGTTGTGAACTATTTCGTTCAGTTTCTGCTTGCATATTTAACACTTCATTATCTTGACTTGTTTGAAAGAGATTTTGTAACTCCTTGATTATTGAATATACTGAAGGTTCTTTTTCAAGACCATTTTGATTTCTTGTAGGCAAGTTATTGGAATCCTTAGTAATTGTAAAATTCGACTCGAGTGCAGTCAATGGACTTTCACTTGGTATTTGCTCGTTGATTGAATTTGGAACCAAGCTTACATATTTATCAGACCTCTCTAAATAATAATGGTCTTGAAGAAAGTTGTCACCATTAGTTATTTCAGTGCTTTTTAACTGTTCGCATTGGAGGTCATTGATTTCGTTCAACTTTGGTGTTGCACAAGTTCTACCGTTTTGATCATAAGAAGTCGAAGGTTTTTCATTTAAAATGTTTTCAGTATACGGTTTTAAAATATTTCTACATTTAGGTTCAACATTTGAATTCTCATCTTTTTTTCTTGTGTGATGTGAACTTTCTGTTGTTGCACTGATTCCTAAACTCATTAGTTTTAATGCATAAATCGGATCAATCACAGGTTTTTCGGTTAAGTTATTTTCAATTATTGATAGGGAGTTATCTTTGTGTTTACTTAATTCTTTGGCATACGCATTATCATTAGAAAAATGTTTTATTGAATCAGTTTTAGATCTAGTAGTAGTAAAATTGGATTTTAGAGTTTTGCTCTTGGTATCTTGTTCAAAAGATATCTTTCTTGTAGATAATGAACTGCTATCACTAATTGAATTCCCATTATTTGTACGTTTTCTATGTGACTTGAATTTGCTTTCCGTTATCTCAGAAGTTTCTCCTTGAAGAGAGGGATTATTCACGTTATTATATTTGATCAACTTCTCTGGCTCTTTCACTGTATTAGGAGGCGTAGTGTACGCTTCCAAAACCTCGCTGTTTAGAGTAGGAGAAAAATTTTCTGAAAAAGTCTTTGGATGAATTTCGAATTTATTTTCCCTCAAAGAGGCTACAGACAAATCTATAACTGAAGTACAGGTTGGATAAGAAGTATATCTTATTGACGGGCACCCATGACGACTTTCATACGCTAAAGCAGTGGGTCTCACAGGAGATGTCTGCCATTGGACCCGAGGTGCAGAAAATGGAAAATTTATATTAGGATTTAAATCCATCCTTCTCAAATCTGGACAAGATAGAGCAGGAGTTGCAGGATTAAAATTTTCTGTATGTCTTTGCATCACAATAGCAGTTATATCACAATTTAAGGATACGTAGCTGCTTTGAATTTAGGATTTGCGTTCGTAAAAATGAAGTACACACGGATAACTTTACTTTTTCAGTAGCTATTCTTTAACTTTTATTCCAATCAGAACTTGCCAATTTTGATGAATGCATCTAAAATGTTGCAGAAAGGGCAAATAAGTATTTATTAAAAACAGAAATATCAAATATTGTTTCAGTAAAATTTAAAAATTTGATTGGTTGTCAGAAACACACATATTCAGAACAGAACGCTCATAAAATATAAGATTAAGATAAAACTACAAGAAATATCGAATGGGAAAAAAAAAAAAGAAACAAAATTTCAACTTTCAAAATTGTCCTTTAATTTAGTATGTATTCTTGTTTTTTTATTTCAGTATAATTATATATATATATATATATATATATATATATATATATATATATATATATATATACTTATATATCAGATAAAGTTATAAAGAAATTCCTACTTTATACCCTCTACCCTATACCTACTTGAAAATTTTTAAATAATTAAAAATTCATCAAAATATCGATATATTATGAAACTCGACCTTTGAATACGGAAATAAGAAATACACATTTTCCTATATATATAGTAAATATATAATTTCCAATTCCAGTAAGTGTATAATTTTTTAAACTTATTTTGTGGTTGAGAAAAATAGGTTCTTTCAAGATAATCGCAAAATGGAAAAAATATGTTACTTATGACTCTCGGACAAACGGAGATCGCTAGCTGAAGGCAATGTGAAATTAAGTCAGAGCGGTACGTCTTTCACATTCGTGCTACTCTGATTCAATGAATGTACGACTTTACTCTAAAATTCCTCCGCACCCAAAGAGGATCCGCTTCCTCAATTTGACTTTGATCTGGTGGGGGAGGAAATTTTCTCCAGACCTTTACATCCATGGTAATGGATCAACGACAGACTACAGGACTTACGATATCCGTACTCATTAAATTTGTAGAATTGAATGAACTCGATGGGTCTTTGGCGGCATTGGGAATCAAACCCAACCCTTCCGGACAGAAAGCCAATGCTCTAACCACTATACAATATTAAGCGTGGAAATTATATACTTACCAGAAAAATTCTTTCCAGTTTCAGTAGGTATATATATTTTTGTAATTTCTTTAAACTTAATTTTTGTTGAAAAAATGGCTTCGTTCAAGATAATCTCAAAATGGATCCACTGAAATCCTTTTCTGGATACACCACTGCGCATATGCCCCTCGATAGGAAAAAAATTGCACTGTATTTATACTTTGAAGACATTTTTAGACAATTTTTAAATAAATTAGTTTTACTTTTCAGAAATTCTTTTTTGGCTGAAAAAATGTGCATTTTAACATTGTGAAATTTGTATCAACTATTTGCAATAAAATAAAACTTTGAAATGCTATAAGGAAATTAAATGCTATTTTATACTGTTAAAAAAAAAAACTACACGTGATCTCAACAATTTGATGAAAATACTTATAACAGACGCCATAAAGTAATACAAAAACTCAAATTTGCTAAACTTATTTGATATCAATAATAATTTTTATTCAAAATAACTCCTCAGATATTTCATATGACATATAACAAAGGCAAAAGAACAAACTATATCATAAAACTATACTTAAAACATCGATACATTTGCGGCAAGATTTCTCAATATGGCCCTTATTAACATCCCTTAAAGGAGCTGTGGCGTCATTTGCGTGTAACATCGGGAGAAAAATGATACAAACACACATTCTAACAGGTGTATGTGACCTAAGTCTCGTTTTCAAATGGTAACATAGAACGAAAGTATGGTAAGTATACGATACCTTACAAGTGTGATATTTGACTGAACAAAGTTTGGCTTGTAACAAACCTAATATCTTTATGGTTCTGAGGTTCAACTTTTGTTCAGTTAATTAGAAATTTTCTTCATTAAAAAAGTTAATTTCGGAAAACTAATCTATTTTTTTGTTTTGAATTTATGATTTCATTCCTACTTCCTAGAATGACAGTTCAGGAAGTATAAATATAAACACTAAATATTCTACTTGCATAGCGTTAAAAATTTCTAAAAAGCAATTGGTTAAAAATCCCCTTTTTTTTGGAGGAATAAAAAGTGGTTAGATTCAAACTCAAATCTTACCCAAAAATAATCCTTTAAAACTATAAATTACACTTAAGTTTTAAATTTGATTGCTATAAATATTTTATTGGGAGGAAGAGAACTAACATGAATTATATTGTGACATTCTTTCAGTATTTCAATACTACTTATGTCAATGTGTTTTTATTCACACAAATAAACAATTCCTTCATTTGAAAGAGGAAGTTCCTTTGTGGGGTAAATTATCTTGTGCCATACAGATTGCTATGCTATGATTTATTATCAGTAGTACTATGAACTTCATTGTACTACTGATAATCAATCATAGCAATCTGTATGGCAGCATAACGAATTACTGGACACCTGTTTCAACCGACTCATAGCTGATTCACCTTATTACATGCTATAAATCTGAGCTTAAACACCTGATTTTCAAGAAAGAGAAGCTAAGCTGCAAGAAAAGTGGCGCATATGTACTGATCAACATCACTCAATACCCAAGGACGCTTGCACTTTAAAAAAATTTGTGTTTATATATAATCCATTGTTAATCTTTAGTGGTCTAAATCGATTATTTAATTACTATTGGAGACAAATTTATATAAAATTGAAATTCGTGAAAATGGAATTTAAAACGAAAGGAATCTACTATATGACTTTAAATCAAGGCGTAAATGTCTTTTTTAGATATAAGAAAGCAACATAATATAAAGTATTTTAATCTTTTTCAGCTGCATATAACTATAATAATCGATAACTATAATAATCGATAACCAAGTAAGTTATGATAATTAGATGTATTTATATAATTTTACATATTAATACATTCGTACAATTTTACTATATTCGACCTAAGTCCCTACCATTTACCTAATATCTTTACACTGTACGCCCAAACCACTGTATAAATGGACACTCATATATAAGTATACAAGTAAAATATTGGCATTTCTTACATTATGTTAATGAGATTCACGCCTTTCATACAGAGAGTTAAGCTGAAATAGAAAATTAATTTTAGATTTCCTATTAATATATAAACATGCATTAAATAGCAGGAACATTTCATATACTTTACAATTTCCATAGTTTTGGGCGAAATATTAATACAATATAAAATATAATGAAAGAAAACAAAAATGAAATAAAACATCTGTTCTAAAAAAATAATTTATAAGTTTTAAAGTTTGAAATTATATTCTTTTATAAATGAAAATATCTTAAACTTATTAAGGTAATTTATTTGATATGAAAATTAGAAATGTAACATGAAAGAAAAAGACTATCATTTTCATAAAAATATAAATATATTAAAAACCAATGAAATTTTTCTTCTGTTTTGCTATTTTTACTTACATGCTCATAAATTTGATTTCAACCATATTATATGTACATATATATATATTACACGAATGATTAATAAATATTACCAATTATTTTTGGCCAAATACGTCTTTGCATAGTATTTTTCAACTTTATTTTCAAATGATGAGAAGTAAGAAGAAAATTTAATTAGGATAATATATTTAGGAAAATTAATAGAATTATTGATTTAAATTATGTATAATATTAATGATGATTTCAGAAGCATTAAATAAGCCAAAGCCGAAATAGAAAGGCTCACCGTGATTTAGCGGTAGGATAGCGGTCTTCAGAGGATAAGGTCCCGGGCTCTATCCCGGCAACTTTTGAACAGCGGGAGATGGATGCTTCTGCATGCTTGTGAGTTTTCTGTCATTTGTGAATACGGTACAGTACCAATGACGGTATTTTACGCAGAAAATTTTAAAACGACTTTTTTTCCGGAAATTAAAGTCCTTAAAAAAAATTAGAATTTTAATGTTTGCAAAGTGCGAACTGCTTTTATTCATAAAATTCTTATAGAGATGTAAATAATTGTAATATTTAGGATTTTTCGATTATGTAAACTTTCATTTATATATAATTCAAAGTTTATAATTTATTATTCAAAGTTCCAAAGTACAGTCGTGTATCACAACTGTAACTCCTTTAATAAAGATTCTATATGAAAAATATAACTTAATTTCCTTTTAAAAAGACTTTCATTTGATAATATTTAAGAAAATTTTAATGGTGAAATGATATGGATGGAGATGGATTTCGTCATGACAACTTGTAAAATTTTAAAAAGCATTTTAGATAATCTTTTATTAATATTCATTAAATTTAACAATAGTCATCATTGTTTGAACAAAGTTTAACTAAAGCTGGATGGAAATGGATTTCAAAATCACAAAAATCAGTATCATTTAAAGCAAGATAGAGATTAAAAATTTTTTTTTAAAAAAAATATTAGATTTAATGTATGAAAAAGTTTATTTTCTTTTATAATATACAAGTTTATGTAGTTGACCTTATCATAAGAGAAAATTTCTCATACAAAGCGATTAACTTACTGCATGAATCAGAATTAAAAAGAAAGGGATAAGCAGCTGAAGAAATTGATAAATTTAAAGCAATATTTGGAAACTAAATTTCAGTTCGCTATATAAATTAAAGATTTTTAATTATAGAACTTTTAATTTGTGAAATTTTTCTAAGATATTTCATTAGGAAGAAAATAGTTATTACTTAATTGAAACATAAAAATATTATTTAAAAAACCAAGTAATTCATTTCTATGAATTGTAAAACCCCTGATATATTAAAATTTAGGATGAATAAGTTTTATTAAGATAGAAAAATAGCTAAATAATAAAATTTGAGAATAACATATGGTTATAACTAAATATTATTATTAACTAGCAATGAAGATTAAACTTGGATTTATTGAATGATACTCATAAAATTTATGAAAATATTTAAAGGAAGCAAAATCCATTTTAAGTGACATTATAATAAAAGATTTTCTACAGTAAAATATTTAAAAAAATTTTTTTAAAAATACATATTAGAAAAAAAATTGATATATATTTTTAAATACTACTAAATAGTTATCACATTTAAGCGATATGAATTAATGTTAATAAATATTTTAGTTTATAAGATTTATAAAAGCATTTTTATTATGTAGTAAATAATTATACAAATTAATTAAATTATTGTAAGCGAAAATGTAATTGAAAAATACAAATGATAGATACCAGTAGAGGTAGATTATAAAACTGAATGTGTTAAGATGTAGTTAAAATTTGTATACTAGGTTCAAATATTGACAATGTGTGGCAAGAAGAAACATCTTCAGCCAGAAGAATGATTCGAAATTTTAACAGGATGCATTTGATGATACGCATAAAAAATATACATTTAAATAATATATTGTGTTGTTCGGAAAGTAATTTCGTTTTTCCTTGGATTAGCTTTTTGCTAGTGAAAACCAACCACTTTATAACTGTGGAATCGTGCTACTACCAGAAAGATGGTAAAAGCTATTGGACTAGAATGAACAATATGCAATGCAATACAATATTTGCTGTAATGACTCTCCCAACAACCCAATATTATTTTTCTTCACATATTCTATATTTAGTATACTCATTTTTATAAATCATAAGCATTTTGCCGATTATGACTCGATCAGCATTGGTACATTATAAAATAAATTAGGGAAGTAAGTCTAAGGTTTGTTAGGTGCACTAGCCGTAAGGTCATTAAATTCATTTTGATAATAATTAACAACATAATACTGGATTTGACATAATTATTAAGGCAAACTCAAAGAATATTTAGTGGCATTCTGATTTTAGGTGCTCCCAAAAGAAGTACACATCAGGGTATCAAAGTTTTGACAATAATGAAAGAGTGAGGTAAAATATAGCATAAGTCAAATAAAAGAGCAATTTACAATTATTTACATAAGTGGTTTCTTGTTAGAAGGAAACGAATAAATCACACACAACACAAATAGAAATTATGAAAAAAATCATTAAATGTTTAAATATATTTATAAAAAAGAGAGAACTAACCTTCTATAAACTCTTTCGTTTAACTGAACACACACAATCCAGTCTTCATTGATTTATATTTGGACATGGTCATTCATTCATCCTGGAACATTTTACATCCTTCCCCTGTGGCTACTTCTTTAAGATTGAAACGAAAAGGGATTTGAACTCCAGCAAATCAGGTTTTGAGGACCACATTTCCCGAGTATCCCTTCTAATCTCCTGCTGAAGATTTCGTGACAACTTCTTTATTTTTAAATTACACCTGCATAATTAATTTTGGATATTCAGTTACCAATTTATGAAAGAGTAAAATGGCAACTGAAAACTTCTCCCAGTTTTTTTTTTTAAAGAAAATTTGCGAGAACACCGATGGCATCAATATTTTACAAATCAAGACATTATTTTCATGGGTTATATGTATGAAAAATCTGCTTTATTTCAACAAAAATCCATCTGTGTAGTTAAATGATTCACAAAAAGTATTACAAATAAGAAAATTTTAAAGAATAAATTTGCATAAAACTCTAACAGCATAAACAGATTTTAAAAAAATAACTATAAGGACAAATTATAGTTACTTTTTAAAACTGAATTATTAAACATGAATAAATTATATTAAATCAAGTATTTATTTTGCTGAGTATATGAAAATTAAATCTTTTTGGAGTATAATAAAGAAAATGATGTCTTTGTTTAATTGTATGAATAGCTGAATATAAAAAAAATAGACATTACTAATCAAAATTATTTTAGCAAATTTTAATATAATTTTATATAAAGTATTAGAAAGAAATTACGCTGATGACATTGAAAATACAACACCATAAAGGATTGAAGATGAAGCTAAGATAACTATATAAAATTAAATTTAGCTGAAATATATTCCCGAAATGATAGTTCTAGTAGTGATGAGAAAATAATAGATGTTAATAATCTAAAAAGAACCAAAAAAACTTATAAATGCAAATGATTATTCTTTGCATCTATCAACTTCTTTGGTTCTTTATTTCATTAATTTTAATGATTTTAAAGTAGTAAATAAAAAGCATAGGATAAGGCAACATTAAAAAACCAAACATGACAGTTTCAAAAGAGAGTAAATAAGGTTAGCTAAATGATTTAAAACTGTAGGTGCGGTTCAAACTAAAAATAAACTTTCAAACTTAACTGTCCTGGAGCTCCCAAAACTAAGTTAAAACTAAAAAAATGTAACTGAAAAAAATATAAGCCCAATATAGTTGTCCCAATAACTCTAAACTCAAAAAAGTATTAAACTCTAAGGCAATAATTATGATGCTAAATAAAGATGAATTCCAATTTAAAGAGACAGGAGAAAATTTAAATCTTTCCAAAAATAGTATTGATAACTATAGAGAAATAACTAAGATTTTAAAAGAAAATAAAATTGATTACTTTTAACACTTCGGGCTAATGAAAAACCGGTTAAAATAGTAACAAAAGGCTTAGCCATTAATACTCCAGTTGAGAAAATTAAGGAAGAATTAAAAAAAACTCTATTTCACAGTTGAGAAGTAACTCAACTTAATTGACCCGGCTCCACTTTAAATGTTTCAAATCCAATTAAGGAAAACTGAAAATATTGAGGAAGTTTATAAACTTGAAGAGACAGAATATTGTAATGTGACTATCTCTGTTTTATGTGTGTGTGTGCGTGTGTGTGTACGTGCGTGTGTGTGAGCCAGTCTAAGCCAAGAGTGGAGCTTTTCAGCGCTAAAATCGTCAAGGCTGGAATCACGGCTCATCCGAGTGCCACATTCAACCTAAATGCTTAAGATGTGCAGGTACCTATCAAACAAGATAAGTAATAACAATAAAAAAGCTGAGGAAAAACCTAAATGTGTAAAATATGGAACAGTTTGTACTAAATGTGCTAACTGTGGAAAAAACTAAAAAAATTAATTTAATCTCCCTAATCAAACCCAACAAAGTATTACGTTAGGGAATAAGTTTGTAGAGAGCGTTTGTAGAAAACACTCTTTTTTAAACAAAAAACAATTATTATATCAATAAGTGAATCAATTATATTCACCGTTGTTGTTTACAACCTCTTCCCACCTCACGACCAATTTGTTTTTATGCCATTCCGCCAAAAATCATCTAGTTTGGTGTCAAAGAAGTTGTTGAACCACTTTTTAAAGAACCTCTTGATGCACATGAAATGCTCGAAGAGGATGCCTCAGTCAACAAGGAGCTCTACATTGACCAGCTACACCGCGTGAATGAGGTTATTCGACTGAAAACACCTGATAGACATAGTCAAACCATACTCCTTCACGACAACGGCAGTCCCCAGGTTGCATAAGTCGTCAAATCCGCACTCCAAGAGCTCGAATGGGAGGTCCTTTAGCATCCGCCTTATATTCCGGACTTTACACCGACCGATTACCATCTTTTTCCCTCCTTGTCAAACCATATGAAGGGCGTTACCTTTGATAACTGTCATTACAAACTGGCTCAACAATTTCTATGACACCAAACCAGGCAATTTTTGGCGGAACGGCATCAATAAATGGGTCGAGAGGTGGGAAGCGGCTGTAAGTAGCAACGGTGAATATATAATTGATTAACTTAATTATAAAATTATTGTTTTTTGTTTAAATAAGTCTTTGGTAAAAGCACTACGAATTTATTTCCCAACCTAATAATAATAATTTAATTAATGAAAATACTTTTCGTAATTTGAGAGAAGTAATAAGATTTTTAATATAATAATTATTACATTCGGATGAAACTTTAAAGAAATAGATGATTACCTAGAAAGTATAGATAACTAAGCAAACAAACTTTACATCTTGGTTAATTTTATGCAGCAAAATAATAAAGGGAACTTAATACTAATAGTAATTTATAAATTAAATGGTTTCTTAATATGCCACTGTGGAACTCT
Organism: Latrodectus elegans; assembly: GCA_030067965.1. NCBI lineage: Eukaryota > Metazoa > Arthropoda > Arachnida > Araneae > Theridiidae > Latrodectus > Latrodectus elegans. The sequence goes on from CM057821.1 coordinate 26,839,322, forward strand.
GCAATGGTTTAAAAAAAAATTCAGAACTAAGAATTTTCGTAAATGATAAAAATCTAGTTATAATTCTTCAAGAAACCAAATTGAGTTCCGACGAACACCTTAAAATTGGAAATTATAATTTTTATCACACACCCAGAGCAGGATCTAGATTCGGAAGTACAGTGATTTAAGTTAAAATTATAACCCATTTAAAAAAAAAAATCCCATCTATTACTTATACAAATAGATTTTTCCTCGATTGAGATCCAAATTAAAACAAATTTAAATATTCAAAGTCCACTTTATATAAGACATAAAAGTGGAGATTCAATATTTACTTTAGCTATAGGAAATCTGTTAAGTCTAATAACAAAATTTTAGCCGGAGATTACAATTGTAAACGTGGGAATCCTGATTGTCCTAAAGCGAATAGTAATGGTAACCATCTTTTTAACTTTATTGAAAAAGCTAACTTAAATATAATTGCACCTGATACTCAAATTAGACTTTCTAATTAATTCAGCCAATGTAATTGATATTGCAATAACCAGAGATTAACCTTAATTTCACAGCACAATCTATTGACAATCTTTCGTTTAACCATAAACCAATGATTTCTTTTGACATGAATTAGCCAATTCAGAAAATTAAAAAGTTAAAAACAAAGGATATATCACGGAAAATTTAAGCAAAATCTTAATTTTTCACCAATTAAAAATATTGCATATCTGGACAAGAGTTGAGGAATTAACATAAAATTAAAGAAGCGCATGTTGAGGCATCGGCAGTAATTAAACCCCGACATAATACCCTCCATACAAATAATTACTAAGACTTTATAGTAAAATAAGAATTGTGCATGACTGTAATCAAAGCAAATAAAAAAATTTAGATTTAGACCCACAAGAGGGCACTTGTGGGTCCAAATTTTCTCTTTGGTAAGCCGCTCGTGAACTTAAAAGAAAACAAATTTATATTCCACCCTTAAACATAAGTGTGACAATAGTATATAATTAACAAAACCGCATACTCAGGTTGGTTGGTTGGGTTCTTTGGCGCAAAGTCCAAAAATGGACATGCTACGCCAACATTATTATTTTTGTATTTTTTTTTTTTTTTTTCCAAAAACCCAAGCAACTTTTAAAATTTAAAAACCAAAAATCAGTGTATATATAATTTTAAAATCCAATAATAAAACAAGCAAAAAATTATATAATTTTAAAACTTAAGATAGAAATTAAATATAAGGTAAAAATCCAATTGCCCTTAAAAAAGCGAATAGGTTTCTATGGGGTTGATCCCCTATTAAATCAAACAAAGTTAAAATATCAGTACTAAAAAAGTGTAAACGTTGTTGGTTAAAATCTATACATGAAATTAAAATATGATAAACAGTTTACGGTTCATCACACGTTTCATACCAAGGATTTAATATTCACTCAAAAACAAATGTGTGACAACTCAAAACAATGAAACGTGTGTGTCCGATACGAAGGCGAGTCAATCTAACATCTGCACTTCGTAATGGTAAAATTGTTAATGAGGTGAGAGATGAAAAAATGCTATGGAGTTTGTTTCCGACCTGTAAGTTCCATGATTCTTCCCAAAGAGAATAAACACTTCTTTTTATACACTTTCTCACATCTGAGAGCGGAATCGATGGTAAAATTGGATCTGCTGCAGCCTTAGCAGCTGCATCCGCTCTTTCGTTTCCATAAAGACCTACGTGATTTGGTATCCAACAAAATATTATTTTACCGCATACCCCGAAAAGGATAAAGTTGAAGTAATAGCTGATAGTTTATAAAACGATTTAAAAACAGTAGCTGTCAACAATACACCAATTATTAAGAATTACTGAAAATATACACATGCAGGATTTAAACTCCAAGAAAATACAGGAGCAGTACTTTTAAATATCGTGAAAGCATTTGATAAAAAGAAGTTTAATGGTTTAATATATAAAGTTTTCTAAGATTCCTAGGTAATGTAATTAAAACCCATTTAAAATAGAAAATTTCAAATTAGATAAAGATAACTTCTCAGAAATTAGGAACATTTTTACCATAAGGCAGTCAATTAGAATCCATTTTATTTTTAGTAGATAAATGACCTATCCCAAAACAAGCGAATTCAGTCTTAGAACTTCTTGCAGACGAAACAAAAATATTAGCTAAAAATAAGGAATTAATCGTGAATACTTAAGTCATGGGTTCCCAAACTTTTTTTCTCGTGGACCACTTTCAGAGTTTTACTATTTTCGGTAGACTGCAAGAGAAAGACGAAGCTATACCAGCTTTGGAACTTCAGACTGGCCTTGACTGTTTGCACGATAGGAGAGTTTTTGCTACTTTGGTTCTTGGTGAAAGGTTACTACGTAGGGATGGTTTTTGGACTAACTACCGATCAAGCACTCTGAGACTAAAAACATAATGAACATTTTTATCAGAATTCCAGAGAATTTCCAGCTCACTTGGCACTCCAGGTAATAGAGCCCTTACAACCAGACTCCCTGTCTTCCCAGGTATGCTGAAATATGCCCCCTCCCCTGTCTTCGACCTTGTCCTTCCTGACCAGAAGGGAGTCTCCCCTCAGACAGAACTCAGGGCTGCTGCTCTTGCTTCTATTAATGAGAGATACCCACTCGACAATTGGATGCACGTTTATACTGACGGATCAGTTGAGAGAAGTACTGGGAGAGCGGGAGCTGGCGTCTTCTCCAAATTTTTCCAACTCAAGGAGCCATTGGGAAAAAACTCAGACAATTTTGATGGAGAAATGTATGCAATTTACATGGCTCTCAAAAAAATTTAAGATTTCTCTGAAATGAAATTTGTCCTCCTTGTTGACTGTCAGACTGTCATTCATACAGTGACAAATTATATTCTCCTACCTACATCTATAGAATTTAACTGTAAGACCATCATTGACACTTTACTGTCTGCGGGAAAGGAAATTACTTTACAATGGATCCCTGGCCATTGCGGCTTGCCTGGTAATGAAAAAACAAACAATCTCGCGAAAGAGGCTTCTTTTTTAAAACCTCCAGATACTCCTACTGGCCAGAGAAATGTCAAACTCCTTCTAAAACGAGTTATCCATCACCAGCGAAAAATTTATTACAAAGAGAATGCAGTTGATACCTCTTGGAGGACCCTGCTGAGCTCATGTATCCCCAGAGATCTACCTAGATCTATAGGGGTCTCCTGATTCAGGTTACTTACTGGGCATTATTTTCTCCAGAAACATCTATATCACATAGGGCTTGTGGACTCAACCGACTGCATTTTATGTAGGGAACATGTTGACATGGATGGCGAGCATATTTGGAAATGTTCTGCCCTCCAGGAAGCCCGTACTTTTTCACATTTCAAGACGCTCTACACTCCTGGAGATACTTCTTTTCTTTATTGGACTGCAAGACTTATTATGCTCGAAAGAGCCAACATAAAGACGTAATTAAAAAAAAAACATTTTCGGTAGACCCTCTGTTGCAACATTTCTACTATATTCCCAAAACTCCTAAAATATATCACCCTAAATTGGATTAAGAAGAAAAAAAGTAGCACATTTTCTTTTTCATGTCCTAGTTATTCAAATAATACTTGTGGTTCTACAAAATTATAAACATTTATTAATACAAACAATTAACAATTGACAAAAAATCAACAATGAACTCTGAAATTTTAATGAACAATTAAAAAAAAATAGTCATACGTTTTGTTCTTGGCATTCTTATTTATACTAATGTAGATTGCAAGCACTCCGCGCAAGTCCATTTCATTCCTTTGCAGGTCCAAACAAGCATCCTGAACGAGCGGGTGCACGGGTGGCACTTTGCAAGTTTCGACATGTGATATACACTTGTACTAATATCTATTGTTCCATTCAATTATGTGTTTGAACTGAGTTTCGAATATTTTTGTGTACCTACCTAGTAAGTGATGTTACCGGACTACTTGATAGGTAAATCCAAGCCAAAATTTTTGTTCTTTATTATGAAAACAAGCAGAAAAGTTTTCGTGGACCCCCATTTACAACTTGTGAACCCCTGGTTTCTTTACAGGTCTACGTAGACCCCCGTGTAGTCTCCTATGGACAACTGGGGATCCCTCTAGATCAATTTGGGAGCCTTCATCTTAAATGAACACTTAAATAAACTTAACACCTGATTTGATGCATGGAAAATAGAATTGAATGTAGGAAAACTCAAGCAATAGTTTTTTCTAAAGGAAATAAAATGCCGAATAATTTTAAAACTAATGTATGAAAACCCAAGCAATAGTTTTTTCTAAAGGAAATAAAATGCCGAATAATTTTAAAATTAATGTATGAAAAACCAAGCAATAGTTTTTTCTAAAGGAAATAAAATGCCAAATAATTTTAAAATTAATAAACTAGTCACTTACGGTCTAATGAAGTAGAATACTTAAGATTAACTTTAGATACGACTAATTTTAAGTTCACTTTACGAAAGTAATTAAAAAAAATTAAGACATCACAGGCAGTTTTATACCCTTTGATAGGATACAAATTAGAATAAAATTTTAAAAAATAAACGTTTTTGTATAGGTCAATGTTACGTTCAGAGGCCAGAACATTAATTTCGTAACACTGTCTTGGTTCTTAAAAAATGTTGGAATTTTTTTTATATAACATTTATCTGCCTCATCTTTCTGGCTTGCATGAATTTGTTTCAGTGCCATTATTCTTCTGTGAGTCATTCATCTCAACATTCGAAATTAGTTTTTATCCAATGATTTACTCAAGCACTTGACCTTATCAAACATTATTTTTGGCGCAGTATATTCCTACCTGAGGATATTGCGCCTGTAAAATCAAAATTAATTAATCAATAAATCAACTCAGTAATACGAATGAATAACTTATCACAATACGATCAACAATGTAGGTTTGTAATATCATTAATTTTTAAATTTTATGATAGTTAAAAAATCTTTCAAAAGTTTTGTTTTATGATTTTAAATTTGAGAATTGTTTGGTATTAATAATGCTTTCTCTACCTCTCTTTGGAAAAAAATACCGTGAATTTTTTTTATTATTTAAAGCTTTTTTGCAGAATTTTGTTATTTACAGTGATGCTTAATATTTTTTCTAATGGCAGATTGTAGACAGTTACACAACTGCAACATAGTCTATTAATCTATTGTCCCCTGATACTAAGGAACCGGCCAGACACAGCGACCTCTTAGACGCAGAGGCATTGCCCCGGGTGCATCACAGGGGGTGGGCCACCATCGCACCCTCACACATGCCATAGGGACCCGTTTATAAGGTAGGCATCATTCATACTTCATTCACACACTAGAATACACACAAGGAAAGGACAAAGGAATCAATACACACAAAGAAAGGACAAAGACAGGATACAGAGAGAGAAAGTACATCCATACCTGAACCGGGATTCAAACCCAGAACCTCCTTATCCGTAGTCAGGCACGCTGACCACTAGACAAGTTGGCTGGCGTGATACATAATGTACATACATTGAAAATATACTTATAAATTGAAATAATGAAATTTGATTATTCATTATTTTAATTTTTATATGTTATACTAATTTTAAATTATTAAGGTTATATGAAAATTAAACAAATGAATAACAATAACAAAGTAATAAAACTTCGTAACAATTCAATAAAACTTTCTTTTCTAACTGTTCTGTTGAATTCATTTTGTTTGAGCTTTTTATAATAAATACGCACTTCAGTATTTTGCTTTCTAAATGTACATCTGCTGCGGTGCGGGACCGAGAATATTCTGGTTTTCCTTTCTTATGACACACGGAAGAGTGGCCTGTTTTCTGCGAAAAGTCCTTCCAAAAACTTTTGTTGTTGTTGCATCAGCATCCTTTTTTTAGCCTTGAGTTGGGCTCTACCAGTTAGATAGGAGCAGGCAGGCCAGTTGAAGTTTTCGTGATATTGAAGCAAGAACCAAGCAGAAGACCACCAATAGTTGGCTTGCCACCCCCAGAGGTATCATTTCACTATGAGGACATTGTAACCAAGCGCAGTATTAACATGTCCCAGCCGCTAAAGCGAATACGACGGATCTTCTATTAAGGAAGGATTCGAACTCACTACCGTACCGAAAGGTCGAGTGCAGATTGTTTAACAACCAAAGGCTGTTATGAGGCATTTTAATGACCACAGCATGTGGCTGAGATTGAACCTTATATTTCGAAGAACGGTACCCCACCACTAGGCCACAGTGAACTGAATGCCTTTTGCAGAAATCGAGAAAACATGTTCATAATTTGTTAATAACATTGAAACAATTTTTAAATATAATAAAAACCATGATAATATTTTATGTCGAACACACACACTCTACCTGTAAAGAATTATTTTAAAGACGTAGTTATTGTTATATTACAGTCTTAATTTTAATGACTTAATCGATAAATATTAATGAAAGAAAAATGGATGAGAAATATGTATATTGTGGTCATACAGAATATAGTTTGTTCACTTTATATAACATAATAAAAGTAATAATATTTTAGGTTATTTTTTTCAAACTGTAATAAGCATTCACATTATCTAATACTTAACGCATTCAATTCAATAAGCTACTCGCACCTTTTCTTAAAAATTTGGTTGTTTTTGATTTTATAGTAGCATATTTTCAACTACTTACTTTAGCCAGACGAATATGCTAAACATTTTCAGGTACTCACGAATTCACCCTAACCGCGTAGTGAGTGACACCCGAGTTCCTTTCTTTTCACAGCACATCATTTAAATGTTGCGACATTTAAATTTATGAAAATTTTAATGTTTACATATTTGCTAACGATGTTTTTGCTGTATCAAATATGAAACGTCTCATTCTTCGTCTTTTGGACGATAGAATGATTCCATATCCCGTTAACATTTTCAAAGTTTTGCATACAGCTTGTAGTTAGAAAATTATAGACTTTGTTTGTGTAATATGAGCATTTTGCAATCGTGACTTGTTGCTTTACAAAAAATTTTTTATCGTAATTAATTTTGGTAAAGTAAAAAAAAAGTTATAACAGAATAAAGATTAAAATCTTCTATTAATAAGATGTTTAAAACATATAAATATATTGAGATATATTTAAAATAATAGCACAAAACAAAACAACTATACTCCAATAAAAACAATTGTAACACAAAATAATAATAAAAAAAAAATATTGTTAAATTGATTGATTAATTCATAATAAATCTTATCAATTTGAGCGCTTAATAAAATTCAAATCAAATTGCGCATGAGTTTCTGTTTTCATACTTATTTTTCAAGGCATTAGTTTATTTTCTGAAATATGTATGCTTAATAATTCATCACATTTTTTTAAAGTTTAATCTTATAATGATCTGAACAATTATCATAAAATTATTTCTCAAGTTATCATAAGACGGTACAGAGTTATAATTATTAAACGTATTTATCACACATCAAGCTTTATATTCCTTAATATTTTCTTAATTTTTATTGATTTTGATACCAAGAACAGAAATTTTATTTTTAATAAAGAATAAAACAATTTAGTTCAATGAAAATTATACCCCCCCCCCCCCCGCGTGACAAATGCTCCTTCGCTCACGGTCACACGTGGGAAATTAGAGTGAAGGAATGTGGTCACCATTCCTTCAGCCTCTGATTGATCGACGTGACAAATAACGGAAAATCTATTTTACTTTCTTACACTAATACATCATTTTTCTAGGAATGTCACCGCAGTTTCAAAACATGTATTCTAGTTAACAGAATCGATTGTTAAACGAGGAAATGACACATCAAAATTGTGTCGCATGTGTGTGAAATCGGTAGACATTTCTCTGGAAAGGATATCACCTAATGAAATTGATGAGAATTGAGTACAAACTTAATAGTCCAGCTAAATGTACTAAATGTAGATTACAATCTAACTTAATCCAAAGATAATTAGGGAATATTAGAATCAATAAGAATAAAATAACAGCAATCCATCAATAAAGAAGACAAGTCGAAACTTCATAACTAATTTTTTATTTTATCTTTTAACTAACAGTTTGGTTTTATACTGTTATTGCTATGATATTATTATAATCTTGCATGGCATTTTAATAATAGGTTGGCTTTTATTCATCAATTAGTTTAAGAAAAAAATATTAACTTTATGTAATCATATTTACTTTGTAATTTGATTCCTTTTCTCAGTACTAAAAATATCTTTACCTTATAAATGTATGTATATGCATATATAATATGTGTGTATGTAATATATATATATTCAAAAGAAAGTTATTTTAGCTCAAACCTTAAAGAAGAAAGGTCAATAGGTATAAAAAATTTTATAATTATTTATATATACAAGTAAAAACTTAAGTTTGTATCTCATTTTGAAATTGATGAAGTATTTACTTTGTAATTTGAATCATATATAAAATGTATATATGATTCTATATAAGTATAGTATAAAATAAAATCGTCAACCGTTTTTTCTTAGAAAATTACGCTAAACAACATGTGCCATTTTTTTTGTAAAAATAAATAGATAAAATGACGTTTAAATATGTTTTTCAGAAGGTATCCCCTAACTACAAAATAATATGACAATACATACTTTGTGTGTATTACAAAATATAACACCAAGTATATAATTACAAAACTTTTGAGTTGGTAGAAAAAAAGTTAGGTATTTTTAGTTTTATGTTTTGATAGATAATAACAGAGTTTAAAACTATTACAGGATCTAATTAGGCGATAAATTAAAAGAATCAAAACCATAAAAAAGAAGCATTTTTTTAAAAATTTCGTACAGTTATCTCTTAACACAACAAAGACCTAATAAAAAGACAGGTCTTCTATTTTAATGTTCTTACTTACCTCAGAAAATTGCTATCAAAAGTGAAGAAAATAAATGGTTAAATAATTTAAAAAAATGAAAACGCGCATAGTTCATAAATTTTCTTAACAATGTTTTAAGTTTAATTGAATTATAAATTGAAAAGTTACAAGTTACTATTGTTCTTGTGTCATTGCTTGTTCAAATAGCGAATGCACACATTGATTTTTTTAAACAAACATGAGCGTGTTTATATAGCAAATTTAAAGAATTCAAATTGACAAGATAAGTTTTAAAAATTTTCTATTTGAAACTATAGAAAAAAATGATTTTCTTCATAACGAAGTATTTAAAAAATTTTAATGAAATAAGTTTCATGTTACGAGAAATTTTATAAGAATGCGTTCTTTCAATTTGTAATGTAGAATATTTTATGCTTATCATATACAATTTTACTTTGAATACTTAGCAAACAAGTTTTTTTCTGGATCAGTTATTATTGTCACCGTAAAAAAATTAAAAAAAAATTTTAAATTAGGTCTTTCCAATAACGCAATAATAAAATAGAAGAGCTTGAAGTACTTTTACTATATGCGTTGAAAGAATAACTCAAAGTTGAGCTGCATATTTTATAAAATTTAAAGGTTGAAAGATGCTTTCTTATGATTTCAACCCTTACTACTGCCTAATTTCATTCTAAACATGCAAATTTAGGGCGCAGATGCTGTATAACCCAGGATGCCAAATTCTGAGTTTGGCGATTTTTGTGGCAGATTTTCTTATGTATCTGGCAACCTGGTTTCTATTATGTCATAGAGATAGTGACCTAAAAAAAATATGCAATAAATTCTATTTTGACAATCCTAGTATTTATGTCATCGGGCACGTTACAGTACGTCATCTTGGCAACATTTCTTCATCGCCAAAAAAAAAAAAAAAAAAAAAAAAAAAAATTCAGAATTTTGAACTCTGGATTATATGGCACCTGTGCCAAATTTAGAAAGAGGTGAACAGTAATCGGAGCAAATTTTTTAATTTTATATACATAAATCGGCAGTTTTTATGCACTATTCAGTTGTTATTGTTGTTTTCATTTCAATCACTAATTTTTCTACAACGATCTACATCCTACTATAGCGGGAAATGAATTATCAACTACACGCTGATAAGTTTACACTTAAATTCCAAGGTAGTCCAGAAATCCCAACAGTTGTGAGGAAGAGTCAAGTAACGAAGTCAGGATTTAATTTTTATTCGGTCTCTTCACCTTGCTGAGTTGGATTCCTATTCTTAATTGTCACCTCAACAGTTTTTGACGATTCATTTCTTCCTTGAGTATTGATTTTTATAGTGGTTTTGAATCTATTTTAAAATGTTGGTCTTGATTCAACAATCACAAGCTAGCAAAAAATGACTGCAAAGTGAAAAAAAAATATAATCTGCTTTCACCTTTATATGTCATCAATGATAGGACATTATAAACATAACGTACCTTATCGTCACCACGGTTATCGTCAGAATCGAACACACTGTACTTTTGGTTATGTGAGTGTGACCTTTTACCTAATTAGGCTATCAAGTTGGTTGATTGGGTTTTATGGCGCAAGGTCCAAAAATGGACAAGGTGAGGCAATATTAGGTTACCAAAGCATAATCATAAATTTTGGAAGCTAAATATGATGATTTAATTATGACGGTCGATGTTTTACTTTATTAATTTTATTTTAAAGAAAAAATAATAATTTTTCTAATATTATCGCAATATTATTACTTATAAAATTAATAAGTAATATTTTTTTAATTAATTAAATAAGAGTAGGAACAAAATAAAAATTTTTGTTTTAAGTAATACTTTTTTACGCATAAACATAGTAATGGAAATACAATATTTTACCAAAAATCCATTATGTACTTTTTGTGTAAAGTTTTATATTTATTAAATGTTTTTACACAACTAAACAATTTATTTAGTTAGGGTATATAGTTTAACGAGTCAACAAGCATCTATTTATGAGGAAAGGAAAGAATTACAGAAGTTTTCATTTAATCACAAAAGTTAATATCGTAATGATATAGAAACGTGAGTGATACGATATTTTCCCTGTGGCTATTATATTTTATGCGAGCATAAGAATATACAATCAGCATATACCCATGAGAATTTATTCATAATTCTTAGAAATGGAAGAAATTTCTCCTCTGGGTAGATATTCTTTCTGATCAATACATTAAGTTGTCACAAGCCCCAGTAATAATACCACTAAGATATACTAACAAAAATAATTTCAACATTGATACTTATTCAGAGAAGTCAAATCTTTTTAGGGATCTAAAAATGATATCTTCAGTTTCTTAATCATGGAAGCAGAAAAAGAATTGATATCATTTACGATTTTCCTTATCGATGGTACAATATCGATGATTTGATTGAGTATAACCCCTTGTTACCAATTTACTTTGCAAATAAAATGAAGTAATATACTTGGTCAAAAGTCAATATATTAATTTTTTTATATTCATTAAAAGAAATCGTTGCTTAATGTTTCTTTTAATTTTGTGTTTCCAATATTAGTTCTATTCAATGTAATTATATTTCATTCAATTGTATTAGTTAAATTACACACACACATTTTAACAATATAATTAATGTTAAAATAAATACATTTCAGGTATTTTTGCTAATTTTAATCATAATAATATATTTTGTACATAATTGTGTATTTGTAAATAATTATTCATATAGCCTGTTTAACGAGCTTATCGGGTATCTCTGGCAAATGAGATAGCAGAGAAGCTCGCTAAAGAGGCCCGTAATTATCTTCCAAATGCTTGACTTTCATCGACGCCAATGCAAAATTAATTTGACAGCAATTGAGAGTTAAAAAGTTTCCCATTCCAGAATTAAACAGCTACAGAATAATTTCAACAATAATAACCAGACTTAGAGCAAAACATGGCATGAGCATTTCTACAGCATTCATGAGCATTTGACAGGCATGAGCATTTCTACAGGTGGACAAAGCTGATGCACCAGGCTTTGTCCTCACTCTCCGGATAACTCCCAACTGTCTCCACAACACATCTTCACCTATCCGGCAATGCTGGGCAAGCTTTTTAATGTCAGCATAGAGGATCCTGGTGAGTTTCTTTTTACAAATAAAACTGTAGAGATCAACAGGGCTGCTTTCGACTGCTTCGGGGACATTTAGGGTTTTTGCACGTACTCCATGGACACGACATCAACATCATTATAGCCGCGGCATCCTTTTTCCAATTACCGAGGCATTGAACACTATTATAATAAAGTTTTACCAATTATCTTTTTTAACAGAATTTCACCTTGAGCTAATGATGTAATTGGTGACTATAAAGGCGGATTTAAAAAGGGATTTGTTGGATGGGTTTTCTGGCGCAAGGTCAAAAAAGGACAAGCTACGCCAGATTCAAAAAGAGGAGAACCTATCCCTGAAAAGGTCTTCAATTTGCGCCAAATTCTTGAAAAATCTAAGGAGTTTAGAATTAAATTTGTCTTTTTATTGACTTCAAGATCGCCCATGATTGTGTTGATTATGACTTTTTGCTTGTGATTCTTGCTGAGCTGGGCATCCCTAGTAAAATTTTAATGCTAATTAAAGACACTTTGACAAACACAGTTTCTTGCGTAAAGTTCTGAACCTGTTTGATAGAGTTTTCTGAAATAAAGAAGGATGTAATGCAGAGAGAGGCTCCAGCTTGCCAGCTTTTTAATCTTGCCTTGGAATGGACAGTTCGCAACTCAGGCATCAACACCAGACGTACCATATTTACCAAAACTGTGTAACTTTTTGCTTATGCTGATAATATTCTTATCATGGACATGATTTTAGACATGTTTTGCCCTTAAAAAATTAGTAGAAAAATATCTTTTCTTATTAGAGAAAACAAAATTAAATGCATGCCAATTACTAAAGATCCATTGACTTTTAAGTTTTTAGAGGATTAAGATTATAAATTTTATCTGGTTCATAACTTTTTATATTTAAGCTCAAATATCAATACTCTAAACGAAGTGGGTATTGGGATTAAAGGACGAGTTTTGTCAGCTAATAGATGTCTTCATGGCATGCATAACTTTTTGAATCTAAATTAATAAGAAGCAACTCTAAACCATATTATATAAAGTACTTATATCAAGTATATGCTCACCTATGGATCTGAGATTTAGACGCTTACAAACTCTTAGACAGAACAGCTATCTTTAAACGAAAAGTTCTGAGAAAAATCTTTGGTGCTGGGAATGCAAATGAAATTTGGAGACTTAGCGAAATTTTGAACTGTACAAATTATTTAAGGATACAGATATGGTTAAATTTATTGAGATTACTCGCATGAAGTTTGCATGCTACATATGCTTATCATTAACATTAAAATTTTCAATCATAAACCCTTGGGAAGTAGACAAAGGGGTGGGTCCGGGTTGAGATGGATGAAGTGTGAAGAGGGAGATTTTTTAAGATCCTGAGAGTGAGTAATTAGAGATCAATTGCAAAATAAATAAATAAATAAATGTTCTTAGGAAGGTTTTGGCTTTTTAGAGTCTGTCGTGTAGAGATGTAAAATTCCTAAAAATTTTGAACCACAGGAATTTACTTAGGAATTTTGAAAATAAACCGGGAATATTGGAAATTTTGAGGGAATAAACCCAATCAATCATTCTTCGTTTAATATATTGTTTTGTGTTATGTAAACGAAGAAAAGGAAAATGAACTACGGAAATAGGCAAAAAAAATGCCTGTTCTACCTTCTAGTATAAAAGTCAATTAATTTCGTACTGAGAAAAACAAAAATACTTTTTGAAAGAATAAAAATAATTAAGTAATATTTTTAATTAAAAATATCAAGATATATTTTTCAGGACTGTCAGAATAAATATTCACATTTACCTGTTTCTGTAGTTATAAATTCCTAAACTTATTCATAGAAAGAAAGAAAAAAAAAATACTTTCTCAACATTAATTTCTGAAGTTATTCTAAACTGGTCATTAACAAAAAATTATTTTCCTTTTCTGGAAAACTTTCTAATACCGTAATTAGTAGTAGAAATCATAAAATAAATAGACTTTTATTTATCTTAAAAAGTATCTGATAAAAAATATCTTCAAAAATTTTTAAATCAGCTGAAAAATTTCTAAATTCTCAAGGTTTACCAAAATTCCCTGGAATTTTTAAAACTCGCAAGGGAATAAACCGTGTTTATTCTCGGAAATATAAAATCGGTTTTTTCCCTCCCTTACTATACTACAGTCGTAACAATAGAAGAAATTTAAATAGCCATGGTAACTTATGATATCAAAGGAATCGTATTATTTCATGTTATCTGATCCTTAAAAAATAAGAAATATTAATAATTAATAAAAAATAATAAAATATTAATATATTAATATTTCAATTTTCACAGAAATTTTAATGCCATGAACCAGGAATTATTACAGAAACAGTCACTTATGTGTCTGAGTATAGTTAAAATGATATTTTATACATTATGAATATAATGTAAATATATTTATGTGAAAATTTTTTTTTTTTTTAGATTTTGAGATCATATTTGTTTATTTAAGTAATAATAAAATTATAAACATGAATGCTCGCAAAAATCTGAAATATATTCTCGTACCCAAAAACAGAGCTGAACAAATCTGAAATACACTGAACTTTGCTCATATAAAATTGAATAAAAAATTACAGCTCTATTTAATCATTTCAAATTTAATCCATCAGAGAATTTTCTGCAATGAAAAACTTTTATAAAAAAATGTTAAAAACTTTATCGACCAGGATGCAGCATACTTGTAAATATATGATTAAAAAATAACTCTTAATAATTTGTAATAGTTGAATTATATTACACATGTACATTTGTATGTATGTAAAACTATTGTAATCATGACGAAGATTTGTAACTTTTTTGAAGTATGTTTCTCAGGGCCGAATGCGTTTTAAAATTCCTCCGTTATCTAATTATCTATGAATGCATATTTTCGTATTAACTAAACTAGTTTTGAGCATTCAACAATCGATTTCCCAAGCCATAATTTTATAGCATTCCATCAAATCGGACAGGTGGAACTGATCAAAGTGAAAATTATTGACTTGGACTGGAGATAGTAAAAAATTCTGAATTAGAAGAATTAATTCTTAACTGCGTAATTATGCTGTCAGTTCAAATGTCGATGATTTATAATATCTATTCAAAATTCAATAACTTTTATGCATAATATATTACGATTTATAGTTGACGCAATTTTGATTTAATAATTTTAAATATATTTTAAAATTAAAGGATTTGAGGAGTGATGAAAATTGAAGAATAAAATCAAAATGTATTGTAAATTACTTGATATCTATTTTAATACTATTTCTACAATGACATCTAACTACTAATTTATATTTGAATTTAACGTCGTATTCTTCTCCTATTTGGTTTTCAAACTTCAGCAGTTTATTATTGAGCAAAATTTTATTATAATCGACAAAAAATATTTAATTAATACTGAAAACTTCTTTATATTCAAATATTGCTACTTGCTTCTGTGCCTTATATGTAAAAATTAATTTATATATATATATATATATATATATATATATATATATATATATATATATATATATATATATATATATATATATATATATATATGTATTTATCATGAAAAAAGTTATTTTTTTATTTTTTTAAAATATCCAATATTTGGAAGCATTTACAACAAGTTTATGTATAATGCTTTAAGAAAAAACTGTATTGATGTAAAAATACTGTTGAAATACTGATTATAAATAAATATTAAATGAAATATCTGACTTTCATAATACGAATGTGAATTTTGCGAAAGAAATTAGTTCATTTTTTAATTTTTATTGTTTGGTGTAATGAATTATTCTTTCATGGTGTAATGTTGACTTTATTCATAAAGAAGAGCTAAAAGGAATGATTTTTTTTTCTGTTATAATCTGTTCTTATATCTGTCATATTTTTTTTAAATATGCATAAAATTTTGTATTTCATATTACTTTTTGAATACTCCTAATCATTAAGATATTTCTTATGTATCTATTGTATTTTAGTTTGAGTTTATTAGGTTAATATATGTTTATTTGTAAGTACGTCACCATTAGGTAATCATGGAGTGATGATTAGACATGTACTTTTTTGCGTTTTCGTCACGGAAATGACAGATTTTCAAATAAATTTTCTTATAAAGTTGTTTTAGTTACTTTCAAATAGTCTTAACATTTTAAAGATGTGTTTCAAAAATTAATATAAAAAGATAAAGAATTCATAAATTATATGCAAAGTTCTAAGAAGAAGAAAAATAAATATTTTCTTAAATTTCAGAAATTCATTTTTTTAAAAATCTTATTCGTAAGTTATGCCACCTCCCCCCCTCCTCATAAAAAAATTAAACTTGTCTTTCGCCGCTTAAGAAATTAAGCGGAATGGAACAAATCTGCTACTTTTTGTGATTGGTTAATAATGGTTACAGCTGTTTTTTGTATATAACCAATATTTTATAACTACTTTTAAAAACCTATTTAAAGCAGTTACATTTTTAGGTGCTGCCATCTATCGAACCAAAAAACAGTGACAAAGATCTTTAAATCATTAACAATTAAAAACAAATTAAATAATATTTTTTATATTATTTAATTTAAAGTTAATTAATTTTTAATGTTAATTTAAACCTATTCAACTACTAAATATCTATTCAATCAAATATTACTAAATAACAAGCACTTATGTCATAATCTATTGAATAGTATTTTGTTTAATTGCCGTTACATTTTATTGGTTAGAATTACATACTTAAATACTATCTGCAAACAAGTATTTGGACATATATACAAACAAATCAAACTACCATTGTAAATACTTTATTCCACGAGCCATTTCATAAAGTGAGGATAATATAACATTCATAAAGAGTTGATAATATAACAGCATTGCTATATTAAATGGGGAAGTATTTAAGATAGCAATGTTGTTTCTCGCTTAAGTGTCGTAGCAATATATTTAAATATATTTTTTACTTCGAAAAAGGTATCATTATGTATTATTACAGAAATTAAGGATTTATTAATGACATTTCCAGCCAGTTGAAGTACACAAAATAGACAATGACTTACGGGATTCTGAAGTAAATGTTACTGGTTGAATTTCACAATGTACCAAGAGGATCCTTAATACTAGGCGTTCAGAGTTTGAGGATGCTATCCAGAATTATTCGGGAAAACCTAACTCAACCGAATGTCCACATTCTTGCATAATTTCAATAGGCTGCCTAAAATTTATGGGTAAATATCATCCAAGACCAGCTTTTTGTTTATTAATGGCGTGATGTCTCACTCACAAATCATTGATTATTTAATCCGAAAAATCTGTTCGGTTAACGTGATGGACAAAAGTGTACCATAAAACAATGGAAATGATAATTCTGTAATTAAAAAGTAATCTTCATTTTCTACCATTTAGATGACAGAAATGATGGGCTTGCCGACTACTAAGACAACGTCTTCTGTATAACGATGTGCCATATGCGAAGTTTGGCAGAAGTTTTTTGATGCTTTGGAGTTGTTTTTGTTGATATTAATTATATATTTTTTCAAGTATTTGGATATTTAGCTTCAATTCTTGTCAGACTCAATGTTCAGACTTGTCTTACCATTTTTGATGACCATGAGCTTCTTAGGTTATGTCAGATTAAAGGAATCAACCCTTGCTATTTCAAGGAAGGGGCAAAACTAGCTATCATTTTACAAGATTAACTGATGGTTAGTATGATGTAAATGAGATTCAGTGCTTGAATCGGATGACTTGGAGGCAAAGCTTGACTAAGGCAAGGAAATACAGAGCAGTTAAACCCGGACCACATATCAGAGGGGCCTCCAAATAGAATGGAAAGTTAATTTTACGCTTTCAATTAAGTAGAATCGTTTGCCAAATCGAATAGAAAGTTTGTGGTTGTAAAGCAAAGGATAGCCCCAAAAAGTTTTTGTCCCGGGGCTCAATTAAATTAAGTCGGGCCCTGGTCAGAGTATGGATCTTAGTTTTATCACGCTCTGATATGACGAATAAGGCCATAAACTTAAAGTATGCTCCCATCATCCAACATCAATGAGAGAGCTATATATCTACTTAAAGCAAAGCGAAAAATAAAAAACGCAATTCATCATCGTAGTTAGATGGTAATTAGACTGTTTGAAGGAATACGCTTCAATTACTGATTAAGAAAAACGCAGCATAAATTAATTTTAAATATATATCGTTTTCTTTCTCTTTACGTGGTGTCTAATTACTTATTGGTAGATAGTGTATTTATTTATGAAGTAAGTTAATTCTTGTATAAATTGTTTCTAACTCAAGGAATTTGAGAAAGTAGTTATTTAAATATCTTTTGAATGAATACAAAGTTTCTAAAGAGTTTTTTACTTATATTTGAATAAATTTTTTATGCTCTACACGTATCTCTGTTATAAATAAATTTTCAAATTATTCAACAATAATTTTTCAAAGATTTTAGACATTCATTAAGAATCAAAATTGAGTAACAAAAAGCAATTGCAATTTTTCAATCCAATCAGCTGATTATTATTATTATTATTTTGAATAATTAATTTATATGAAATTTTCCACATTTATATAAATAAAATTTTATAGCTAATGGATAAATAATTTTCTAAGAAATGCAGCAATATTTGTAAGTGAAATTAATCGATTTTTATAAGGTTTTTAACAGTTTGCTTAAAAAGGCAACTTAAAAATATTAATGTTTAAAAAATGTTGCATTTTCATGTTATCAGACATTAATATAACAATAATAAAAAATTGGAATTATAATAATATAGAGGAATTTCCCCTTTAGAAGAGACATATTTTTTTAATGCAGTTAATAACACAGATTCTTTCAAAAACAATAAAAACTTATTAAATTTAATCAATTTATTTTAATTTGAAAAATATAAACTAATAAATAAATATCCTTGTATTTAATAAGGTTTATAAATATGATTATTCTTAACCAAAATATTTTTATGGCTACATAAAATATCCTTTATAGATTAAAAATTATTAAACAAATTTGTCTGCAGAAATTTAAATTCTGTAAATATATTTTAAATTAATATTGTGTGAAACAAAACAAAGAAGGGACTTACAAAACCATTGTAAAAAATATGCATGGTATTAAATAAACTTCACAGTACAAATTCATATCATATGCAATTAAAATATTTGGAATAATTACTACAAAATAAAGGTATAAAATTATTCATGCATATAAAATGAAATTTAGAAAAAAAATTATCTTCAAGCCAACTACCGATAATATAATTCAGGCGGTATTACCAAGTAGACAGCTACAAAAGAAGCTGCTATCTTACAGTTTGAGTTGCGCTTATTTCAAAGCTTATTCAGATGGATTCGTTAGTCAGTGTTGATTCCATAGCGAGTTGCCAAGGCTTTTATAATCCTTAATAAGATTGTGAAAAATAGTGAGGAAAGTAATTAGATATGCAAAAGAAAATAGAATCATGATATTAATAATCAATACGAATGAAATCAATTCTTCAAGATGTGTTACATATTGAATAATTGTTAGAAATATTTTCTATAATAAGCAATAACAGTTTATTCTGTAATGATTTCGCTTTTTTTAAATAACAGAAATTGTAATGAAGAGTACAAAATGTTTTGGAGTACAAATGGTAGAAATAGTATTAGAAAGTCAAATAACGGAAGCGCTATTATTTTGCAATCCATCGAAATATCACATTATTTTGCATACAGAAAACATCGTGAAATGATTTCTGTAGTTACTTGAAAAAGATATCAGTTAAAAATGTAACTGTACAACTGGGATAGAATGCTGCAATTCTAATACACAAACAGCAAATATCTGTGGAACTATTTTGTAATTGATAGCTTAAAGTAATTCTGTTTCAAACAAAGAACATATTATACAATTACAATAGTGTGTATAAAAGAATTATTTATAGATAAGAATAAGTGCAATATGTTAAAAGAATCTCAAAATGTGATTGAAGATTTTTTTAAAGGTATGAATTTTAAACACATGATTAATAAAAGAAATTTAAATAAATAGGGATAATATTAAATTTAATAAACTACTTTCAATTTTACGGTGGAAAACATATTATTCAAAGAATAAAAATAATAAAAGGACAAAAGTTTAAAAAATATTATAACTATCCTCCTTTTTAAATATTGATATAATAACTGTTCTTGTTCTTGTCACTTACAACACTTGGACAAGCCAAGCTATGCCCTTAGCAATGCGAATTTAAGTCAGTAGGTTGCATATTTCGTTTAACCAGAGTACCACGGAGGCACCTCCGTGGTACGACTTTGCTTTAAATTCCTCCAATTAGGTACGACTTTGCTTTAAATTCCTCCGATTGATGGCACCAATAGATGATCCACTCCCTCAGTTTTGACATTGATCTAAAAGGGAAGGAAATTTTCTCTAGACCATTACAACTATGGTAAATGCTCAACAACTGACCACAGGACTTTAGATTCCATAGATTTAAAGAGCAAGCATATCATATAATAGCTTATTTCCGTAAGTTAATTTTGTGAGCGAAAATACTATTCCATACGACAATTTATAAAGCAAAAATTAATAAACTGTGAATAATATATAATAAACTATATTTCACATTTATTACCATAAATAAATAAAAAAACAATTCAATGAAGTAAATAATTAAAAAATAGGATGTTTATAAATAGAATGTGTAAATAAGAAAAAAAAAAAGAAAAGTTTGCAGATAAACTTTCCATAACGCCAATTGATAGATTATACACCAAAGAAAATAGTTTCTATAAATTTACAGCATCAGAGGGATTAAGCGATACAAATTTTCATCATGGCACAAACATTACACGAGACTACGATAACAATGATTTTGATGCATATTCTCCATCCAGAAGAGAAATGGCACTTTGTGAAATTTTGTCATCCGTCTGAATACTGTAACATAAGATGAATCTTCATTTCCAAGCCTAACTGTAGATACTGAATGCATTATTCTTAATTTGTTCTCACTTTAAAATCGTAGGAAATGTGTAATACCACGATGTTATTGACACAGCTCCATTTTTATTTCTGTTGAATATTCACGCTAAGCTACATGAAGTTGTCCCGTAAAATAGTCTTCTAGTATAAAATAGTTTTTATTTTCAAATCTAATTTTTAATTTCTTCTACAACTTCTTGTCTGAAGGCGCCTCAGGAGTGTCAGAATCTATATATGTATATGACTAAAAAGAGTAATTATTACGTTAAAGAATAAGTTCGTAGCATTTTTACCAAAGACTTTTATTTAAACAAAAAATAATAATTATATCAATAATTTAATCAATTATATATTCGCCGTCGCTGTTTACAGCCTCTTCCCACCTCTTGACCCATTTCTTGATGCCGTTTCACCAAACATTACCTGGTCTGGTGTCAAAGTAATAATTAGACTAACATGAAGGTTAGAAAAAATTAATTAATTAAAATTAAATAGGAGGTGCATGCCCCTGGCACAGGAACTCCGAACAAAACCCCTCATCCTTAGTGTCAAAGAAGTTGTTGAGCCAGTTTTTAAGAACCTCTTTGTTATCGAAGGTAACACCCTTCATATGGTTTGACTAGGAGTGGAAAAGCTAATAATAGGTCGGTGCAAAGTTCGGAGAATAAAGCGGATGCTAAAGGACCTCTCATTCGAACTCTTGGAGTGAGGCTTTAATGAATTGTCAACATGGGACCTGGCGTTGTCGTAAAGGAGTATGGTTTGATCATGTCAATCAGGTCTTTTCAATCGAATAGCCTCATTCCCGCGGTGTAGCTGGGCAATGTAAAGCTCCTTGTTGACTGTTACATTCTTTTCGAGCATTTCCCAGTGCAAAAACTGGCTCAACAACTTCTTTGAAGCCGGACCAGGTGATTTTCGGCAGAACGTCATCAACAAATTGATCGAGAGGTGGGAAGAGGTTGTAAACAGAAACTGCGAATATATAATTGATTAACTTATTGAGATAATTATTGTTTTTTGCTTAAATAAAAGTATTTGGTAAAAACGCTACGAACTTATCCCCCAACCTAATATTTTATAAAGAATATATATATATATATATATATATATATATATATATATATATATATATATATATATATATATATATATATACATATTTTTTATAAATAATTATTCTAAAACTTTTCATTATATTTTAAATTTAAACCTTTTGATTATTTATATTTAAATAAGATGAAAGTTTAAAAATTCCATAAAAAACATGAAGCATTTCCTTCAAATTATTTTAAAATAGGATTTGTTATTTAATTTCACTTTTTCATAGTCATGATTATTATTCTATAATACAAGAAAGATTGCTTATTTATATACATAAATTGCGAAATATAAATCCTCTACGAGTTTTGTTCCAAAGGATTGGCAGCAGCTCTACAGACCTCTTTATAAAGGATAAGTTGCACGTCACATGATACAAGTGCTGCTATTATTCTGCATACCACGTATTTATCTTTTTGAATATTAAAACATTCATCTCAAAAAAAAATTTTTTTTTTGTACTAGAAAGTCAAACATTTAACTAGTTCTGGGTTGATATTTTGCTAACTCAGCACAGACCTAGTTAAAGTTCTCAGCATAAGAGAATTAACCAAGAATCTTTATATCTTTAGTACAGTATAATTTTATTTATGTTTGTTTGTCGCTCAACGGTCATTTTTGGCACACGAAGGCTAATTAGACCGGGACCTACGGTTTAAAGTGGATTCCGAACCGCTACAAACATCCATGTCCAAGGTGGGATTTGAACCCACGAACTGTTGAACCGAAGGCAAGAGCGCTAACCATTCGGCTGTCAGCTCTCTCTGCTAATTTTATTTAAACTTAATCAAGATATTTCTAAGCACATCATAGTGAACTCTAATTATTCTTCATATTATTTGTTTCAAATTTATTTTGAGCAATCATTATTTTGTTCAGAAAAAAAAAACTGTATAGAAAATTAAACCCTTATATATAAAGCCCTAATGTAAGAATAATGTATAGAAGACTGACATGTAAAAAGATAATAGAAGAAAATGCATAGAAGACTAATATTGAAAAAGATAATAGAAGAAAATGTATAGAAGAATAGAAATTCAACATCATATGATTATATAGTTTATTTAGTTTAATTCAAAAAAGGAAGTAAAAAAAAATATAGGAAATACTGAAATTGACTTGAAATATTTAACATTTTTCTTTCGCTTTAAATTTGCTCATTTCTTTTCTTTTTTTAATTTTAAAGTTTAAATTTTATCAGAACTTTCCAATGTATACAATTTAAAGCGACAATTTTAATGCATGAAAACTTTTATACTCAATTAAAAATTAACTGCTAATATAAATGAAATCCAACTGATGATAATGTAGAATATGAGATTTTTTATGACATAAATTCATTCACAATAGAAAATAAAATTGTGCTGTGCATTGTCAATTGAAGAATGAAATTTTAAACTTAAATATTTTTTTAAGGCTTAGAGGAGATCATTAAAGGAAACTCCTAAAAAAAAAAAAAGAGACGTCAGAAAAACTATTTTGTTTCTCAAATAACAGCTTTTCAGTCCTTTCTTACAATGGAGCAGGTTCTTTAACATGCTTGTTAACTTTTCTTAAAATTATATTTTTAATATATGAAATGTTGAAGGATACATTCGAGGAAAAAGTAAAAATGACTGACAAGGGAAACAGAAAAATTATTGAAAATTCATTTTGTTTTTCATGTAATTTCTCAAAAATGGATTTCATTAAAATTTATGTTATTTTTTTACTATTGAAAAAGTGAATAGATAAGATTAGAATAAATTGCGACCAAATGTTAAAAATCTGAATTTCCGTTGATATTAGATCATCGTGGTAAAAGAACATATTTCTCTCTCTCTCTCTCTCTCTCTCTCTCTCTCTCTCTTTCTCTCTCTCTCTCTCTCTCTCTCTATATATATATATACACTACTGGCCATTAAAATTGCTACACCAGGAAGAAATGCAGATAACAAAATGATATTTATTGGACTAATATATTATACTAGAAATATAACAAGTAATTAAATTTTCAAAAAATTTGGCTGGATAGATCCTGTGAAATCAGTACCCAGAACAACCACCTCTGGCAGTAATAACAGCAGTTATACGCCTGGGCATTGAGTCAAACAGAGATTGGATTGCATATACAGGTACAGATGCCCATGCAGCTTCAACACGATGCCATAGTTCATCAACTGTAGTGACTGGCGTTTGGTGGATATATTTTGGATTTTTAAGTACACTTCTGGTAATCGCGTAAATGGAACACCGGAAGCATACAAATAACATAAAATGCAAAAAATTAGAATTTCAGCGCATACGCACATCACGTACGCTTGGGGCGCCACTTCAAAGCGTTATTTAAGGCTTGGAGATTTCGATGATTTTAAGTTCGTCAGGTGTGTTTTTCTTGTGGATTTTTCTGAAAAAGCGGTCAATTATGCACCGTAGAAAAACAGCGATCATTTTTTGATCAAGTATCCGAGTTCGACAGATAAAGGACCGGGGCCTATCAAAAGTGAATTATCTTTTAGGCAAATTGCTAATCGTGTTGGACGAAATCAAGTAACTGTAGTGCGGATATATATATATATATATATCCGCATACATATCATATATATATATATATATATATATATATATATATATATATATATATATATATAATGACGGTACCAGACAGGAGAGTACGACGGACCTACGTGTTCGACAAATAAGTTATGAGAAATAAATTGCTTTTGCTTTAAAATTATTTTTGTCTTCATGATTTGCTTAAATGAAAAAATTGCGCCAATGGCTTGAATATTAAACTTACCGGTCCGGTAGAGCGTACCAATATATTTTATCTGTCCTTGGAGTAAATCGAGTGGAGAAACACTGATCAAGATAATAGTTAATGAAGCTCTTTATACCTTTAATATGAAGTAAATGCATAAAAGTATTAAAAATAGATGTATCCTTGCGCATTAATATTATAGAATTACTGCCATGAAATTGTAAGCACAATGTTATCTTTTGATTTTTGAAACATTGTCAATTTTTTAACTTAATAATGTTTCACATTGCATTTGCAGAAACTGAATATTTACCAAGATGAGTTTAAATTAATTATTTTTATAAGATACTAATAGAAAATTTATGTTCCGTTGATAATTTTGTGAGAAAACAATACGAAATCTTCACATTCCGATTCCTATCAATTTTTAATACATCAAAAATTATAAGAATTGTTGTTAGTTGAACATGAAATGGTAGTTTAAATGTTTAATTTTAATTCATTACTTAAATAATTTTTTTCGTGTATTGCGCATAACTACAGTCAAATTGCATTGCATGGATGATTCTAGGTTCTCCGTAATCTAGTTAGTGTAAGTTCAGCTCTGTTGATTAATAAAGTGTAATTTTATATTATGACGCCATTAAGGACTTTTGTGCTGATGCAGTTAATTATGTTAACTGGTTGATGTATAGCTCCGCCTAGCCAATGTTTCATGAGAATAGGAATAGAAGCATGCCAGGTTTAGGTTGATATCATTTCATGATACTACAAATTTCGGTTATCTATTGAGCTGGTGTTCGAATGTATTCAGAATCACTAACATTAATCTAATGTGTAACATTCATTCATTTAAATAAGCAAACACAAATCTTGAATGTCAGTTGAGTTCAAACTGTAAAATATTTCTCCAAGTTTAAAGAAGTTGTTCATAAATTTTACATTTTTAGAATTTTGATACTTTCATTCCTATTAGTATTTTTTATTTTGGTACTTACATCATATTACACTACTGGCCATTAAAATTGCTACACCAAGAAGGCGACATGCTACAGACGTGAAATTTATACGAAAGGAAGAAGGTGCTGTGATATGCAAATGATTAGCTTTTCAGCGCATTCAGACAAAGCAGGCACCAGTAGCGACACCTACATTGTGTTTAAATGAGGAAATTGTTCAGCCTGTTCCTCATACACAAATTGCATTTGAACGTTGTTGCCTGGTGAAAAGTTATTGTAATGCTTCGTGTAAGAAGGAGAAATGCATACCAGCACGTTTCTGACTTTGATAAAGGTCGCATTGTAGCGTACCGGGATTGCGGTTTACCTTATCGCAGTATTGCTGCTCGCATCGGTCGAGATCCAATGACTGTTAGCAGAATATGGAATCGATGGGTTCAGGACGGTAATACGGAACGCCATGCGGGATCTCAACGGCCACCTATCACTAGCAGCCGAGAAAACAGGCATATTATCCGCATGGCCGTAATGGATCGTGCAACCATGTCACAAACCGTAAGTCAAGAAACGGGGTCGTTTGGAAGACAACAAGTGTCTGCAAGAACAGTTCGACGACGTTTGCAGGAGCATGGACTCTCAGCTCGGAGACCATGTCTGCGGCTTCCCTTGACGCTGCGTCATAGACAAGAGCGCCTTCAATGGTGTGATCAACGATGAACCTGGGCGCACGAATGGCGAGACGTCATCTTTTCAGATGAATCCAGGTTCTGTGTACAGCATCATGATGTCGCATCCGTGTTTGGCGGCATCGTGGTAAACGCATACTGGCCCATCACCTGGCGTGATGGTATAGGGTGCCATTGGATACACGCCTAGGTCACCTTTTGTTCGCATTGACGGTGTTTTGAACAGTGCACGTTACATTTCTGGTGTGTTACGACCCGTGGCTCTACCCTTTATTCGAGCCCTGTGAAAACCTACTTTTCAGCAGGATAATGCCCGACCGCATGTTACCGGTATTGTACGGACCTTCCTTGATACGGAACATGTTCGGGTGTTGCCCTGGCCAACACGTTCTTCAGATCTTTCACCAATAGAAACGTCTGGTCAATGGATGCCGAGCGACTGGCTCGTCACCAAACGCCAGTCACTACGGTTGATGAACAGTGGTTGCATGGGCATCTGTACCTGTACATGCAATCCAATCTCTATTTGACTCAATACCCAGGCGTATAACTGCTGTTATTACTGCCAGAGGTGGTTGTTCTTTGTACTGATTTCTCTCAGGATCTATCCAGCCATAAATTTAATCACTTGTTATTTCTAGTATAATATATTTGTCAAATAAATATCATTTTGTTATCTGCATTTCTTCCTGGTGTAGCAATTTTAATGGCCAGTAGTGTAAAACAATGGCTCTAAATTTTTCACTCTGATCTGGAATATTTGCTGAGGAGCGTTTTCTTAATTTGAATTGCAGAGATAATTGGAACATGAACTAATATCTCAAAATTCAAACTTTCCAGCCCACAACAGAATATTAAGTCTTATGATTTCAACATGATTAGGTTCTAGCAACTTAAGGTCCCAGATGGCGCAAAATTGAAAACATCCAAGAATTTTCAAGGAATATCAAAGTATAATTTTCACTTAATCTCTAATATTTTGTAAAGATTTGCTTAAATATTTATTATTTTAAAGAAAGGTTATAATACAATTCAAAGAAATATTTGATACAATATCACGATGAAAGCATAAAAAATTATTTCAAAAAATTAATTTCTTAAGCTAATGCAATACTTTTGTCAATATTCTATTTTCTATAATAAATTTTTCTGGAAGCTACTTTCATACTCTTTGCATATTTATACTCATATACATGCCTGCATATATAGGTTGTTATCAAAATAACACAGAAACACTGGTGAATAAAAATGACATTTAAAAATGCAATTTTAGCCAGTTTTAATAACATAAAATCTATATTTCATGGTAGAATGAGATAGTTTTAGCAAACTGATATGTCTTGGATTTTTGTCAAAAGCGTAAAATGTCTGACATAAATTTTCAAAGAGGTCGAATTTTATAAGCCAAATAAAATTAAACTCAGTTGTAGGACAGTCTTTATGAGGGTCAAAGCTTATACCCATACCAGTTTTAATGACTGAGGGCCCTGGAGTCCGAAGCATATGTTCCGTATAGGCGCTCAACCTAATTTAAAACTCCCAGTGTTTAATTTCCAAGCATGATTAGTACTCAGTTATTGCAATTTTTTGAAAGGCTGAACCAACCTTGCTCAGCCCGAGGAAGTATGTATAGACCAATTAGTTGGAGCAAGTATGATTGAGACATCTTAAATTTTATGCATTTTATTGGTATAGTGTTTAAAAAGAGTAGAAAGCGTGGTATGATAAGAGCTTGGGGTTGCAAAATAATGGACGAAAGAAATTAAGTGTAAGGGACTGACGTATATTGAAAAGGATATTCAAAACAAAAGCAACTGAAGTTGGCTGGCAATGAAATTGTTATGTGGCATGCATATACTTCATTTCATGCCACAAAAGATTAAGCCACAATTATTATTAGATTTTAGAAAGTTCTAACTATACATAAACTGAGTGACAATAATTAAATATGTGATTTTATTGAATACACATAAAATGTATGACGATTAGCTTTAAGCAATTTCTACACTATTTTTCAAAATTATAAATACTAAATTTTTCTGAAACTTTTTAATATTAGTTTAAATAAATTAAGAACATGTAAAAATATCTTATATATCAATAATTTTTAGAATAACTTCAAATATTTAATACGAAAATGAGTTACGATTCTTATAAAGTTCCATAATTACTAAAATATTAGAGAGTTTGAATGCTTTCCAGAAATAAATAAGTTCTTATTTTTAAATATTTCATTTCTGAAACAAGAAACTCATGATAGGCATCAAACAAGCATGAATAATTAATTTTCATAAAACGTATAAAGTTAAAAAATACTAACTTAAATCAAATCTAAAGATACTGTAAGCTTTTTAACCGCTGATCAAAGGAACCAATGAGTCTTTAAATAAGAAAGGAAACACACAGAACATTTTTATAAAAATAAATAAAAAATAATAACTAAAATATTTTTTTATTATTTGTAAAACGAAACACATACCGCCCAATATATATTATTTTCTTACAACTAAAGATTCTTTTGTTTTGAAATCGAATTACGACTTTTTCGGTCCTAAAATCGTGACTTCACTAAGAATTGTACTACATTCTACCGAAATGCTTCTCACATTGATTGAAAAAAGCCAACTTTTGTATTTCCACTTCGCGAAAATTATGCATTAGTAATGAGATTTACATATTTCTTTTCATTGTTTTTTATTCCGACCGGTGTGTCTCCTCATAACTTTGTGGCTTCATTAATTTTTTACGTGAAAATAAAATTGAAAATTTTCAACCCTGATTATATATGAGACATTTTAAACTTGATATTGGATGTGAGTAAACTGCAAAATCTAGCCGGGTATAAGGTAAATTAGAAAACAAATGGAAACATAGATATATTCAGGAGAAAAGATTTGAGAATAGTTCTCGAGGATTTGCTGAACTTAATCAACATTGAAAAAGTCAGCTTAAAATTTTTATAAGAAATACACAACGAAGAAAGTTTATAAACACGTATTTCAACTATCGTAATTAATTAATTTCAGAAAAACAAGTTTTTCACCTTTTTTTTTGACCAAGACACAAGTTACAAAAATTTTGAAATGCTTTTATTAAAATACTTTGAGATTATCTTTCCAGTTAAATTTCAATATATGGGTCATTTTCAAATTTCGGTGCAGTTTGGAAATTGTAACGAAAGAAAAAAATATTTTGTTAAATTAAGAATTTTTTTTAATAATATTAATGAGAAATTGTGTTATTGCATATTTTTTTTAATGTCTTTCATACATTTTTTTGATTTATATATTTATAATTGACGTTTTCGCGATCAAAGAGATAGAGCGAAAATTGCCATGTCTATTACCGGACATTTTCTTAGATATTTATGATCTTAAGTTCTGTACAGAGTAATGTAAAGTGATATATTATATACAGTGGCGGAAAAAAATATTGACACATATAGTTTTTTGCAAATTTTGAATTTATTAAATGAAACAATTCATACAATTTAGAATAAACAAAATGTTGATGATTAACTGAAACAATGTGTACTTCACAAATTTTTTAAAATTTAAATACTATAAGTATAAAAAAAGTACATAAATCTACTTGGAAAAATGTATTGGCACATTTTCATCATTTGACATTAAACAATGTTTAATTTAAATTTAATACTTAGTAAAAAGTCAATTTGTACCAATAATGGCTTGGAGACACCTGGGCATTGAGTGAATCAATTTTTGGATTAACTCTATGCTTATTTTGTCGCATTCTTCAGCCAAAAGTTGTTTCAAATGATTCCTTCCTGTAATGTAGTGTTTTCTCACCATCACATCTAGAGAATGCCATAAATTATCAATAATATTTATATCTGGTGATTGGGGGGATAAGTGTGAAGCTGTTTTAGTACATTGTACAGAAACCATTCTTTGACTCTGAGTGCAGTATGTTTTAGGTCGTTGTTCTGCTGAAACATATAGTCACTTTGAAGTCCCATTTTTGTAACACTTGCTTTCAGATTATCACGCAAAATGTTCACGTATCGTTCTGTATTCAAATTGCCTTCAATAAAAACAAGGTTTCCAACACCCTTATATGAAACACATCCCCACACCATAACTTGCCCACCTCCGTGCTTTACATTAACAATAACATTTTTCTTCTTTAACTCTTCGTTTTTTTCCCCCCGCCAAATTGTCCTTTTACCGTCAAAAACAGACACATTAAACTTGCTTTCGTCCGTAAAAACAACAGTTTTCCAAAATTCAAGAGGTTTATTTATGTATTCTTTGGCAAAAGCGAGGCGTTTCTGACGATTTATTTCACTGATAAGATGTTCTTTTCTTGGTGTTCTGCCATGTAGATCAACAGAGTGCAGTACATTTCTCAGTGTTCTTTCAGAGACCTGTACTCCAGAAACTGACTCGACCCTATTAGTCAAATTTCTCGCGCTGGCATAGTTATTTTTTTCGACTTCTTTCTTAACATTTCTCACCATTCTTTTTTGGTCGCTCAGTGCGCTTTAGGTTTTCAACCGTACCACGTTTTTGTTTACCTTTTACACACATTTCTCACTGAGGAAAAACATAAATTTAAATAAGCAGCATTTGCACGATATGTTTTCTCTTGATTTCGAGGCAAAATTATCTTTTCACATGTGCCCATACAAAGTTCTCTTTTGTTTTAGACATAACTAGTTAATTTAAATATTCATATAAATTTATACACTTAGAAACTTTGATCACAATTTATACTATGCATTATAGCTGAACAATGAAACAAAACTAACTACAAAATTTAGAGGGCAATAATTGTGCCAATACATTTTTCCACTTGACTTACTTAAACAATTTACTTTTTAAAATAAAATTGGTAGTTAAACAAAAATTTTTTAAACACATTTATATCAAATGTAAATTTTTTTTTTTTTGGTTGTGAAAAAAAATTATCAAAATTGTATGATTTTCTTAAGAATTAAAGTTAAAAAACAAATTGTGCCGATACTTTTTGTCTCCACTGTAAGTACACAGAATATTTTTACTTATATAATAAAGTTTTAAGTAAAACATATATTTTTGATATTTTATATTTTTGTCTGTCATGTCTGTTACTAATATTGAATTCTCATAAGCAATGTTTTAAAACAAAATATTATTATAACACAATATGTGCTAAGTTTTTGTCCTTATTGCTTACTCAAGACAGAGATAATTAATGTGTAACATCAATAAAGATAATATTATGTCAATTTAATTTTTTAAGGAAAAATTAGAAAGGGTAAAAGACATGACATTAATCTAGGTGCCAGTTTTTTTTGCAAAATTTAAAAGGTGAAACTAAAACATGTTTTTCTTTTGGTTCAACATTTTACTCTTAAATTAAACAATATGTATTATTAAAAAGAAAACGACAAAATTTCAACATATAAACATTTTAATTTGATGAAAGTTACAACAATATTATTCCATATCATATTTGGTGAAATCATTATCAAATATTGGAATTGCCGAGTTGAGCCTCCTGTTACATTTGGAGTTGGCAATTATAATACAATATCTTCTTTTTCAGTATCGTATTCCTTATTGTCATCTCTATAAAATTTATTATTTCAAACTTTTTTCACTTATTTTACACCAAAAAGATTGTTTCCCATGTTTATTATATTTGAAACGATATAATTTACTGACCTTTTCCCTTCCGATTTCACAAGAATAAAGTTTTCTTCCTTCAAGACCTCGCCAAGAAGTTTGCAACTAATCTTTAATAGCCCTCAATTTTTTGATTTTGCATTTAATGATGGTATGGCTATACTTTGCTGTATATCAGTCTCATTTATAGTAAAAACATTTGTTTCACAGCATTCAGAAACATATCGCTTTCTACAAAAGCTATTTAAGTCACGAAATGGCATCTTGTTATTTCCAAAAGAAAAAAAATTGATGAACGTTGATTTTTGAACATTTGATGATGATCGCTCCCTTTAATAATGGAATATAAGATGGAATAAGTTTCTTTGAAGATATATACATTTCTTTCATAAATATAATAAAGTTGAATGCGTGTTTCATTTCTTAAATATTAAATAACGTCTTTGCATCGGGCGTTGCCTTGTACAACTATTTGGTCAGCTTCTTGCTTAATAGCACCTCCTATCCCGTCAGCAGCACCCTTACCCTGACCAGTCTCAAAAAAGACCATGAACCATATTTTAAACCGTTATTTGCTATAGGTTCATTGAGAAGAAAACATTTTTTTTTCTGTCTAGATTGTGTTGTTGGGCCGTAAGTAAAAAAAAAATGGGGAATTTCAATTTCAGGCGAATTCTTTTTTTATGCTTATTGAATATTGGTTGAAGATGAGCCAGAATTTCTGCAGGGCCATGATCATAACATTCAGATATTGTGTGGAATGAAATTGGCATTTATAGCTTTTTTAAATATAAAACACCAGTATGCAGAATTAACTACTTTCTTGAGCTTCCAAAGTGTTATGTTTGGATTTCTGTGGCAAGTTTGCAAATCTTATTTTCTGAGAAGTTAATATGAACCATTACCTGATTCTGTTGTAGATTTTCCTTGCTGTCTTATAGTATACTGATGCCTTACATTAAAAATATACTTTTTAAATATGCACATATCTGAGTTAAATTTGGATATTAATTGTGGAACACTGGTCTCCATTGTTTTCTTCTTTTTATTTTCTTCTTCTTTTTCAGTATGTAATCGACGTCGCTCTCTGTAGCGTTTTTGCTTTTCAGCTGGTGTCAGTGCCTTCAGCATTTTTCAGTTTTAAATTTTAATAGCTCTTATAATTAATCTTAATAACTCATCAATTAGTTTTAAATGGAGAACAGATACTTTTATTAAATGTTGTTTTGGCTTATCCTCCAAAAGTCACACAAGGTCCATCAGACCGCTGACTCTAAGGAAATCGAAAACCAGAAGGGGAGATGAATATACAGGGTGTCCCAAAACGACCGCATAAGCTCTGCACAGCTAGATTCCTCGTTGGGAGTACATAAAAACTGTCCGAAGAAGCATCAACAACAACAGTATTTGCATATCTTTTCAGACTATAATGTTTAAAACGTTCGCCGCACATATTGCTTCATGCATGTGCGCGCGTGCAATGGATGCGTACGTAGTGACAACACCAATGGACTTAGTTACTCGTCTGCATGCTGCTTTCACTTCGGTGGATCCCGCGATGCTGCAACGTATGATGACAGCCATTCCACGCCCTTCTCAAGCCTGCCTCGAAATGCACAACGGACACTTTCAACATGTGCTTTAAATTGTGCATATACTGTTGTTGATATGTTTAATAAAGTATTTTTTCTTTCACCGGAAGTGATGTCACACTGTGTTTTTCGTATTTTTCTCATAAACTATGGATGGTACAAGAACGCTTCTTTGGGCAGTTTTTATGTACTCCTAACGAGAAATCTATCTGCGCAGAGCTTATGCGGTCGTTTTGGGACACTCTGTATATCCTCTCTGGAAAGTCCTAAACTGTCCAGGATGTGACTACTGAAGCCTGCTCAGTTTTACATTTAGAGTAGACCTCAAAGAGTTTCATGCCTTTGAAATACATGAGATCCTTAGTGTGGCAGCTTGCTAGTCTGGAAGTTGCGCTTCTAGAGGCTCTGTTACAATTGAAGGCGAATGAAGAGCCAGGCTCTTTGCCCGCGTATTCTAGTGATGGCAGGGAGGAATCCTCCACCCTTTCGAAATTTCAGAATTAACAATGGGCTGATGTTCTAAAAAGGTAAGTGTTGAAGAGAAAGGATTATCGTGACAACAACAGATATTTTTATTAAATGTGTTTAATTTAATTCAGAAATAAATTAATAAAGAGTTAAATAATGCAAAACAATGAGTTGGAATTTGCATAAAATAACTTTTTTTTTTAACTGAAAGAAAATTTATTTCAAGTTTTGTAACATTTCAAGTCTGTAACCAAATTGTCATGACCAGTAGCAGACATGACATTTCATAGAAAAAAAAAATAAAAATTTTATATAATTTCTCAAGCATTTCGAAATACATTTTAATTTAGAATAAAGTACTTAAATTTTAAATAATTCAGTCGAATACATAAATAAATTTATTTATTTTATACAAATAAATAAGGTAACAGAATGACATGTAATAAAATACTTACCACAAAAAGTTATCTCGGTTTCTGCAACAAAATATAAAGAACTCCAGATCGCTGCTTGCATTTTTTTTATTCCATGTTTCACTGGTATACAAATGTTGCCATTCCCAAATTTCAAATTTGTTGCTTAAACAAAAGGTTATAAGTAATATATAACAGACATGTCATATATGCCTGAACAGCTACTTATAATTAATTAAAATCATTATATTCTTCATAAAAAGTTATTAAAACCTTTTTATAATATAATTTAGAATATATTTCACTGTAATAAAATACATCTAAGAAAGAATTTTCGAGTATGAAAAGTAACTCTGCCAAAGCCATTTTGTATTTTATGATTCGGATAGCTGTATTTTTGTTTCCTCTCAACTCATTTCGAAATAAAAGGAAAAAATATCAAACGATATTTTTTAATTTTATTATTTATCTAATGAAATATACGTCTACTAAAAAGCATGGTAAAAACAAAAATAATTTTAAGTTTCATAAATCTTATTAAAAAATCATGTTTCAAGTGAATAGAAAATGGCACTAAATTTTGCGAATGATCCATATATATGATCTTTCGGAGACAAACGAAACAGTTGTTACATATAATTTTATTGAAAAAAATCAATCCAAAAACATCTCAAGTCAAACTTAAATAGGATTTAATCTATTTGTTCAAAGAAGAAAAAGTAGGTTAAAACCTATTTCGGTTCACCTCTTGGCGAGAGATTGACAAATGATGACATTTTCACGCCAAGCAAAATAACGCGATACAAAATGATTATGGAATTTGAAAATAGATATTTCAAATATTTCTTTTTATTAAGATATTTTTGCGATTTCATAAATTCAAATATCATGATTTCGAATTATTGTGAATTTGTTTTTATTTTCATTTTTATGCGATTTAAATCAATTCTGGATTTGGAATCTTGGAATACTTTTTTATTACTTATAATTATATAATTTTATATAAACTCGAACATCGTGATTTTTAATTTTTTTAAGGATTCACATCAATGCATAATGCTAAAAAGTTGATTTTATCCAATTAATTGCACACAGCTTAAAAAGAATCCTTTCTAATGCTCTAGGGAAGTTTTTTAAAAACTGGACAGTAAAGCCGAATTACTAACAAAAATAATGTTACTAAATTCAGTTTTGAAAACTGATTATTGTTTTTCTCCGAGGCTTATTTTAAAGTCGCAAGTAAAAACTTTCTTAACTCTAGAATCCACCCCAACCCCCGCAAAAACAATGAAAAATTCAGTTGTATATGCGCTCATGGTAATGGACTGTCGCTCAGTATAAAACAACAGATCACAAAGAAATGTATTCTTTTAAAAAGAACGCAAGTGTTTTTATATTTTAAAACCAAATGATAACATAAAGTATAAACATTTTATTCATTTTTAATCTATTCAATAGCATAGAATAAAAATCGCTTCCATTTTTAAAAGTAAAATATTTTTTTATCTCTTAATTCTAAATAATTAATTCATTTTAAAATATTTGGTCTAGAAATATTAGAATACTACTTTTTTTGAACTTTCCAAAAAAAAAAAAAAATTTAATTTTCTGTTTCCCAAAACATCATTTTAATATGTATTGATAATAAAAGCTTTCGCCTGGGAATTATTTTTAAAAATGTTACATAGTAAAGCTTGCCATAGAATCACAACCAATAGAAAAGCAGTTCGAAAATTGTCATCTTGAAGATCAATAACTAGGCATTTTAAATTCGTTGCAATAAAGAATCTAGTTTGGCGTTGTAATCTGCTGATTTTGCTCCGCATTTCATTCTTTGGCTTTAGGATGGATCCAAATAAGATTAAACCAAGCAAATATAATGGGACAAGCTAAGCTAACTCACAAAATAATGTTACTAAATTCAGTTTTAAAAACTGATTATTGTTTTTCTCTGAGGCTTATTTTAAAGTCGCTAGTAAAAACTTTCTTAACTCTAGAATCCACCCCAACCCCCGCAAAAACAAGATAAGAAAGGCTATATTCTGGTGTGGAAACACTATGCTCTTTTGTGAAAAAGAAACCAGCTTGATTCTATGCTTAACATAAATAATTGTCATACTGAGAGGGTTTGTGTACAAGAGAGAACTTTTGAGTTACAAGTTTTATACGATTCAAATATTCTTACTTTCTTGGTGTGAAAGTAGACTTTCAGCATAGATATGCTCCTCGTAAGAGAATAGTAGTTCAAATTTATGAAGCCGTTAGATGTGCTTAGAGGTTTTAGTTGTCAAAAATAGGCAGGTAATGAATGTATCGGTAAATAATAAATTAATGTTACTTAAGAAGGAAAATAATACAAAAATTAAAGAATTATTAATCTGTGATTAAAGTTGTTTCTTCTTATGTGACAATGAATAGACATTTAAGGGGAAATAATAAGCATAAAAATTAGACATGCTGCTATTTTAAAATTATCTAATCACAATGAATGAGATTTAATAAGACCAAAATGAATATTACGGTCATAGCTTGCCAAGAGCAAAAAGTAGCCAAGTGTGGTAAAATTTAGCAATTTTTTTCTCTCGCCAAATTAATTCACCAAATGTAGGCATAGTGCTTATGATCAAACCTGGTGGCCATAATTCATGGTAATTCAAATTTTCGACTTTTTCATTTTGAATTTTGCATTTAATGCAACATGGGAAACCAAACCTTCTTTTTTTTCTTTGTATAATTTTTTGCTCATTTAGATTTTGACATGGAGTCGATTAAATTATGAGATATATTCCGCTTGAGGAGTGATAAAAGTAAGAAAGAAGTTATTATTTGGTGTATGAAAATTTGTTAATAATATCATTAAGGAATGATAACTTTAAGCATTTTGTTGAATTTCACTTTTACAATTTGTTTAATTTTTTAAAATTATTTTTGTTATAAATGAGAGGGACAAAGGAAATTACTCGAAAGAATCGATTTTTTTACCGAATCTTTTTAATGACTAGAATAATTTCTCTCTTTAAAAGGATTTTATTTCCTCCATAACAGTAATTTATGCACCTGAAAATCATGATCCAATTACAAAAGAAAACTGAAAGTAAGAATTTTATTCTAATTATTTTTTGCAGGTAAAGAACTGTAATCAAAGTAATTAAATTTTCAATTATAAACGAAATTACAGATTTATTCTACTTTTCAAATTTTTGAATATTTTTTTATGATTTTTTCCCGTTATTCTGCTATTGAATCAATTAATTGAATATTTTTTCAATGAATATTTTTAAAATTTATTCCAGATTTCTTAACCTACCAGCGACCGCAGAAATTCTTAAGTTTCAAGAATTGCATAAAAAGATTTTTTTTCACTTAAATTAAAGACTTATAATTATTCAATGTAAATGTTCGACGGGATAATATTGTATAAAATCGTTGAATGTGAAATTTGAAAACTATATTTATGTTCTAGTGACATGCAGAATTTGATTTATCAAAAAATTTTTATTTAACATATACTCGCCAGAAAAATCTACGAATAGACACACAATAAACATTCTAGAGAGAATAAAAGTATATTATAGGGTCAATATTAAAATTACATTTTTATATAAAGTATTCTCTACATATTCCTTAAATATCAATAACAATTTGAGGAAGATAACACACATTGTTTCAAAATAATAATTATTAAAAATTACATAAAAATCATCTATAAAATATTTTCGATATTAAAGAAATATTTTAAAAGTCTCTTCATGAATATATTATACGAAAAATTCTGAAAAAGTCTGACTATTTTATAAGTCTGGCCGTATGGAAAGCTATACAACTGTCAATAAGCAAAAATGTTTATATTTTTCTAGTGAGCATGTAAATAAACCTTCTGTGTTTTGGGAAAAAGTAATATTTACTGATGAAAATAAGTTTTGTATCTTTGCCATCAAATGGCGTAAATTGGTGTGGAGAAAACACGGTACGGCTTTTGAGAAAGAAAATATTGTGTCTACTGTTAAACACGGTGTAAATTGCGTAATGATTTGGAGGCGCAGGGCAGCAAGTTGAGTCGGTCAATTAACTTTTATAGACTCCACATTAGATTATTTGGGATATATCAAAATGTATTAAAGGAAAATTTAAAGCAGAATGCACAAGATTTGAATTTTGGCGATGGTTTTTGGTTTCAACAAGACCATGATCCAAACACACTGCCTACAACGCTGACTGAGTTGTGACTGTTGCACAATATCAAAAATCCCTTGCATACTCCTCTACAATCACCGGACTTTAGCCTCATCGAATATTTATGGGACTTATTTGGAACATAAAGGTCAGCAACATAATGTCAAAAGATATGCTGAGAAGAATAATTATGATGGAATGGAATAATGTTTCATCTGCCGAAACCGCCAAGCTAGTCAACTCTATACCTAAACGATTGGAAGAGGTCCTTTGGCATAAAGATATTAAAGTTCAATTGACAGTCCATGGGGAAGCTATTTTTTACAGACTTTTATCATCTGTAAGTAAACTTTTTCTGTTTTCTTTTCGTGTATTTTTTAATTATTATTATTATTACTTTGAAACAACGTGTGTTATCTTTCTGAAATTGTTTCTGATATTTAAGTAATTGTTAAAGAAAAATACTTTATATAAAAATTGAATTAATGGTGACACTATAATGTACTCTTTAGAATGCTTATTGTGTGTGCGTTTGTACGTATATATTTTTCTGGTAAGTTTACATCTATTTATAAAAATTTCCTTTACCACACACATTGCTCAAGTTCTTCATTTTATTTAATTCTAAGTAGAAGTTATTAAATGTAATTTTCATTAAGATATTAAATTTGATTTTTTATAATTTACATTATTTCTGCTACTTTATTTCCTCATATTTGCTTCATAATTTTAATTTTGAAATATTTTCAAAAAGAACAGTTTAATTAATTCTTAATACGATTACTGTATTCTTATATTCTATTATGAAATGCTTTCAAAAGAAAATTTTAATCAGTTCTTAATATATTACTGATTTCTTATATACCGCATTAGGTTTTATTCTTTAAAAATGTCACAATTTTTTTCTGATTCCACCAATTTCATAGATGGTTTCTACCTTTGAAAAAAATTGATTGGTATCCATTAGGGCTGCAAATCAAATTCCAATACCTACGTCACCTCATCTTGGCGAAAAAATTATCATCAAATTTCACTACTCTGACTACCTAACCGTAATATTTACTTTACCCATAATGAATATGCACGCTATAAAAACTAACTAACTTCTAATTTCAACAATTCCTTAAAATCTGGCCAACAAAGTTATACTGCTGCGCTTATAAATGTAATTAGAGGAAATAATTTAGAACTTTGGTAAATGGATACAAACAGAACTGAAAACGAAAAAATATTTTTGTATTGAGAATTCATTTACCATAAATTTTCTTAAGCACTTTCATTTGTAA
Organism: Latrodectus elegans; assembly: GCA_030067965.1. Taxonomy (NCBI): domain Eukaryota; kingdom Metazoa; phylum Arthropoda; class Arachnida; order Araneae; family Theridiidae; genus Latrodectus; species Latrodectus elegans. The sequence continues at coordinate 26,879,238 of CM057821.1, forward strand.
AATATACTTCTATCTATTATGTTTTATATTACATTCACAAAAACTTCTGACGATGAAAAATAATTAGAGTATTGGAGGTCCACTGTAACATTCATAAAATGTGATACTTCCAAAAATATATTTATTACTGGATAAAGGGTTTCTGTACATAACGCTTACCTGTATTTATTTTTTACTCCTTTCCTACAAAAATTTTCTTTCTTTCATGTCGTAAAAATACTGTTTTTAATTTTCAATTTGTAATTTTCAATATATATATATATATATATATAAAAGAATATTTTACTATAAAAATTTATGATTTTTTCAACAATAATGACAATTTGCAAATTTAATCGTTCACAAGATGTGTTAAGGTAATTCTCTCTCAAAAACCACATTAATATAAAAGTATTTTCTGTTATATTTAATAATTTCTCCAAAAATGTGTTCCAGAAAATTTAAATAGTAAGAAATGTCTATGTAAAACTGTCTGCATTCTTCTATGGTACATAAAATATGTTTTTTAGTCACGGAAGTTTTAGAACAATAAGAAAACAAATGGGATGAAAAAAAATAGTAAGCATGTATCTTTTAGATGGACACAAAGTTTACCCTGAGACAAATGATTCTGTTGTTTGGTTAAAAAAATTCATTTTAGGAAAAGTTTTTTAGAGAATTACAAAAAGTTTGATTTTAAACCAAATACATTTTCCCTAAAAATTGCATCGGAAAGGAAACTCAAAAGGAGACATTTCACTGGTTTCTTAGTAAATAAGATCAGACAATATAAAATCTGATAATTTTGTGAAATTAGGAAATAAAAAAATAAAAGAAATATTTTTATTGAAATGATTATGCAATATCTTCAAGATACAAAAATTTATACCAATGACATATATACATAATTAACTCCAGTGAAATGTTCTTAGAATTTTCTTTATTAAAAGAGTTTTATTATAGATTTTATATTCCTGGAGAACTGAGAAATTATATGTAATTAAAATTATTTAAACATTAATGTACGTAAAAATTGAAAAATAAAATTTATATTGATAAGTATATATATGTGTGTGAGTGTGTGTACATATTCTAGCTTTATTAAAAAAGTTATCACTTCACGTAAAAAGTATATTTTTAAATAAACTTGTGAAAAGTTGCAAGCCTTAAATTTTATGATAGCAAAATTTAAATTAAAATATATGTTTTAGAGAATTAATCAAAATAAAGTTCATAAGAAATGTGTTTTAAGCAATATTTTGTTAAGTATAAAGTTCACATTTTTTTTTACTATAAATTCAGAAAAAATCTCTACTAGAACATGGTAAATATTTTCACCACTATATCACCTGTGTAAACGTATGTGTGAGAGAGAGAGTGTGTGTATGAGTGTGTGTGTGTATGAGTGTGTGTGTGTATGAGTGTGTGTGTGTATGAGTGTGTGTGTGTATGAGTGTGTGTGTGTATGAGTGTGTGTGTGTGTATGATTGTGTGTGTGTATGAGTGTGTGTGTGTGTATGATTGTGTGTGTATGATTGTGTGTATATGAGTGTGTGTGTGTATGAGTGTGTGTGTGTGTATGACTGTGAGAGACTGAGTGTGTGTATGAGTGTGAGAGAGTGTGATTGTGTATAAGTGTGAGAGAGTGAGTGTATGTATGAGTGTGAGAGAATGAGTGTGTGTATGAGTGTGAGAGAGTGAGTGTGTGTATGAGTGACAGAGAGAGAGAGTGTGTGTGTGATTTTCAAAAATTTATTTAATCAATTTTCCTTAGCACATTATTTCTTTATTTGCATAAAGTTGTACTCATTAAATCCTGTGTTTTGGCAATAATTTTATTTCTAAGTTTATATTTGAGATTGTTTTAAGATTGAATAAACAGAACTTTTCCAAATTGATTTTACTTAAAAATATCATGAACTTATCAGACAATTGATTTTTTTAATTATTTTCCCAAATTTATGGCGCAACGAAAGAAATTTACTCCTAAGAATATACATTTATATATCTGAATATATTAGTAGATTTACTTAATTTGATTAAAAAACATTATTAAATATTGGAAATTTATAAACGAAACTAAGAAAAACCTTCAAGTTTGTGAGAAATATCATTTTTAAATTTTATTGTTAAGGCCTGCTTTGTTTGAGATATCTTGTTATGCAAGTTACATACACATTTATGTAGTTGTTATTTAGCTTAGAATTGAGTTAATTCACATTTGGTGACATCATTGATGACATAAAAGGCTTTAATATCTTTTTAAGATTACAGAATGAAACAGTTTAACTAAGCAAAATTTAGTTTAGGAAAAAAAAAGCTGTATACTCGCTTTTAGTTTACAAATACATTTTTGCATTAAATATTTTACTTTAAAATATATTTTATTCAAATAAATACTTCTAAACCATAAATGTTTCATGAGTATTTCAGAGTGGATCATAAAAATTATTATCTTCCGATACAACTATTCATCTTTTAGGCTCATGTTTTTATATGTGTGTAGTGTATATAGATTTAAAAGGGGAAAAAAAAAGATGGCCAGTTTTTGTTTCCCATATTCATCTAACTTTAACCGTGAAAAATATATTGGCCTTAATATATGAAATAAAATACTAAAATAAAAAGTACATTTTTGTATTTTTTATTGATTTCACTTAATTTTCTTGCAATGGACTATATTAAAAATAATTTTTATTATGTTAAATAATCTTGTTCTCTCTATATATTATATTCTTTCTAATATTTTATATTATAAATATAAAAGATTGTTGCAAACTAGTAATAAAAATTTAACTTTAATATTTTATATACATTTAATATATAAGATATTTTTGGATGCCTTTTTTTATCCTTTTTTTCTAGGTTACATTTAATTTTTAATTTATAAAGCACTATTTATTCAAAAATTAAAACTTTTTACTTTTTTTTTTAAATTTAAATGCAATTAATAACGATTTTCCACAAGAACCGATTTTTTGTTTAAGATAACAATTGTATAAATTATGACATTTACAATTTTCTAAAATAATATTTAATCGTTTAGTTTTATAAATTTGAAATTGACTTCACTTTCCGATAGGCTGTTAGAATTAATTCACGTGAATCTTTATATTGCATTTGCTAGCACAAGATTTAAGGGAATTCTGTTAATTATAGTTAACAGGTCAGATTTATTTAAATTCTAAGATGTCTAGGCTGCTTGTGTGAAAATTTTATTAGTCAAAAAATGAAAATATGGAGCCTTCAATATACTGTTTCATCTACCAGCACATTTAAGATTTTTGAAACTATCAATCCACTTCAAGCATAATAAACATTGTTGGCTCTGAAGAATCTCAATAAAAGTACGACATTTTATTTTATTTTCTGCATTTAGTGTAGCAAGCAGAAATGGGATTCGTAACTAAAGACAATGTCGTTTGGTAACTTTGACCATGTTTGTCATTCAAAACATCATTAGTGGCAGAAACGTTTGTGGCTTTAAGTCAAAATTAAACGAAGAAATGAAAACACATTACCCTTGCGGACTTACCACTAAACAGCAATTACTCAACTTAAAAATTAATAATATGAGAAGACACTAAATGGTGCATAACAGACTGAATCTGTTGTGCTGTGGTTTGTGATGCGGCTGTGAGATCCATCATTTCCATAAGCATACTATATTTGTTATCCCATGTAGGGGTGGAACGAAGTTAGTGCTATGGTCCCGCCGATCTGCCATGCATTCAGCGATTAGATATCCCCATCACAGTTGGTTTGTTTCAGTCAACTGGACTATCAATTTCTCTGAAGTTAGAGTTTTAATGAAGCCCAATGCAGGATAAAACTCTGATGTAGACCTGTCTTTACATGGTAAGGAAATCCAGGGTAAATCAGCTGATGAAGTAAAAACGATTCCTTCGGTACCAAAGGTAGATATGACCTTATTAGTCCATCTATGGCTGGAGTAGATCAAGAAGCTATTAGTAGCATATCTAGACAGGATAAAGGAAACAATTCATATGATGAGACTTTTTCAACAAGACCCTGTATGTATAAAATGCCATGAAAGTGGGGAAATGGGCATCGTACTGTATATAAATGGGATGCCTTTGCAGTGAGGAGATTATAATGTTATAGTAAGATAAATATCACCAACATAATATAGTCACCATTGAACAATTTTATTCATTGTCTTTTCTTTTGCTGATACACAGTTATTCTAATTCTCTTTTTATATACAAAAACAGAACATACTATCGACTTAAAGGAAAAAATAACAAAATTTTAAAACAACAAGCAAAACTGAAAAATTTGAATATACATGTATATAGAAACAAACATATATAAAACAAAAATGATACAAATAACAGAATTAAGTAAATTAAGAGAACTAATAAGCGATATAAGTCGCCAGGTTTTTTGAAAAATGTTTCTACATCTAGTCACAATTTTGAGTAATTTATTAGCTGAAGAATTTTTATCATCAATGGATCGCAGTGTTCGGTGGAAAAGCAGTTTCTATCAGAAGATATGACGGTTTTATACTGTCAACGGAAACAGTGATTAGTAGTAATAGTTTTGCCAGTTCTTTGTGAAACTTCATGAGGACCTGTTTAGGTATGGCACAGTGAAGGATGCACACAGCTAATTCTCAAGAAAACGTCTGTGCATGACTTCAGTGATGGATTTACATGAAATCTATCGGGGCATTAGGTATATTTTGCAACAGGATTCTGTTATTGCAATACGTTTCGAAAATAAGTGATAAAATCACTATCATGTGATAGAATAACTGTTATGTCCAGCATATCCTTAGAAAGACATAATGTCGTGCCATACACAAGCTCTGCATTAGAAATTTACAATTCTTATTTAACTGCTGTTCTGATGCCCAAAAGAAGGACAGGGACTATCTCTGTCCAATTATCATTATCATGGACTTTAATAGCTGATTTTAAATGATGATGAAATCTCTCTTCAATTCCGTTTAAAATTGGATGGTAAAAAGTTGTTTTAATCCTCAATGAATTTAAGATGCAAATGAAATTAGAATACATAGCTCATTGCAGTTGGGGGTCCTTGGAAAGAGGTAATTATAGAAAATGTAGTTGTTGAATCTTTCTCAAAAAACAGTCTTCTCAAGAATATCAGAAATGAATATAGCTTCTGGCCATCTGGTGAAATGGTCAATTTTTGTTTAAAGATAACTGTAACCGCCAAAGTGAGGTAGTAGGCCTACTATATACTATATCTACGACGGTATGTGTCAAGCGAGCATCTGAGATAAGGGTTGTCCTAAGTCGCTTTCGTATGTCGCTACACCTTCGATCCTTGGTAAGGTTCACAACATTGAACCCACGATTTTACTTGTCGTTTTCATATTAATCCAAATATATCTAGAATATAAATTAGTTTTAATGTTGCAGTATTCCATAATAACAAAGGTTGTGCAAATGGTTGAAAATCAATCTGCGAAAAAAAATAGTGGGACTGAAAGACTGAAAGTAGAAATGTCACACATCAATTCGCAATGAAGAAATTGAATCTCTGAATCAGTTTTCAGTGCTTTTGCAAAGTTTTCAAAGATTTAAATTCTGTGATTATGCTATAGAATCAATTTCATTTCTACTGAGTGCATCAGCATCAACGTTCTTCCGACCCTGAGCATGATTGATGTCAGTTGAATTTTGAGAAGTAAAGTACACTAGTGTCCATAAATTAAGGATAATTCAAGTTCAGGATAAGAGAGAGACAGAAGCAAAACAAATGTAACTTATTTGCAAAGTCTATTTATTAAATGAAAGGTTAAGAGCAAAAAAGAAGTTATATGTTTGACATCATTAATAAAAATTGGGATTTTTAACTCTCTGGAGCAAATTTCAAAGAAGAACTTATTTACAAAAACCAATATAGCATGGTTGGTGTGAAGATTAGTACATAGTATGTTCCGTCCAAATTATGCAATACTGGCCAAATTATGCCGTAAAACGCCTAGCCATGCTGAGTATCAAATTATTGATCTGATTTTGGGGAATATTACACCACTCATCAAGTAATGTTCTCCGAAGCTCCGGTAGACATGTAGGAGAGGTTGACGGAATGCAGTTCGTCGACAAAGCGTCTCCCCCATTGGATTCAAGTCCGGTGAGTATGCTGGCCAGTCTATACGGGTGATATCCTCCGACTGGAGGCATTCATCTACTATGTTTGCATGGTGAGGACAGGCGTTGTTATCCATAAAAAGAAATTCTGCACCCAATGTGCCAAGTAACAAAGTACATGTTTTTCCAGAATGATATCCCGATAGATGTGGCCTGTCATTGTTACATTCTAAACATGCAGGTTAGTTCTGGAACCCAGAATAACTTCTCCTCAAAAGAACAATCCTGCACCACCATTAATGGTGCCGTTCAGTGGTGTTCTCTTGGCGGTAACGGGTACACGGCCCCCTCCATATGAAAGTCCGGCGAGAATCAGACTGAATGTTAAACCTGAACTTGTAGGAAAACATCACACAAGAACACTGTTGCGGTGTCTACAATGCATGCTCTCTAATCCAAGCTAACAGCCGGCGACAGTGAGTTGACGCAAGTGGAACACATCTGACAGGCCTACGAGCACATAGACCAATGTGCCCTAAAAGTCTGAACCATTGAAACTGTCGTACCGGTAGCTGAAGGGAGCTGATGAAACAGGTCTGATCATGTTCTCCGTCTATTTTTTTTGGCTGTAATTACCAAATAGCAGTCTTCATTCGGCGTTATAACTCGGGAGCGACATGTGCTGTAACGTCTACTCACGTTACCATAATCTTGGAACCGTTGCCAAAGCCTGGAGATGACACTCTGGGCGATTCCAAGTTCCTCGGATACTTCCAGCTGGGTACGTCCACATTCCAGATGGCCGATAATTCTACCACGTAAAACATCATCCAAATGCTTCCTTTGTACCATTTCTATACGGTTATTGACTGAAAGGCTTTTAAAGTGCTTGTGAGCGATTTTACTTCCTTATAACCATTTCTTATATATTCTTCTCTTACACTCTCATCATTGTGACGTATTATCGGCGCCATCAGGTGGTTTCCTGTAAGTTTCATATTATTCTTCATGATGTGGGTGATAATTCTACTCCTGAAATTTTTATTTTAGAGTTTAATTTCTGTGTGATTCTGAATTATCCTTAATTTAAGGGCATGAGTGTATAATTGGCATAGATGCCTAGGAGAACATTTATAATGGTTTTGATAAAAAGTGAGCCAATAGTTGTTGGATTGTGTATACTATAAAATTTCAGCATTTTAACAAATGTTTGAACTTTTTATAACAGAATAAACTTCAAATAATTTTCTGCCATAAGTGAACGATTTTTGTTGATTATTATTAAGCTTCATTGAGAAAAAAGTTTATTGGTTCTTCTATCCCCTGACCGATAATTGACTTATAGTGCTACTCTATAGCTAAGTCCGATCATTGACCGATAAGCTCTACTTATCTCCTGAAATAGGGTGTCTTAAGAAAGGGGCTTCGGCAATCGCATTTTTCGTGGCAGTAAAATCTTGTTCTACATTTTCATTCCATATGAGTTGTTCGAATAATTTACGAGTATATGAATGAAATTTGCTTTTTATTACCGTGTCCTACTAAAAGCTGAACAAATGATGGAAGTGTATGTGCACCAATAAAAATAAAGCATCTATAGAAGTTGAACATTCCTAAGAACATTAGCCATTGAGTTAAAGTTTCTGAATTAGGAAAATCTAATATGTATTTAATTTTATTAAGTAGAGTTCAATTTGGTTTAATTAGAACATATTTAAAACTTCAAAAATCTATTGACGGTACACCAAAAATACATTTGAAGCGTTAATACATAACCCATATTCTGCTAAGTTTGAAAATAAAGCTTTTAAATGATGATACTGCTCTTGAAGATTTTTAGAATCAATTCATCTATCGTCGACAAAAGCATAAACACCTGCTAAATCGCGTGTAACCTCATCTATAAAATGCTGAAGAGTTGCAGATTCGTTGCAAAGACCAAATTGTGTTCTTGTACTCACGAACAAACCAAATGGGGTGCATATCGCGGTTTTTTTTATATTGTCATGGTTTACTTTGACTTCATGATAGACCTTAATTAATTTATGCGATTAAATATTTAGAATCGATGCAATCCTGCTGTAAAATCCACCATACAAGGTACTGAGTATTTGCCTTTAAATACTTTAATTATTCGAGCATTTAAAGCTCTTTAGTCATCCACTGGTCACCAATCTAGTGTTCCTTTTTTAGGAACCATATTCAGAAGTGAAGCAGGGTTACTTCTCAAAGGTATTATACGTGGCCTAATTTCATAATATTTTGTTTTGTAATTCAGTTTTTACAATTAAGTAAACATAGTAAGTCAGTCATAGTAAAAATAGTAAGAAACATAAATAAGCATAGTTCAAAAACATTGTATTTACAACAATGCAAAATTAGTATTTTGTTTAATGGTTGATTTGGATTAGGTAATTTAGTAATAGAAAGAAATTTTCTTTTATAAGTTTAAGATTTTTAAGAATAGAGACTTGAACTAAATGAAAATCGGTGTATTTTGAATGGCCAGTGTATTGTAATTTCGTATTTGTATACCTAATATTGGGTTGGCAACAAAGTAATTGCGGATTTTACTCATAGATGGTTTCAGTGGAATTTTTAGGTTTGCAGACGTAGTACAAATGTAAAACACATTTTGTTATTTGATAGTTGGCAATTCAGCTGTCAATCAGTAAAAAAAAAGTTTTTTGATTGGTTGCGTAGTTTTCATTTAACGTTCGTTGAAAATCAAAAGTATTATTTTCGTCAAATTTTGTTTTTTTATTTCCGAAAAGGGAAAAACGCATCGGAAGCTCATAAAAACTTATGTGCTGTTTATGGTGACGAAGCCTTAAAAAAACGGAAGTATCAAAATTAGTTTGCCAAATTTCGCGTTCTTGTGTGGTTTTTCACTCAAAGATGAAAAAACGCTCTGGTCTTTCAATTGAAGTTGATGACGATTTAATCAAAGCAATAATCGATTCGGATCGTCTCAGTACAACATGTAACATTGCACAGAAGCTTCATGTATCACATAAATGCATTGAAAATCACTTAAAACAACTTGGCTATGTTCAAAAACTCGATACATGGGTTCCTCACGAACTGAAAGAAACGCATTTAACGTAACGCATTAACAGCTGCGATTTGCTAAAGAAACGTAACGAAAATTATCCATTTTTAAAACGACTGATAACTGGCGATGAAAAATGGATTATTTAGAACAATATTAAGCGGAAAACATCATGTGGCAGGCCATGTGAACCAACTCAAACAACATCAAAAACTGATGTTCATCAAAAGAAGGTTTTGTTATCAGTTTGGTGGGAATAGTCTACATTGAATTCTTATCACCCAACTGAACGATCAATTCTAATGTCTACATTGAACAACTAACGAAATTAAACAATGCAGCTGAAGAAAAGTGGTCTTAATTGACAAATCGAAAAGGTGTTGTATTCCATCATAGCAATGCAAGGCCACACACATCTTTGGTCATTCGGCAAAAATTATTGGAGCTTGGTTGGGATGTTTTGCCACATACACTATATGGTGGATGTGGCAAAACATCCCAACCTTGCATCATCTGATTACTTTTTGTTTCGATCTTTACGAAACTCCTTGAACGGTAAAAATTTCAATAATGATGTGTCAAATCTAACCTGATTCAGTTTTTTGCTAATAAAAACCAGAGGTTTTATGAACGTGGGATTATGATGCTGCCTAAAAGATGGCAAAAGGTCGTTGATCAAAATAGGCAGTACATTAGAGAATAAAGTTATTTAGTTTAATGAGAAAAAGTGTCTTTGATTTTCTAAAAAAAATCCGCAATTACTTAGTTGCCAACCCAATATATTACTGCCTGAGATCTGGAACCAAATAAAAATAATGGAGAAGATTTTCTCTTAACATGGGTGTATAACGTTGGCTATTAGAAAAGTGTCCTAGTACAATTTCTTTTCAAATCAAAATTTAAAGCGAGTGTTTTTGACCATAAATATAAACTGCATTTTATTAGGAAGAATTTTCAGCTAAAAGCGTTTGTTGTAAAGAATTTTGCTTTTGATAATTGGTAGCAGGGATTAAGGATATGTCAGAGAAACCAGAAATGAAACATTTGATGTTCAGTTGCAAATGAACAAGGTGATTCCCGAGGCAAAGATTAGGTCGCCTCTGTTCATTCGTTTTCCTACCATACACGTGGTTTAATGCAGTTATCATTCCTATATTTTTCTTTTCCGAAGAGCCTGTAATACCAGCAAATTGAAAAATCACAATTATGGTAATTACTTCTTTCACGACCTTTAGTTACGATGATAGGATAAGTGACCACGAGGAAAAGAAAGTTGATCAATTAGTTTATTCAATTTTCCAATTTTGAGAAATATTTCGGTTTCAGAGGATTTTTTGTTTGTTTTAGAAACTGAGAATGTTTCAACAGGAGAGGGCGCAACATCGATGATGCTGTCCGAAATTTCAACAGCTTTATCTTCTTTTAAGTTAAAATAGTTTGAACATTGGATAGCAATCGCTGTAAAAACAGTTCTAACATATATTTATCGGGAACATTATATGATTCGAGGCGACCCTTATGCTTCGTGAAAGTTCTGATGGTTTCGGTACCTTATTTCTTTCCCTAATAAAGGTTTTTTTTTATTTAAAAAAGGTATTTTATTTAATAAGGGCTTTTCCCTAATAAAGGAATTCTTGTTTTAAGATTCTTCGAGTGGTTCATAAATTCCTGTTTAATCTGTTTGTATGGATCGGTTTCATTAGTACACCCCGAATCAATGATGCAGTTTTAGGCGAAAGTTGTGATGCAATATAATTATATTTAATTATCGGTTTTGTAATAAGTTTTGGTGTGGCAAAAGCAAATGCGCTTTCAGACGTGACAAACTATGATGAGGATTAGATCTGTTGCACACAGGAGTTTCTACAGCATTGTCTTCAAACATGGTGCATGGTTTTAAGAACAAAAGTGCATGATATTTGACTGTTAATAATAATAGGAATAAAGATGATTTAAATTGATAACAAAATTATATTTATTTTAAGGATATGTATTGTTAAATACAATTAATGAACCTAAAAATAGCTATAAAATGTAAACGAAAAACAAAACCAATAATGAAATCGAATATGAAAGAATCAGAATAATTAAGCATTTTGGATTCAAAACAAAAGTACAGAATAAAAAATTATTTTTATCTTGTAAATATTGATTTTTATAAATATTTACATACTAATATTAATAAAACTTTTGTTTTATCAATGAAATTTAAATATTATCTAAGTGAAAATAATGAAAACGCAAAGAAAACTCTTTTCCTTTCGCGGATGAATAGTTGTATTTAAAGTCATGTGATATCAAACTCATAAATCAACGAAAGCTTTTTAGCTATTGTTGCCGTAATTCTCACAGTCGACGTGTATTTCAGTCCTTTTTTACCAAGTTAGATTTCAATTGTTAGATTTTTAGCTAAGGTATGTATATAGATAGATATGTTATATTATATTCATGAACATCTTTTTACTTTTATTATTAGCCATTAACTTTTTATTTATTATGTATTATAAGTTTTTATATCAATGCATTTATATTACACCATTGATTGTAAAATGTATATTCATAGTATAAGCATATATAATGATTTGGATTCTCATATAGAACAGTTAACTTTAAAACTTTTATTGTACCTTTTTATAACGAAACGATTTTTATTAATTCATTTTTTGGCAAAATTTCTTTTCCCCACAAATAAGAAATCTAATTTATTTAGTTTATATTTCATGGATTGTTTTTTATTCACATGCTCAAAATTATCTTGACTTTGTGCCACTTATCTGGAAACTTTAGGTTTCACTTCGATAAAGTTGTTCTTCGAATTTCTTCTGCTTTCATCCCAACTTTTATATTAAAAAGGGAAAATTCCCTTTTTTTGTGTTACAAAGGGGAAACTCCCTTTTTTCCTTTATCCTTGAAAATTAGCATCATTTTTCCACTTCAAATAATTTTTGATTAGTAAATAAAAGGAATGTTTTATGTTTCCACCAATTTAAATATTGGGGTGTATAGAGATGAACTCAATACGTTTTATGACTATTAATGCAAGAGTTATTTTATTCGAAAGATTATTTAGTAAAATTTTAAAATTATTGGTTTATTTTGTTTTGAAGTAAATAAAAAAATTAAATAGAATCTATCAAAACTATAAATCTATATATTTTCTAATATATAATCATGACTATGATTGTTGCAGTTAGTTAATTTGCAACTTATTTGTGTTATCTCTTCAAGAACATAATTTTCGAAAATAAATAACCTACGTTTAGATCTGAGAGAATTGTATTTCAAAAAGAAATTAATAAGTGTAATAATAATACAAAATTATAAATTTTGGTGAAAATTTAAATAGATATTTTAAACAATATTGTAAAATTTATAAATATATGGAAAAACATATAGAATTAATCGGAATAAAAAAAAATGAAATTGTGACGACAGAAAAGATAGTGGAATGATAGACTACATGCAATCTGAAAATTCACAGGCTATAATTTTTAATAGAATAAAAAGAAATAAAAGCATATTGTTAACTGCAAAATTCTTCCGTTGGTTGATTTTGATATCTGTGGGAATCATATCATGGGGAGAATTGTTGACTCTCATTTGTTCAGTAGTATATATATAGCTTTGCTTATTGCCATATGTATTTATAGTTTCTTTTTTAAATTTATTCTAAAAAATAAAAGTGTGGATTGCATGATGAGAAAAAAAAGGCGCAAAAATCTTTTTCATTTAGGTGTATTTCCCAGGAAATTAATATTGTTTATTCTCTTCTTTATTATACATCAAAACATTTCTCTTATAAGTATTTACGGGCGTATGAAACTATATGTATGGCTTAATATGGCCAATGTTTTTGTTCTTCAGAATTAAAGGTGATGGGTGCTATTGTTGAACGAAAGGAGGAGGTTCCTTCATGGCTATTGCTCTTCTCTTTTACCAGGATTGATTCTTTACTTAGCAACCCATTCCAGTTTTAATAAAAAAGATACTACATTTTAATAGACTCTCATAAAATTAACATTGCTTAAATGCATGTTTTATTTCTTGTGTAAAGAGAATGTTTGTTTTGAAAATAGATTTGAAGTTGATCAAACGTAAATATATGTCAGTTCTTCATGTGAAACACTCTATATCCTTTAACGACTACGTTTATTTTAGCTAAAATGCAGAGATATTTTTGATAGCTTCAAACACTGTGTGTGTGTGTTTGTATTTATACAATTTTATATTAAACAAATGTGAATACAATGTATTTATGAAACACACTAGCTCAAGTTATCTTTCATTCCAATCATTTTGAGATTTCATCTGTAATGTTCCGCAAGCCTGGATAAAGCCTGTTTGTTGAAACCAAAAATAGTTGTGACGTCACAAATAGCATTCCTTTACGAAACCAATCAAAATAAGTATATTATTTGTTTTGTATTCTTATTCCCAAATATAAATTTCCAATTTTTTAAATTCTTAATAATTAAATAAATGTAGCTTAATTTTGTGTAAATATGGTGAGCAATTGTATTAAACTTCACTCTTGAATTGAAAATGTTAAAAAGTTTTGAATATATCTTAGAAATGTATCAAAACAATTGACACTCTTCACCTAAGCATGGGAAAATCAAAATAACAAAAATGAATTCTTTGTTAAATAAAATGTAGCCCCTGGTTGAAAAACTAAAATTGATCGGATGTAAACAATTGAAATATATATAAATTTTCTGAAATTGACTTGGAACTAACTATAATGAATTCTTTTTAAAAATTATTTTTTATTTGCTTTTGACTGTCTCATTAATTTATTGCCATAATATTTACAGATTTACACTAGACAAAATAAGTGAAAAAAATTTTCTGAAAAAAAAATTAAGTATCTTTTCTTTATTTGTTAGTTTTTAATTCTTTTAATAAGTAAGTGATTAATTTTAAGGAATATTGTAATGTTTTAAATTTTATTTTGAAATATAAAGATTTTTTATACTTTTAACATTTATTTGATATAATTGATATAAGAAAGCAATGCCTATTAATTTTTTCATTGATATTGTTTTTTAATAATATAAATTACAATATTTAATTTTTTTTATTTTCAAAAATTACGTATCAAAATTTATATATTATTCCGAAGTTTCTAATAGCTGTATTATTTTTGTTATTTTAATGCTTGGAAATATTAAGTTTAATTTTTCTGAGGAAAAAATCTGATTATACCATTAAATATAATTTTACATTTAAAATTTTTTTTTGAAGAAATTTATTTTCTTTTAGATAAAGTAGTCATAAGATCTGTAATATCCAGTGTTGCAAAATTATGGTCATATAGAAAATATTTTAAACAGTTAAAATAATTTTTTATTAATTATTTATATTATTTCAGAATTATCGCTTCAATTAATTATGAGCAACAAAAGTGTTGCAAAACGAAATCAAAATGCTTGGATCCAGCAGGCAACAAGTGTCATTTCTAACGGAGCAAAATTCAGCAAAAAGTTACTGATAAAGTTACTAATCAAACTATTATTACTCCAGGAAAAATTACTTTAACACAAACTAGAACACGTATTTTTGATGTTAAAGCAAGTACTAGCAAAACAACTGCAAAAGGTTTGTTCAATTTAAACTCTTATAGTATTTAATTTCATAAAGATTCATGTAAATTTTACAGTAGATCCTCATTTTAATGAAGTTGTGAGAATCGGTTAAATAGTTCTTTAAATCGAAAGTTCGTAAAATAATGTGTTAGATTATGAAAACCTGATATTGATTTTTACCCAACAGCTTTTTCTTTGTGAATTTATTATTATAAATAATAATTATGAATGCACTTGAGAGAAATACATGCGAAATAAGATTCATACGTATAACAGACTTTCATATTATTGATTGTAGATAAATTTTTCTAGCCACCTTTGATATGCTTTGACATTTTTTATGTTAAGCTTCATAACAAAGTAGATATATTTCTTTTGAACGAAATAACCGTCAACAAAAATGTTCATTTTTCTGCACTAAGCTTTTTCCAGTTTGGGACATTTTGAATCTTTTTGATATTTTCTAGAGAGGTCACTTTTGCAGGTATTGTAAATTCAATGATGTTTTCCCGATTTTTTAAAATGTTCATAAGGCTGTTCCTTGAAATGCAATATTTTTTTGAAATTTTGTCTTTAATATTATAATATTTTTCAAATTTTCTCTTTTGCTTCTGCTGATAAACACGTTCATTTACTGATTGGTGACAAATCTTAAACTGAACCGGCTAAATTTGCATCTTGACAAACGAAACTTCATGTATTGAGTTGTGTTTAAAAGAAATGAAACCACACTACTCAGAATTACAGAGTTCAAATTTTTAGATAATTTTTTCTATCTTTAAAACTCTTTCTTTGTTTTTACGTACGACTGATAAACGCGTTCATTTTCTTCAATGGTGACAAATTTTAAACGAAACCGTGTAAATTTGCTTCTCGACAAACGAAACTTCATGTATTGAGTTGTTTAAAAGAAACGAAACCACGCAACTCAGAGTTACAGAGTTCAAATTTTTAGAAGTTTGGGCATTGAGTCCAGCGGAGATTGGATGTAACGTAAAAGTACACATATTCAGTTTCAGCACGATTCATTGAACGCAGTGGTAGACGTATGGAGACGAGTCAATCACTTGGTGATTATTAACAAAATATATTGGCGAAAAACCTGATAAACATTGTTGCAAAAGGTTATCATTGGCTACAACCGAATATTTTCTGCATCAAGAAAAATCCATACAATAGTGGCAACATGCATCATCTATTTGAGATGGTGTATTTCGCAGTAATCTCCGAACGATTAGAATTAAGAGCATTAATACAGCAAAATTGTAACAGTTGCTGCTCAAAATGATGTCAAAGCAAACACGGCGTGACCGAGAGTTGTATCCTATGCCACCGAACTTGTCATCACTTCAATAACTAGCCTATATAATGATGTTATATATATACACTGTCAATATTCATTCTCTCCATTGCCAACAAAACTGGATGTGACAGTCGTGTTACTGTAAACGAAAACCGGAATTTGTCCGAAACAAGGTGTTACGACATTTCTACGTTCAGATTCGTTGTTGTTTACACCACATAAGTCGTTTTTATTTCCAAAACAAATTCACATGATCTCAAAGTTTCTAGCCCATACTTTAGAGAACTTCTGGTGCAGATGTCTGTTTTGCAAATGACCCAATTTCTTAATTTGAGGATCTCGCCATAGTAAACGATTAAATACGAAATTTAGAAGTAGTATATTTTCTGTTCAAATTTTTGTGATAAATGCTGCAATCTATTCACTGAATTTAGGGAAAAGAAAATTAAATTATGTCATAAATTGAAGCCCAAATAAATTAAGAAAGTCACACACATGTTTAGTTAAACAGGTGATAGATTTGAGAACAGATTCTTATTTTAAAGCTGTATTAGTAAAAATTTAGAATTTTTTTAATAATTATTTTTTCCTTTAAATAGGAATCCAAACAAAACTTTCATTCAATTTAACATATTTTTGTCAAGTTGAAAATAAATTTAATTTTCTTAAATTGAGAGATACTGTTATATATATGTATATATATATATATATATATATGGTTTCCCTACTTTAGGAGAAAAATTTGATTAAATAATCATGCATTTGTATGCATTTTATGTCAATTATGACATAACAGGAAATTTTCTAGCTTTTTATTCCAATAAAAACGTAATTAATATTTTTTGGTTAATAGATTTGACATCTTTATGATATATGCATGATAAAATCTAATATATTTTAGTAAATAAAATATGTATCTGAATGTTACAGAATTATTTGCAAATTTTAACAAATATTTATTTTTACTTTCAGCTCTACCAAATACCCATAAGAAAATGAATTGTTCATGCAAGCGGAAGTGAATATCAGCAGATAAACAATTGAAACCTTCATAAGATTATAATAAATCCTGTGAATTTCATTGAGCTTTGATGACTGAAACTTGAATCTAGATAGTTTTGTAGTATGCAGTGTAATCATTTTTAATCACAAATTTCTCTATAAATTTCCTCATTATTATTTCTGTATTCAGTATGAATTGAAAACAATTAATAAAAGGATTAATTAATTAATATATTTACAGTCTTCCAAATATTTTTTAATGAAAATTATATATTTTCCAGTAAAAAGTAATATTGTAATTTTTTGAAATATATCATCAATAAAGAGATTATGTAATACATATTTCATTGCTCAGCATAAAATGTAATCTTTAATAAATAAAATTTATAATGCTACAGTTTATTAACCGCTTCCATACATGCAAAAAGCTACATTTGTAAATTAAACATAATTTAAAGAAATAAAGTCACAGGTGCCGTATAATCCAAGATGAAAGATTCTTAGATTGGCGATTTTTTGGATGATTTTCTTATGTATCTGGCATCTCGTTTTTATTATGTCATACATATGGAGACCTATAAGATTATGGAGAAATTCTATTTTGGTAACCCTAGTATTTACGCCATCGCGCACGTCACTATACGTCATCTTGGCGACATTTCTTCATCACCAAAAAAATTTGGAATCGTGGAATTAATGGCTCCTGTGCCGAAAAAAATAAAAATTATAAGTTTTCATAATTTATAGAGCAATGTCAATTTTCTATTAATTTTGAATTCACTTAAATATATTCAAGCCAGTTTAGATTTATGTGATAATAAGACAGCTTAAGATTTGGCATAAAACATTGCTGCTGACAATGTGATTTATTTTTGACATGCATTTCAGTAATGAGGTATATACCATTGTTCTCACTGTTACCCACAATTTATCATGCATTACTAGGTAAAAATTTCTGATTCATTAGCCCAATAAAATAAGATAGAAATACGAATCCTATAGTTGGTCAAAAAATAAATTTATAACAATATTTTTTTATTTATATTTAATTTTTTATGTATAAACATAGTAAAATATAATATTAAATTTTATTAGAAAAATAAAGGCAAATATTTAAATTCATTATACATTTGATTGTTTTACGGACAGTACAATTTAACTAAAATTTGATTTCTTATATTAATTTTTTTTTTGCTGCAATATGCCCTGAGGCTTGAAGAGTAACAATAAATACAAAACGAATTTTATTAAGAACTCTTCTTTTATAATAAGTACTACGTCCTTTAAAACTAATTAAGGAATTTTTTAATAACATGAAATTTTCATTAAAATAGACGATCACGATATGAACACATAAAAGTTTTATGTATGTACATTTAATTTTTAATATTTTCTCTCTTTACTTTTAATTAGTATTAAAAAGAATTAGATAATTTTTTTTTGAAAAAAAAAAAAAAAAGGTTAAATAAGGAATTTTTCATGGAAAATGGGGAAAAAACAAGGCGTACAAGCTGTGTTTTCATTTGCATATGTATTCCAACTCTATTTATCATTTTAACTTATTATTTTTTTAAAGAATTTTGTTTTTCAAAGTAATTGAAGATGCATTGTATTATACACGTTATAGATATGTATGCCATTTACATTAATTTTGAAATGAAATTATTCTATACAAAATTTTTCATTAGGATTGTAATATTTCATCAAATTAAATTTACATTTTGATTCTGCAATTTTTTTAAAAGTAATTTAGAAAAAATTAGGTTATATTTTCAATGAATATGTGCTACAAAAAAATTTTAATTTAAAAAATTAAACACCCCGTAATAAACGTGTTCAGTTATTATCATTAAAGAAAATTTAATTCTAATAATTTAATTAAAAGTGCTATTTTCTTATTGCACAATTTTTTCTGGAACAATTGTAATATTTTGCATCAAGAAAAATGTACGATTTTTCCTTCCTAGCATAAAATATTTAATTAATTACAAGGTAGTAATTATTTTTGTCAATAGATGGCAGCATGTGTGTTGAGTAACAATATTTTTCAAAACTATTATCTTATTTGTATTCTTTTGGATTTCAGTTATTAAAACTCTATGACTCATTACAGAGTTTTTTGTTAAACTTTAACTCTTTTCCACCCACATAAGTTAAAATGTTACCAAAAGATACAATATTTCACAATCAAAGATTCAATTAAAATGAAATTAAAGGTAATTATAATATTTTATTTATAAAGTTTCATAAGTAATTAAAGTGTATAATTAAAATTTTACATTAAAAAGAGCAATAATATTTCTTATTAATTTAACATTTAAAGAGTGAAATGAGAAAATTCACATGAATATTTCTACATCTTAAACTTAGCGGAAAATTCCTGTTTAGAATAATGTTAGTGATTAAATAAAAAGTGATCCAATATCAATCAAATAAAATATAGAAATTTCTTTATAAGTTAGTCTTGTAAATTATATAACTTCAATGAATCGTCGTGGCAATAACAAAATTACTCTAGATTTCGGTTTTCTTTTGATTTGACAAAATATAGTGAATATTTAAATTTTTTTTTTTTTTTTTTTTGAAAGCTGTTAGCGTAATAACTGTTAGCCACGGCAATACATTTAAATATGAGTCCTGTATTATCTAAAGAATAACTATATCCAAAAAATGAGTAATATTCTTGCTTCGCTAAACAGGAAATAATAAATAATGACTATTTTTTAATCCATGATTATTATTATTTTTATTATTATAATTTTTATTTTTACAAATTTGCACGCAAGAAATAAAAGGCTCGGTTCCCGTTGCCGCAATGACCGGAAAACAGTTCGTTATTTCCAAAAAGTGTTATTTTGCCGCCAAGCTGTTGTACTTTACTATTCGGAAATATCAGTTTCTACACGTAAGTTAGCCTCATTAAATATTTTGAAATCTGAATGAGCCGTTTTAGCTTAAATTGAGCTAATTCTGTAGTTAATAAAGAGCTGTGGAATTCGATTCGAGGTCAAATAATTTTTTCCAATCCCATTAAAAACGCCAAAAAATCCTACCCATCAAATTAAAAAAAAATATATATATATAAACTACCGATATGTATTGAATTTTCTCAGAAAATAACTTTATTGTTGTGAATATCTATAAGCTAATCGAATGAAAACCATATCATTTTTTGTTTTTAAATTCTTAAATAAAAAAGTTTCTCAAATCAAATATATTTTTCAATTATTAAAATTAGTTCAAACTCTCCATATATATATATATATATATATATATATATATATATATATATATATATATATATATTAATATATATATATATATATATATATATATATATATATATGGCCTTTGATTTTAAAAGAATTTTTTCAAATAGCAATTCATTGGAAATTAAGTTAATTAATTTTAGTTTTATATGGGAGAAAAAGTTAATATTTCTCATGGTTGATCTAAATAGAATTTAATAGTACATACTTGTTTTATATATATATATATATATAGATAATAATAAGTATATATATGTATATATATATATATATATATATATATACTTATTATTGTGTAAGTTTACTTTTTATGTAATGAAAGATTTTTATATCATCACAGAAATGAATTTAAAAAATATTCCTTTAAAATTTTGAAAGGTTCACAACTAAAACACTTATAAAACTTATTGAAAGTATTAGATTGATTTAGAAGATAAAGCGAGCAATGAAACGATGATTCATGAACGGTCACAAATTTAATGAATTACGTACAACAATATTGAAATCTGGAGTAAAAGAGCATCATAAGCAGAGATAACATGGAACTTCTATAATTTCTCAAAAGAAAGCTGAAATTATGTTTTTACCTGATTTAATAAGGCTAGAATTTGAAATCATATGATTAAAGTCAAGATCGATGATTATGTTGCAAACAATTTGACTGATGGTCAAAAAGTAATATGTATGATCTTATTCGGACAAAGCTTATCTCTATTATTGCTTATAAGTATTAACTGAATAAAAAAAGTATTTAGACAGGGATTTAAATGAATTTGGTTGATAGTAAAAGTATATCCTGCTGTGTCTTCGGGAAATGATAATGAATGATATCTTTAAATATTAGCGGGTATTAAATGTTTTAAATTTTTGTTGTTTTTTTTTTAATCTAGTTTTATTCTAACTTAGAGAATTAATAGTTTATGATCGCTAAAGAATGGTGCTACTAAAAGTGTTTGGGAAAAATTCAAAATTCGTAAGTTTAAGAAAATAAAATTATGCGGAACTTTTGTTCTTTATTTCTCAAATTGAGATTTAAAATTTTCTTCACAAGATAACCCGCAAAAAGTTTTGAATTGAAAATAATATTCGATTCAGCATGATCACTTTTAAACAAGTTCATATCGCTGATTTTTTTTTTTATATTTTACTTGATACAACTGCATCATTTTTAAATTATATACATAAATGCATATATATATGTATATTTAGATTTTATGCGGTCGTTTTGAGACACCCTGTAATATATATATATACAGGGTGTCCCAAAACGACCGCATGAACTCTACACAGCTAGATTCCTTGTTGGGAGTACATAAAAACTTCCCGAAGAAGGGTTCTTGTACGATCCATAGTTTACGAGAAAAATACGAAAAACAAAGTATGACGTCACTTCCGGCGCAAGAAAAAAACACTTTAATGAATATATCAACAGCAGTATATGCACAATTTAAAGTAGATGTTCAAAGTTTCTGCCTTGAATGGTTGCTAAGTAGTAAAATTGCTCACAAGCGCTTTAAAAGCCTTTCAGTGCAATTACCGCATTGATATGGTACAAAAGAAGCATTTGGATGATGTTTTACGTGGTAGAATTATCGGCCATCTGGAATTTGGACGTACCCAGCTGGAATTATCCGAGGAACTTAGAATCGCCTAGAGTGTCATCTCCAGGCTTTGGTAACGGTTCTAAGATGATGGTAATATGAGAGACGTTACAGCACAGGTCGCTTCCGAGTTACAATGCCGAATGAGGACAGGTATTCGGCAGTTGTTGCCAAAAGAAACAGACCAAACACAGCATCAGACCTGCCTCGTCAGCTCTCTTCATCTACAGGTACAACAGTTTCAAGGCAGACCGTGAACAGACGCGTAGGGCCCATTGGTCTATAAGCTCGTAGGCCTGTCAGATGTGTTCCACTTACCGCAAGTCACTGTCACCTACGGTTTGCCTGGAGTAGAGAGCAATAATAGTGGACACCGCAACATTGTCTTGTGTGATGTTTTCTGACGAGTTCAGGTTTTGCTTTCAGTCTGATTCTTGCCGAATTTTCATATGGAGAGGGCCATGTATCCATTACCGCCAAAGAACACTACTGAACGACACCGTTACGGTGGTGCAGGATTGCTCGTTTGAGAAGGAATTATTCTGGGTTCCAGAACTAACATGCATGTTCAGAATGTAAGCATGACAAGCCACATCTATCGGGATATTATTCTGGAAAAACATGTACTTTTTTGGGGGGCGCATAAGATGCAGAATTTCTGTTTATGGATGGCAACGCCTGTCCTCACCGTGCAAACACTGTAGACGAATGTCTCCAGTTGGAGGATATCACCTGCATGAACTAGCCAGCATACTCAACGGACTTGAATCTAATAGAGCCTGTGTGGGAGATGCTTTGTCGATGAATTTCAGCCCGTCAGCCTCCTCCCACAAGTCTACCGAAACTTCGGAAAACATTGCTTGATAAGTGGTGTAGTATCTCCCAAGATCAGATCGATAATTTGATACTCAGCATGCCTAGGCGTTGTACGCTCTGTATGGCATCGTCGGGGGGGGGCATACTATGTATTAACCATCATACTAACTATAATATATTGCTTTTTGTAAATAGTTTCTTTTTTGAAATTTTCTCTAAGGAGTAAAATTGCCATTTTTATTAATAATGTCAAACATATAGCATCTTTTATGCTCTTTACCTTTTGTTTAATAAATAGACTTTACAAATAAGTCACATTTGTTTTGCTTTTGTCTCTTTCTTTGCCTGAACTTACATTATCCTTAATTTATGGATACGAGTGTATATTACTGTTGCTTAAAAAATCCCTCGCGGCACTTGTTATACAATATCATTGATATGTATATTATATATTATATACTTCTAATTATTATGTTATAGAAATTTCATATAAAATTTTTATTAAATTTAATTTATTTTGGCTTTTTTTTAACATATTGTTATTCAGTCTTGTCAAAGTAGAATTAACTTGCATATAATTTTAATTATTTCGTATGAATTTTTTGTAAGCTTAAAATTTTTTTAAAAAACATTAAAATCAAACTAAGATCGCTACAAAAAAAAAAAAAAAAAAAAAAAAAAACATGCGATTCACTTTACATCTGGTATTGAAAATAGGGGGCTAAATGTCAACCATTATGTGTAAAAAATATAATACGTTTATAAAAAAATTATTATCATCTTTACGTAAGCTAATGATAATAATTTTAAAGGTATTTTCATTTATTATCTTTAGAAATAATTTTATTTATTTTATAGTTCGATATTTTTTTCCAGATATTTTTTTGGAAAATCAAAGTAAAAGGAAACTAATGAAAATATGTGCACTCTTATTTTACAGGAGAATTGTTATTATATAAATTTTGATTGTGTGTGCAAAAAATTTGACACCCCGAATATTAATTTTTCTAATACATTAATTTTTTGAATAAACGTATTTGCTGGTTTTCTGTTAAATCTTTCCTTAGATGATAACTACGGTTGCCTTGTTGCTTCTTAAAAAACAACCCATGTCAATGGTAACCAGAGCTTCCGACTTCAGAAATTGATTTTCAGAAAATCAATAATTTCGCGATAACATTTTACTCTTTTTACAAACATTCCAATCGAAGCCCATTTTAATGGAAGAAATTTAGCATGGAAATCACACACACGCACACACAACACATCACTTTATTTATTTTTTTTCCTCACTAGGAAAGAATTTCATTTCAGCGCCCAGAGTCTGCTCTCTTAACTTCAAATATTAATTAAAGTTTCCAGAATGAGCACTCAATTTCTGCGTTTTTATGATGTACAAATGTATCCATTCCACGGAGTTTCCAACTAGTTTTGATGCATGTTTCCTTGCAGATAAATTTGATTCCCTTTTGAGAGAAAGATAAATGCGTGGCGATGAATTCAACGCTATCTTTCAATATTGAACTCTTTAATTAAATGCTGATTTTTTTTTCTTTTTAAAAAGTAAGAAAACAGCAAACAATAACATCCCAATCATTATTTATAAGCATTTGAATTTTCAAAAAAGTTTCAGTTTCGAATCTTTTGAATGGATGCATGGCATATAATTTAATTTCTGGATTTTTAGCAAATACAGGGAAAATAATTGAAAATTTCTATTAAAATGTAAATATTTTTATCGTGATGAGTCATTTTTCTACTGATAAATAATCGTAAGAATTTCACATAATTTGATGAGCTTAAAGAAATAGATGATTAGGTTAATTCAATATGCATTGAAATTTAATTAAAACTTAGTTTATTAAATTAAAATGAGAGAGAGAGAGAGAGAGAGAATTTAAATGTTATCAAAATTTGAATAACTTTAAACTGTGTGTGTGTGTGTGTGTGTGTGCATTTTACGTATGTAATACAGTTTTAAATATGCACGAAAGATTAATTTTATTTTTTAGTGTCTTCCTCTTAAAACCCTGTGAAAATCTATGATTTTTATTGCATGCAAGATAATGAAATCCAAATGCGTTATCTATATTTAAATTACATTTTATAATTTTTTTTTAAAATTTAAAAATTTTAAAAGAATGTTCAATCAAACTATATAAGTAACAAATGTTAATTAGCCTTATAATCTACCATTGCAACTACAATACAAAATGAAGAATAATAAAACAGTGAATAACCAAAATATGATAAAAAAAATTACAATATTTGTTTTATTGTTGTTAAGCAAGTTTTTAGAAGGAAGAAGATAAAATTAGAAATTTAGAAATAATGAACTTTAGAAATAAAATTCTAATATTTATTATTTCTTAGAATTGTATTTAATTCTTAGAAATTTTTATATTGATATTTGAAATTTCTAATATAAATTTAATTATATGTTTTAACTACTTGATATAATTGATTTTCGGATGTCTCAAAGTAGGTAAATAATATGAAATTATGCCTGTTTCATAAAAAAAAATGTAAAATAATTATATATAAATTATATGAATTTGCTGTTACATATTGCCTCAGGAAACTTTTCTTCCTTCTAAGAAAATGTGAGTAGAGTTCGGAAAGTTTGGTTTAAATTTCTCAAACTTGTCTTTTTGTAGTTAGAATTATGACATTTCATTTTTACAATCTTGAAAAAATATCTATAATTAAAAAAATTTTTATTATGATGAGAGTATTATATTTTCAAACATAAGTTTGCCTTCAAAATGGTGAAAAAAGTTGTCAATCTCGTAATAAATTTTACGTTTTTTGACAATTTGTTCCATCAATTTTTTCTCTCTTGCAAAACGCCTGCAATTTGTTAAGCATAACCACTAAAATATGTTTGGAAATTGCTCGGAAAGAAATCTAGTCCTCAAGCTTTCTGAATGTTATATCAAGAATTTAACTGAAATTTAGATAAAAGTTTACTTTTATCGAAATTTCTTAGTACTTTGCGATATTTCTTGGGTATCCCTTTCTCTTGATATTTTAATGCTAATATAGGCTTCAAAATTTGAATAGCAAAATGGCAATACTAAAACAATATTTCTTAAAGTGCTGAACATATCAGAGTTACTAGAAATTAAATTTTATCACCTAATTTTTTGCCAACCCCTCGCTACACACACGGGTTATACCCGTTTTGAACCTGAAAGGTATACAAAAATGCTTAGATTTATTTATTTTTTTAAGACAGAGTTAAAAATAGAGCTGCAATTATTATCAATAATTGCAGTTAATTGTCTATTTCAGCAAATTATGCCTCTAAATTAAGTTGATGTTTTAAAGCTAACTTTAAACTATACTGTAGTGAACTGTGTAATTATGAAATACCCTTATTCTTTTCAAATGACCGATTTCCAGCAAAAAATATTCAAATCCAATGATATTCTTTTGTTCGTTTTTGACATTCATCAACCTTGCTTTTATACGCAACTTTATTCAAATTTACTTAAGCTTGAGAAAATGTGTTAAATATATTATCATTTGATTTTTGACTCTTCAATGGTTCATTGTTTAAACTAATGAAATTACGAAGCTTTCACAACTTTTTTCCTTGTGGAAATAGGTAATTAAATTAGCTTTTATTTATATTTTAATTACGTTCATATGCTCAGTATTTTTAGGGTATTCTCTTGATTTTTATATTTTTAATGATATATAAGCATGCGATAAAAAGATCATGGCATATTTCAATCATTTGCTTGGTTGGTATTATTTTACTATAACACAAGAGTAATGTATTTCAGATTGCACACAAAAGTTCATACATTCACACCACAAAAAACATTGTATTTTGTGAAAATTTGAATTCTTATATATGATCTATTGGGACAAACTAGATCATTATTTTCCCAAATAATCAGGAACGTGTGCTTGAAATAATAGTTACTTTCAAAAATTTTGTTTAGAAGTTAAAACTTGAGTTCTAGAACTTTACTCTTGTTAGTTTTTATTTAAAGGTTTACAAAATATCATTTTAGAAGAAAGTGAACAGTTTTTTTAAAAGTTTAGCTTACGACAAATTTAATCAAGTTTCGGTTGATAGAATTAAATAAAATAAAAATAGAAAACCAAAACAGCTGACTCAAAATCTTACTGTCCTAAAATTGATGTCTTGTGTAATTTGATATTTTTAAGTTAGTTCGTCACTTAATGTAACAGATAATAAAAAAATACCGAAATTCAAAAATTAGTACTTTTCCAAATATAGGCTGATTATTTTTATTTGTATTTTAATTATGCTCATATGCTCAGTATTTTTTATGCATTCTCTTGATTTTTATATTTTTATTGGTATATGAACATGCAATAAAAAGATCATGGCATATTTCAATCATTTACTTGGTTGGTATTATTTGGTATATATGTGACAGTGTTTGTAGCGATCTGTAACGCAATCTAATAGCCGAAATGACGCCAAACTTGGTTTTTAGACTAGTCAAAACATAAAAAAAAGAATTCTATGAAAACAAATTTAGTTCCAAAAATCACCGCTAGGGCATTTTGTGTTGATGCTGTAGATTAAAATTACGAGAATTAGCGTTAAACTCGGGTATCAAAGATAAGTGCAAATGTAGTGCAATGACAGTGCCAGTAAAAGGGCTATAAAAGAAAGTATATAGTAGACAGCTCCGACAAATAATCTCAGCTGAATTAAACGAGCTCCAAGTGCCATTCTCACGTTACCGGAACGTGCGTTTATGTTGGTGGAGTATCAAATTTGTCTATTCTAAAGGACAACATAACAAAGACAGTGCGGAATATTCTTCATGATATGTTACGCACGGCTGTGGAGAACGTTGTGCACAAAATGCGTGGTGTTATTTCTGAGAACGGTGCTCACATTGAATGTGATCTAAATCCTCAACGAGAAAATTAATGCAGTAAATAAACATTAATAGTTTAACTGTACGATTGTATGCGCTAGTATTTTTCTTTTCTCATATTTTATACATTTGTAAAGCGTCACAAAATGCCCTAGCGGTTGTTTTTGAAACTAAAATGGTTTTTGCGGAATCCTTTTGCTCGTGTCTTTGTTAGTCTTAATACCAAGTTTGATGCTATTTCGGCTATTAGATCGCGCTTCAGAGTATTCCAAACACTGTCACTTTAAAAAAGATCACCGTGTATTTTACTGAATGTTAGATTGTCTTTTAATTTCCTGTTAAAACCATTGATTATTTTATTTTTTTGTTTTTATGAACCATATTACATATTAATCATTTTATAAATGATGTAATTTTGAAGCCAAGTTTTTTTTATATATTTGTCATATAAAAAATTTATATTTTCTTTACGAAGTAGGAAAACAGTTTTCAAATCAAAGTTTATTTATAACGTAAATATTGATTTATTGGAGACATTTTTTTTAATATCAAATAATAATTTACAATTTTGAGTATTAATAAAAATTTAATATTTTTCACATTTACTTTTTTTTACCACTAATTATATCAATTAACTAATTTTACAATTATAGTTTTTCAAAATTATTTAATATATGAATTTTCTGTTTTCCAACTACTACTACCTAAAAATATGTATCTTAATACATAGCACAATTACTCTTCATATTCTGGCTTTATTACGAATGAAAAAAGCTCAATGATCTAAAAAGCCAAGACATAATGACAAACTTCATCGTTTAACATTGAGTCAATCTGGATGAAGTAGAAGGCGAGTGAGACGAACGGGTTATAAACTGTCAAGGGAAAATTGAAGCATCATTTCTGTGATTATGTGTGTGTCATAGGAAAAAATATTGAATTAAAAATGATAGATGGCAGATTCCAAGGCCCAACGAATAATATTAACAATCTCAGTATTGCATGACTCGTCTATTGCTTGAAAACTTTGTGGTTGTAAACAACTATGCCAAGTAGGGGAATGATCGTGAGATTAGGTGGTACTTGAACGATATATATTTTTAACGACACAGATCGTTGGTACCTGTCTAGACTGGTAAAACAAGACCAACAACTGACAGTGAAATAGAATTAAGATTCAAGCAAAATAATTTCTAAGGCCACTTGATTCACTGTGACTGTCCCTCTCTGCAACTGGCTGAACTGGCTGCGTTGCTGAACGCTACAGCCATTGGCAACTTGTGTCATTACTGTTAACTGGACTTCCAACTAAGCAGGTTATACTATTGGTCTTTTCGTTATACATATACTTCCTTTAGATACACACCAAGACTGCTTGCGAATATCTGTAGTTAACGAAGATACTCGTTCCGATTCTTCTAATCACTGTAATTTACCTTATGTTAAAGGCGCGTAGATTAGTTGTGTTCCGATGACATGTAAACACAATCACAGGAATATATTTCACATTCCCCATTTGTCATAAGTTGCTCCTGTTGGATTACTATCTTTGAGTCAAAAGAACAACTCCCGCCATTGAGCCATTCCGGTGTACTCAGTGAGTGTATAGGAGCCAGCTGGAATCAATATCACTTGCTGGTGATGGTCACTATGATTTTTCAGGTCGAAGTCTCCCATGTACTTCTAAGAGTGAGCCACATTACAGCCATTTAACTTTCGAACAGAAATAGTCAGAATGATTTTTTTTCTCCTTTTTTAATTAACAACTTTCAAAATCTATAAACTAAATTTTTTTAATGAATTAAACAATAAACTATCCAAATAATAACAGCTGTCAGTTAAAATTTCATTCATACTATAATTAAATGAATTCCTTAAACTGTAAGCAAGTAAAACATTATTATTTTTAACATTATTTTATTGTGCTTATAAATAACAGATAATTTATTACATTATATATAGATATATTGTGCATTATTAGGTTAGTTTTCAAGCTTCCTTTTTTGAATACGAAACAGTTAAAAGTAATCACCACCTCATCAATTTGATTCCTAGTCAAGTGACGAGGTGAAACACGAGAAGTAATTCTTCTCTCTAAGTTTACAAACCAGATCTGTATGACTTTAATTATGAATGTAATTGAAAATTACATAAATGTTTAACTCTATAACAAATTTTTTATTAATGAAAAAGGATTCAAAACCGTTATATAATGAAAATTAAAATTTAATTAAGACAAAATTCCTAGTGCAAAACTTTAAGATATAACCATTATTTAATTTTTTTTAAATCTATGACCTGCATAACGGTAGCAGATTATGTGTAGACTGTGAGAACAAATTATGTTTAAACGCCTTGAATTAGTTTTGTTTTGCCCAAAAATATATTGCAGTTAACTTTTCCGGAGTTTAATTTCCAAAACACTTTCTCACCTGCATCCTTCTTAGACGGATTTTAAATAGAATTAGTTAGTATCAATATAGTTTGGAGACACCGAATGAGTGTGTAACATGGTCCCTCCTGTCAAAACAGGGATGGTTCAATTTTCAGTTAATTGCTTAATGCACTCCCTGGAGAATATTCTGTGTTTGTTCATCTGGCAGGCCCCTCCCCTCTTGTTCCGCCAATGGGAGCATTTAAGTGGACAGGATTCTGCAAGATGAGGAATGAAATATATGAAAATGGACTCTTGAATTCGAGCTTCTAAGGATATAGTGGATGGGAAAATCCGAGAAAAATTAAGTCTTTATCATAACCTGATAACTTTATGTGTTGAATCACTGTGCTGTTATGAATGTTATGACAAATTTTTTTATAGCAATTTCAATTGGAAATGAACAGAGAATTTTTATGCTTAAGCAATTAAGTATTGCTTATGCATCAATCTCATCAGTTTTAAAAATTCGTTCCATTTCAGTAAGCAAATATAAACTATAATAGATAACAAACTGAAATAAAACTTCATGATTTTTATCTTGAATTAATATTATGAACTAAGAATTTTTAAAATCTTGTTTCTGATAAAAAAAAAAAAATAAATACTTCAATTTAAAAATAAATCATTCTGATTGCTAAAAATTCTGTATGAAATAAAAAATTTTTATTTGAAACCACGCGTTTTTGAAATTAAAATAAAATGTATTCAAAAGTATTCTGTAAAGCGCACAAAGTTTCTCCACTCTATTAATAATATATATATATATATATATATATATATATATATATATATATATATATATATATATATATATATATATATATATATATATATATATATATATATATATATATATATATATATATATGTAAGTGTAAGTGTATGTGCGTAGCATAGTAGCTGATTATTGATTGATACACATAAATAAATAGTTTCTTTTAAGCAGGTATAAGAAATGAATTTAAAATCATAACATGAAAAGAAAAACTATACCTAATGCACATTTATTTTAAAACAAGACTTTATTCCACAGAAAAACTTTTTATTATTTATAATACCTGAAAAGATTAAACTCTATTTTCTTGGAGTAATAAATATAAACTTCATAGTGACTTCTACAGTTTGTCTTGCTATAGTTAAATATATGTGGAGGATATAATTAGTAGGATATTTTAAGTAACAAATATTTGTGAAATTAATTCAAATAATAGTTTCTTCACAGGAACAAACAACAAAAATAGAACACTATGAGTGAAGTTTTCGAAAGACTTGTATTTGAATTTTACTAAAGCAAATCCTTAATGAATGTTATTTAAATATTCAAAGCACAAGAACTATCACGATATTCTAAAGGATTTTAATACTTTCCAGACTGTGAGAAACACTGTATGAAATTACAACATATTTTTAAATATAAAATCTGACATTTTCTAATTTTTGGTTTCAAGTGTTAAAATTAATTTAATTAACATGTTATAAATTTAGAATACTTTCAATTTTACATATAAATATTTTAAAATTATTAAATTTATAATTACTCGTATATAATATTATTAACACAGATTAATAATAATTTAAAATATATAGTAGACTTTTATTTAATCGAAGAAAACTCAGTCTATAATTAAAATACTAAAAGAAACTGAAAAGTTCTTAAAATGTAATTATAGTAAATCAAATATTTACATAAAGCGATATTAATTAAAGTAATCCGCATTTATAGGGAATACTTATTTTAAAGATATTTAAGATAAATTATCTTCAATACATACAGTATTAAAGTGATTTTTAGTTGATGCAATTTAAAGTAAATGCTTTGAGATTTTAAATTTGAAGTATGTGATATTTCTTCAAATATTATCTTAATAGTTTTTTTCAATGACATATTTAATAAACGAAATATTATTCTTATATACACATAATCTATGTAAAAATTGTAATTTTGATAATAATTGGAAGAAAGTTTATGGAAGAAATTGTTTGAATTTCAATAGAAATATAATATCAAGTTAAATGTTTTCAGACTAATTAATTTAATTAAAAATCCTTATTGTTTTTAGTAATACAGCAACTTCATAATAATAATAAATATTTCCTTGTGTTTATGGAAATGAGCAATATTTTTTTTAAATTAGCTTTCATTGTTACTTTGTAGTAAATAAAATCTTTCCTAATAATTACATAAAATAAATTACAAACATATATTTATGATAAAATAAAATATTTAATACTTGCTTGTATCTTTCTTTTTTGTGAAAATATATATAAAAAAATAATTTAACTAAAAAATGAATTTTTTACAATGTTTTTCTATAATTCGAATTATTTTTTAATATAAAGTTTTTCATAACAGAAGAAAATCAAAATTTATCTAACTCAAGTATCCCATTTTTGTACAAATTCGCACATTTGTCTAAGATTAATAAAAGTGATCAACTTTCATCTATAAAATTGTCTAAAATTTAATTAGGTCTTTCCATAGTCCTTTCCGTAGTCTATTTTCAAATATTAAAATTTGAATTCATAATAACACTACAACTAGTCTTTATAATTTAGAAATTATTTTCACAAGAGTTGTGAAGTTCAATATGAATGATGTATTAATGTATTTGAATGATGTATAAAATGTATAATTTAGAAAATGTTTTCACAAGAATAGTAAAATACAATATGAATGATGTATTAATGTATTTGAATGATGTATACAATATATAATCTAAAAATTGTTTTCACAAGAATAGTAAAGTACAATATGAATGATGTATAAAATGTATAATTTAGAAATTGTTTTCACAAGAATAGTAAAGTACAATATGAATGATGTAATAATGTATTTGAATGATGTATATAATTTATAATTTAGAAATCGTTTTCACAAGAATAGTAAAGTACAATATGAATGATGTAATAACGTATTTGAATGATGTATATAATTTATATGAATGATGTAATAACGTATTTGAATGATGTATATAATTTATATGAATGATGTAATAACGTATTTGAATGATGTATATAATTTATAATTTAGAAATCGTTTTCACAAGAATTGTAAAGTACAATATGAATGATGTAATAATGTATTTGAATGGTGTATATAATTTATAATTTAGAAATCGTTTTCACAAGAATAGTAAAGTACAATATGAATGATGTAATAATGTATTTGAATGGTGTATATAATTTATAATTTAGAAATCGTTTTCACAAGAATAGTAAAGTACAATATGAATGATGTAATAATGTATTTGAATGATGTATATAATTTATAATTTAGAAATCGTTTTCACAAGAATAGTAAAGTACAATATGAATGATGTAATAACGTATTTGAATGATGTATATAATTTATAATTTAGAAATCGTTTTCACAAGAATAGTAAAATACAATATGAATGATGTAATAACGTATTTGAATGATGTATATAATTTATAATTTAGAAATCGTTTTCACAAGAATTGTAAAGTACAATATGAATGATGTAATAATGTATTTGAATGGTGTATATAATTTATAATTTAGAAATCGTTTTCACAAGAATAGTAAAGTACAATATGAATGATGTAATAATGTATTTGAATGATGTATATAATTTATAATTTAGAAATCGTTTTCACAAGAATAGTAAAGTACAATATGAATGATGTAATAATGTATTTGAATGATGTATATAATTTATAATTTAGAAATCGTTTTCACAAGAATAGTAAAGTACAATATGAATGATGTAATAATGTATTTGAATGGTGTATATAATTTATAATTTAGAAATCGTTTTCACAAGAATAGTAAAGTACAATATGAATGATGTAATAATGTATTTGAATGGTGTATATAATTTATAATTTAGAAATCGTTTTCACAAGAATAGTAAAGTACAATATGAATGATGTAATAATGTATTTGAATGGTGTATATAATTTATAATTTAGAAATCGTTTTCACAAGAATAGTAAAGTACAATATGAATGATGTAATAATGTATTTGAATGATGTATATAATTTATAATTTAGAAATCGTTTTCACAAGAATAGTAAAGTACAATATGAATGATGTAATAATGTATTTGAATGGTGTATATAATTTATAATTTAGAAATCGTTTTCACAAGAATAGTAAAGTACAATATGAATGATGTAATAATGTATTTGAATGGTGTATATAATTTATAATTTAGAAATCGTTTTCACAAGAATAGTAAAGTACAATATGAATGATGTAATAATGTATTTGAATGGTGTGTATAATTTATAATTTAGAAATCGTTTTCACAATAAGAGTAAAAGTACAATATGAATGATGTAATAATGTATTTGAATGGTGTATATAATTTATAATTTAGAAATCGTTTTCACAAGAATAGTAAAGTACAATATGAATGATGTAATAATGTATTTGAATGATGTATATAATTTATAATTTAGAAATCGTTTTCACAAGAATAGTAAAGTACAATATGAATGATGTAATAATGTATTTGAATGGTGTATATAATTTATAATTTAGAAATCGTTTTCACAAGAATAGTAAAGTACAATATGAATGATGTAATAATGTATTTGAATGGTGTATATAATTTATAATTTAGAAATCGTTTTCACAAGAATAGTAAAGTACAATATGAATGATGTAATAATGTATTTGAATGGTGTATATAATTTATAATTTAGAAATCGTTTTCACAAGAATAGTAAAGTACAATATGAATGATGTAATAATGTATTTGAATGGTGTATATAATTTTATAATTTAGAAATCGTTTTCACAAGAATAGTAAAGTACAATATGAATGATGTAATAATGTATTTGAATGGTGTATATAATTTATAATTTAGAAATCGTTTTCACAAGAATAGTAAAGTACAATATGAATGATGTAATAATGTATTTGAATGGTGTATATAATTTATAATTTAGAAATCGTTTTCACAAGAATAGTAAAGTACAATATGAATGATGTAATAATGTATTTGAATGGTGTATATAATTTATAATTTAGAAATCGTTTTCACAAAAATAGTAAAGTACAATATGAATGATGTAATAATGTATTTGAATGGTGTATATAATTTATAATTTAGAAATCGTTTTCACAAGAATAGTAAAGTACAATATGAATGATGTAATAATGTATTTGAATGATGTATATAATTTATAATTTAGAAATCGTTTTCACAAGAATAGTAAAGTACAATATGAATGATGTAATAATGTATTTGAATGGTGTATATAATTTATAATTTAGAAATCGTTTTCACAAGAATAGTAAAGTACAATATGAATGATGTAATAATGTATTTGAATGGTGTATATAATTTATAATTTAGAAATCGTTTTCACAAGAATAGTAAAGTACAATATGAATGATGTAATAATGTATTTGAATGGTGTATATAATTTATAATTTAGAAATCGTTTTCACAAGAATAGTAAAGTACAATATGAATGATGTAATAATGTATTTGAATGGTGTATATAATTTATAATTTAGAAATCGTTTTCACAAGAATAGTAAAGTACAATATGAATGATGTAATAATGTATTTGAATGGTGTGTATAATTTATAATTTAGAAATCGTTTTCACAAAAATAGTAAAGTACAATATGAATGATGTAATAATGTATTTGAATGGTGTATATAATTTATAATTTAGAAATCGTTTTCACAAGAATAGTAAAGTACAATATGAATGATGTAATAATGTATTTGAATGGTGTATATAATTTATAATTTAGAAATCGTTTTCACAAGAATAGTAAAGTACAATATGAATGATGTAATAATGTATTTGAATGGTGTATATAATTTATAATTTAGAAATCGTTTTCACAAGAATAGTAAAGTACAATATGAATGATGTAATAATGTATTTGAATGGTGTATATAATTTATAATTTAGAAATCGTTTTCACAAGAATAGTAAAGTACAATATGAATGATGTAATAATGTATTTGAATGGTGTATATAATTTATAATTTAGAAATCGTTTTCACAAGAATAGTAAAGTACAATATGAATGATGTAATAATGTATTTGAATGGTGTATATAATTTATAATTTAGAAATCGTTTTCACAAGAATAGTAAAGTACAATATGAATGATGTAATAATGTATTTGAATGGTGTGTATAATTTATAATTTAGAAATCGTTTTCACAAAAATAGTAAAGTACAATATGAATGATGTAATAATGTATTTGAATGGTGTATATAATTTATAATTTAGAAATCGTTTTCACAAGAATAGTAAAGTACAATATGAATGATGTAATAATGTATTTGAATGATGTATATAATTTATAATTTAGAAATCGTTTTCACAAGAATAGTAAAGTACAATATGAATGATGTAATAATGTATTTGAATGATGTATATAATTTATAATTTTGAAATCGTTTTCACAAGAATAGTAAAGTACAATATGAATGATGTAATAATGAATTTTATAATATAGAAAATAAATGTAAAAATAATATTTTACTTTGATTTTTAGTATGTATCAACCAACATTTCGAAATATTCAAATGAAAAAGTATTAAAAATAAAGCATATTATATAACACTTAAAAAAGTATTTATTGAAACAATTTAAACGCCATCAAAAAACTAATTTAATTTACCTTCTAATTAGTAAAAGCTTCGATATTTATATGAAGAAAACTCTTTTTATTCGAGAAAATAAAAGAATGAAGTCATAGAATAGGAAAAAGTAATTAACTGAAAAAAGGAAATAATCCATCGATCATATATAGAGCAAAATTCATATTTAATCATGTTTATAATTAAAATGAATCTTCACAATTGATTAAGTTCGCCCTGGGAAATAATCAACTTCAACTGCAATATAGACGATGTATTGAAGAGTGAAAATTTAATAATTTACTCTGAATTATTCATTGATGGATATGAAGTCACATTTAGTGATTACAATTTGCACCATTGGTGAATTATAAGATTTTAATTAAAGCTGATATGTAGAGTAATGAGTAAAAATAAGAAATGAAGCAAAAAATATTCGGTACATTAATTAGATGGCAGTAAAATACCAACTTTTTTCTAGAATTTTTATCGATAGGTATTATGAGAAAAACCAAACATGTTGTTTTAATATTTTAAATTTATTATTTAGCTTCTCTTTATTTTTTACATTTAAGATGATGAACATAGTTTCATTTTAATTGTGTTTAATGTTTTTTTTTTTTAATGGAAAAGTTATTTTTTCCCTATAAGTGTTTCAGTTTTATCATTTTCTTACTTAAAGTTAAGATGAGGTATACACTTCAAATGAGTTTGGTAAAAAATTTGTTTTTGTCAGGATTATTTTATTTTTGAAAATTCACTCCATTCGAGTTTTATTTTGTTGGAACATGTTTCATTTTTATAATTTCACTTAAAAACTTAATTTTTTACATGCTTTATTTTCACCCAAATCCTAGTCTTTTAGTTGTTTTTTAAATTTGTTTCCGTAAAAAATGGGTCTTAAACTTTTTCGGTTAAATTTGTACACATATTTTTGATTGATAAACATGATGAAAATAAAATTGTATGACTTTTTCCATGTTTACATTGTTTAATAATTATTTTTGATTACAATAATTGAATTTATAATTTAATTTACACTTTAGTGTATTAATAATCACAATTGTGCATTTTACAGAACTAATCTCCTTAAATTTTTGTATTGAATTGAGAAACCAATTGTAACATTCAGTCCATAAAAATGACCAAATAAAATATTGTTTGTCCAATCAAAATTTTTTAATAAACTCATGTATGATGTGTGAAAGTTGTCGTAATTACAATATAATCACTATTCTGTAAAAATTAATGTATTATTGCTGATGATAACATAGTTTCTTTTCAAGTAATGCAACGCTGGAACTATGAATATAATATAATATCAATGGAAAGAGGTTAAAATACTCGTAGATACTCTCAAATACTGTGCTTAAAATACTTTGAGATAGTATACTCAGTATAATTTAAGTACATTACTTGTATGTTATTTAAATTAAAAATAAAAAAAATCTTTATTTATTTATTAATTTATTTTTTTTTTGTAAAATAGATTTATGAAAAAAAGGCTAGATGGCGTTAGTTTCCAAGTAATTATCTCTGTTACAAATAAAATTCTTAATACATAATATTTACCATAATATTTTTTGGGAAAATATTTTAATATTCTTATACATTTTTAATAATGAAGAACATGTTTTTATTAAAAAAAAATTCATTAAAGTTATATTCTAAATACATTTTTTTAACAATTAATAATAAAAAATACCAATTCACAATAAATAATGAATGCGAATTTATAATATGTAATACAAAATGGGTACAATTCCATTATACCATAATCACCGCAACTAGAAAGAGAAAAAAAAATGCGCAAATAATGTCATAAATATTTGCTTGAAAACACTTGCATTTTTCAAAACTACAAACAAAAATAAATAGTACAAACATTTTATTTGGATTTTATAAACTAACCATTTATAAACAAAACTTATTTAAACGTTAAAGCTTATTTTTGATGAAAACTGCCTAGCAATAGCTTCGATTAGCCATTTTGGGGGGTATAATGGAACATTTTTTCAATGGGTCTATCTTTTGTCAATGGGTAATTGGAATTTATAATTCCAATTGGAAGAATGAGGCATGCTTCTTAAATAAAAAATTAAACATCTTGATTAATATTTATGTCATCATTCTCTTTATAGTACCAATATAAAAAGTTTTATATTTGTACTTTTATACAATTTACAATAGTACATTTTACTACAATTTTTATATTACCAATATAATAGTGACAAATAAGTTTTTAATAAATAATTCAAATAGTATATTCAATTTACATGCCAACAGGTGGGGGAGAGGTTAGCGTCACTAACTTCCAAGTATTATGTCCCGCGTTCGAGTCCTGGTTCGAGCACGGATGTATTTTTTTCTTTAGAAGTTTAATTTCAGATCTTTAAAAATTAAAAATAGATTCAATTTAAATTAAATTATTTTTAATAAAAATAAACTTTTTGTCTTTCTTTATCACTTCATTTTCGGGGTGAAGATGGCACACCCTCTGGGTGACCAACTATATGAGATTATCGCCGTTATACAGCAGAATAGGCCAAAAGACTAAGAGCTGCCGGGCATTAGAAGAAAAAAATCAATTTGCATTAGAAAACATTATATTCAATGAGTTGTGATTTATAGACAAAATCTTCTGAATGAAGTTTTTAAGTATAAGTTACATATTTGCGTGAATGATTTAAAATTGAAGAAATCAATGTATATTATAATTCTCGCGGAAATAATGCAAATAAATAGGTAATGTAAATAATTTCATACAAAATTAATATTTATAATTCTCTTTATATACTTAATTATTCATATAATTTCAAAGCTCAAATAAAAATATATTAAAGTAAGAGGAAAAAGGAGTGTTCTCAGATACTTTAATATAACCTCTTTGTGTCATAGAAGGTGTGGCCGGCCCTTCATATGGTCTGACAAGGAGTGGACAAGATGGTAATCGGTCGGTGCAAGGTCCGGTGAATACGGCGGATGCTGTAGGACCTCTCATTCGAGCTCTTGGATTACGACTTTGACGACTTGTACAACATGGGGCCTACTGTTGCCATGAAGGAGTGTAGTTTGACCATGTCGATCAGATCTTTTCAGTCGAATAGCCTCATTCACGCGGTGTAGCTGGGCAGTGTAGAGCTCCTTGTTGACTGTGGCTTCCTTTTATAGCATTTCCCAGTGCACCAAGAGGTCCTTAAAAACTGGCCAAACAACTTCTTTGTCACCAGACCCAGTGATTTTTGGCGGAACGGTATCAACAAATTGGTCGAGAGGTGGGAAGAGGTTGTAAATAGCAACGACGAATATATAATTAACTTATTGATAAATTATTGTTTTTCGTTTAAATAAAAGTCTTATGTAAAAACGCTACCCGAATTTATTCTCCATATATATATATATATATATATATATATATATATATATATATATATATCGAAACATTTGTGACTACAAGAAATTAATTTTTATCCTTTGAAATGAATTGTAAGGTAAAATGATATGTAGTTCTTCATTCCTCTGGAGCATGCTCTAACAGGAAACGAGAATATAAGAGCAAAATCATTTTGTGGTAAATAAATCTTGACATAAAAAGTGGTCTTGTCCTTCCGCTTTCGTTTGTTCTGATGAATATTGATGAAGAAAAATCAGTTTAGTTTTTCTTCTAAGCATTCCAGAACAGCTTTGAAATATTTTCATGATAAGAAGGTATTTTTTCCGAACTGGGGAACTCACACATATTAATTAATAAATTTTAGTAATCTGCTTAAATGAATGAATATTTGCTTTGATATAACTAAAAGAAACGTTTGATTCAAGTTGATTAGATGAGTTCTATCAAATGGTGTAATTTTTATAAATTTAAAATGCGTTTTTTCTGAACTAAAGATGAAACAAGTGCTTCTAAATTACTATTACTTAAACTATAGTAATTTAATATGTGAAATACATTTATCTTATCAACTGAAAAAAATACTATCATAAATTAATAAAATAATCTTTAATACAAAATGGCGATTTCGTATTGATATGACATTAGATCATATAATATTAATTGATTTAAAATGATAATGAGGCACAAAAAGTAATAAAAATTTTCAAATGTTCATTGAAAATTAATTTAAA
The DNA here is from genome assembly GCA_030067965.1 of Latrodectus elegans. Lineage (NCBI taxonomy): Eukaryota > Metazoa > Arthropoda > Arachnida > Araneae > Theridiidae > Latrodectus > Latrodectus elegans. Next base: position 26,919,951 of record CM057821.1, read on the forward strand.
ATATTTCATATTCAAATAAAAACATTTTTTGGATAGTTTATTTAAATACAATCTATATAAAATATATGAAGAATGAACAATTAAACGTAATAAAATTACTGTCTACTAGTACAACTGAATAAGAATAATATATGACATATGCCTCATTTTGTTATTTACCTAGTTTTCAGTTTCACTAGGCATTGTTATTATCAACATTGTTCAATATTTTGATCATAAAATGACTTTCAAAGAGAGATGGACATCGTGAAAATATGTCTCGTGAGAGTATAAGCATTTAAACCTCTCTTACACTGTTATAAAAGCTTGTGTTTTTTTTTCTTGAAAACAATTCTTAAGCTATAGACTGATTCTAGAACATATTCAGAATACTTAAGTATTTAACAAGAAACATATGTAAGAAGCTCATTTTTATCTATACTGTCTTCAATTAATAATATAATTTTAATTTAATAAATCAGCTAAAGATTCATTTGATATAAAATCAGAAATTTTGTAATTGAATTTGAAATGAAATTTTTTTTACTGAAAATGGCAAAGAAAGTACTTTATTTAAATCAAGAATCAAGATTTAGTTTAAATATTATTACATAATTCTTGTATAAAAAGTAGTTCATTCAATATTTCAATACCATTTATTAAAAATTTACCGTAACATTTTATGTTAATTGTACTTTTTTTTTTCTTTTTGTTGAAGAGTATTAAAGAACTGTTTATACCTTAAGTTTTGGAGGTCAGATTTAAATTTAATTTATTTAAAAACAAATTAAATTATAAAACTAATATGAATAAAAAAGATTTCATTTGTTCCTTAATTTATGGAATTAAGGACAATTTTTTTTAAAAAAAATAAGCAAATACGAATTTTATAAAAATAAAATAAATTTATATTATTTTATAAAAATTATTTAAATCATTAAAATAAAAATTTATTAAAAATAAATGTTTAAATTTAATAAAAATAAAAATAAATGTATAAAATTTAAAGATAACAATGTGTAGTATTAATACAAATAAATTCCACATGTAATATAACAGGCTATGACAAATAATTTTCCGACAGTTTTGAAAAAGCATACATTAAATTGATAATAATATAAGACACATTTCATACAATTCAAACTGAGAAAACGTACTGAAGGAATAATTGCAAATTGAGATCTCTAATATTTCAATATAATTTCTAGAAATTATGGCTTTAATTGCATTTTTATAACCATTTTTAAATTTGATTTGATTAGAAGATGATTAAAATATAATTCCTAGAATTTATGGATTTAATTGCATTTTTATAACCATTTTTAAATTTGATTTGATTAGAAGATGATTAAAATATAATTCCTAGAACTTATGGATTTAATTGCATTTTTATAACTATTTTTAAACTTGATTACACATTTTTTTAATAAAAAAATTCAGATTGGCAAGATTATAATAAAAACTGCAGATGAATAACTTAATTTCGAATCTACTCAATTATTTCTTTATAATACTTAAATAATGAAAACACGTACACTTCGTCTTTATAGGCAGCGTGGTAAACATCGCACTTCAAGAAAAATTAATTTTATGAAAAGTACATCTTCACCTCTTACATTTTGTAATAGGTTGACAAAGATTTAAATTAAAAATTAAAGAAAATCTCCAATCTCCAACATCTTCGGAAGAAGTGATAAAAAATTTTTCAATGATAATTTCAGTTGTAATATTGCTTCAGAAATTAATGATTCATAATAAATTGAATAATTTACTTTCGCAAGTTTAAATTAATAAAAGGTAGTAAAATAAATTGGAAAATCAATTTATTCGGAGAGGATTATTATATGACATTATAATTTCTTTTATCTTAAATTGATTAAATACTACTTTTTGAGCAGAAACTATTAAGATGTTAAAGTAATTTGTTTTGAAGAATAGAAGTCCATTTAAAATTTCTATTAATTTTCCGATAAAAACTACTTACCATTTTATTTAAAAGGTCTGGAAAGTCTACACGACTAAATACGTCACCAGGACTATAATCAATTCCATCTAAAATGAACAAAGTTTTTAAATTAATATTTAATTCGAATTTTGATTTCAATAAATTTTTTAATCAAACAAATAATTGTTCTTTTCATGTCAATATATGCTTACCAGATTTTTAAATTAAGACACCATGCTATTAAATTATAGTATTTTTATACATAGCATCTTTATTGCAATTTTTAAAGTATAGAAGAAATATAAATTTATTTTCTCTTTTTTTTATTCAAGTGTGTCACAATTTAAATAATAATATGAAATAAATGCACTTAACGTTCTTACATATTGATGTTTTTATTAGATCTAATTCCAATTTCCTTGTTTTGTAACTGCAGACATTTTAAATACTAAATTCATGTTCTCAGAATTGATTTAATTGTTCCCATTTTCTGTTTTGAATTAGATTGCAAACTGAAACTAAAATATCGTTTTATTACAAATTTGAAATCAATTAGATCTTGTTGAGAAAAGAAATTAGTTTATAGAATAAAATTATAAATGTGCAACTTGTTCAATCAATTTTTTTGATATTTAAAAATGAGTACTTTTTATATTATTCTCATTTATTCGCTTTATTATTTACAATGGCTTTATGATGTTGGATAGAAAATATATTATAAATTTATGCGCCTAAATTGGGTGTGTCATATTGTAATAAAATTTTTTAAAAAAGCGAAAAGAATTGAAAATTAGGTTAGTTTTAACACAAAAATGAGAATCCATTCAATTTCAAAGAATGTTTCCTTAATCTTTTCTAAACTAAGTCAAATTTAATTTTTTTTATATGGAAATAATACTTTTATATTATCTACTTAATTATGGATAGTATATTTAACTACAATTGTACTTATTTTTATAATAACTAATAACTATGTATTGGTGATTACTCATAAAATCTGTATTTATTTAGTTTATACAGTAAACAAAAATTTATATTTTTGCTCTGTAAATATTTCCATTTTTATCAGTGAGTCATAACTTTGAATACTGTTTCGCAGATTGCATAAGTCTTCGAAATCGCAACTTAGAAAATTTACTTCTTTCCAATAATCCTGTGAAAATCCTTAAAATTTGATTTTGGCAAATAAATAAGACATTTAGTTGAAAATATCAACTTATTTTAAGAATTTTAAATGCAATCAGATAAATACAATTAACTACAGTAATTTTATGGTAAATAGAAATATTCGATTTTTTTTTCAAAATTTAAGTTCAAGAGAAATAGCATAAGGGATTGAATTTACTAAAAACTCAGATATTTAATTCCAGGAATATTTTTCCAAGTTGCACAATATTTATTGGGAGATAAAATTTTAAAAAATGACCTCTTAGAAGAAATTCTTTTACTATTAAGCTTTTGTTTACGTTTTCCACATATTTATAACCTTAGTCAATATGAATACAGCAATAATTAATTCAGATTTTGGTTAAAAATTATACAAATATGCTTATTTGAACCAATGGAACTTGTAGAATATATCCACTTAATTGGCGATCTTTGCGACTTTTTACGTCGCCAAGCTAAACGCATATTTCTGAAACGTAAAATTTTCCCTAAATCCGCAAAATTTAAAAACTGAACAAAAAAATTCAAACGCTGATGCTTTTTTTATGTCTATATATGTATAAAGAAACATATGACGTAAAACGCGAGACGAAAAAAAAATATCAGAAAAAAAAAAAAAACTCAAACTGCCAACACTATAATCAAAACAAAAGACACTAGATTTGGTAAGAAATCATTTGGGAGGATCAAAACAAAAATGCATTGCAAAATCTTTAAGTTGGACAAGGGAATTTATGCAAAATCCCTTTTGCTTTATTTTTAAAACAATGAACAACAACATGCTTAAAAATAGAAAATCATTTGTTTTGAAAGTTAAAATCTATAACTAAATGACATCAAACTCTAGCTCATTTTATTAATTATAATTTGAATTTTAGAAAAGTTTAGTACAGAAAACTGTACTATTTAAAGCGTTAAATACATTTATATAAAATATTTTCGTAAGATGCTTAAATTTCAGATTACAATAATGAAATATCAGAAAAGTTTAAATTTGCAAGGCCAATGGGAAAGCGTTCCAGAGGTAGGCCCAAAATCAAATCAGATGGATTGATTGTCTTGATAGGGACTTTAACACTATTGGAACATCTAATTGGAAAAGTACTGCTGAGTACAGGCCAAGATAGAATAAGCTCATTGAGAAGGCCAGGACCCACACAGGGTTGTAGTGCCATTGTTGATTGATTGATTGATTGAAAGTTTAAATTTAAACAATGTCATCTGATTTAACAAGACATTTGAAGCAAGGCTTTTCCCAAGAGCAGAACTAAATATTTGTGAATGCTTGACTAAATATGACTAATTTATGTCTCTGTGTAATATTTTTTTTTACATAATATGTCTCTTTGATATATTTATGTAGTTTAACTTATATTTTTGTTGCATTAATCAAATATAATAAAGAGAGAGAGCCATATATCAATATTTTATAAAAATTGTGGTATGAAATTAATTTTTATCAACTATTGCGCTCAAAATGATTTGTATCATAATTAGTTTCAAACTAAATATGAAAATTTTGTATTTCAATAAAGAATTGAGTATAGAAATTTCTCAATTACACCAATCATTAGAGATTACTGTAAGAGAATTATAAAATGTGCAATGATTGAAATTTCAACCTCATCAAATTATAAATTATTTAAACTGCTATATATAAATAATAATAATTTCCCTATTAATGTTTTATTTTAACTTACATTATTATAAGTAGAAGCTAACTTTCTAAGTTTCTTTAATAAACGATTATAATATATAACAAAGCAATTCTTCAACATTTGCAAAATATTTTTTTTTTAAAAATTAAAAATGAATTTTGTTCGCTTGTTATTGGTATATATGGTTTTCAATGATACTCAAGCCATTTTAAGATTAAAATCTTTTTCATCAAAGGAAAATTTGCTCATTTCCATTGTTTAAATAATAAATAGAAACTGTACGTAATATTAGTCTTAACGATTTTTCCACATTAAAATATTTTAAATTCATCCTAAGAAAGTTAGGTTATACGCACATTTAAATCATAAATCACAGAGTAAATGGAAATATAAAAATATTTCGTAACTGTAACTTTGTAATGCTTTAAAATGTGTGAAATATATTTTTGAAGCAATCAGTATTGACATTTTTTCATTTGTTAATTGAAAAACTTAAGATAGCAGAAATGTTAGTAACAAACTTGATTTAAAATAAGATTATTCTTCATTTATTAGAATAAACAGTAATTCATTAACAAAGTAAAAATGCAAAGAAGAAAAACTTTCTAACTACATAAAAATTATAATCAGTTTCCAAGCATAATGTAATTATAAAAATATTTGTTAACTATATTTCTTATAGAAAATTACGCTATCTTATTATGATCAACTTATTTTTGTTCTTTTAAAAGTTAAACTTAAATATTTTTATTTAAATGTGTGTGTGTGCTTAAATATTTATGTAGGGAAATATTATCTGCGAAAAATTATAAGAAATGCATCTATGAAAAATTTAATCTTTTTATAAAAAAGTAAATGCATTATTTTTGTTATAAAATAACCCAGAAGACTAAAGTTGAAATATAGTTAAGCAAAGTACTTAAAAACTTGTAGAGTATTCAAGACAATGATTTCAACACCGTCCCTATCTCAGGTTAATGTGTGTGTGTAATTTTTTTTTTGTTGAAAATGTGTTGTCCAATGTTGAAATTGTTATTGATGTAAAACAATTAAATGAGACTTGTACAAGGAAAAGGACTAGTAATAATAAATAGTTAAAATAATAAATGTTCGGTACTTTAAAAGTTAATAATACACGAATTATATAAAAATAAAAGTAAAAACTCAAACATACAATTATGTAAATTATTACAAGAAAACGATGCATATATATATATATATATATATATATATATATATATATATATATATATATATATATATATGTGTGTGTGTGTGTGTGTTTAGGGTTAGAAATGGTTTATAGGATACATATAAGCATCATTTATTCAATGCAGCTTGTTAAACTAGGTGCAATTTTAATTTGTTAGTCTTTTCACAATATGAGTATAAATTACAAATAACTAACTATAATTTTTTCAGGATATATATTAAACCTTGTTATAGATGAAAAGAAAAAAATAATAATAAAATTTCTTTATTATTTTCATTTGAAATCTATATTTTTTTTTTAGGACATATACTATCCATAGGCGCCAGGCCTCTGAAAACCCATTCTACAAACACAAAATTGCTGGAATCTGATATACGAATGCAATCTTTTCTTGAAACATATATCACATCCGAACATGGTCAGTAAATGCAGCTTTAGACGAAAACAATATATTTATTGCTCTTCTTAGAAAGCAGAGATTAGCATATCGTTTCACTTCAAATAACTTTGTTTCGATGCTAAAAGTAAATACAGTTTTCCTTTTACTCCAAATCAAAGCTCTACGATTCCTACATAATTTCCCTTACGAGTGGAAAATACTTTAAAGATGCAAATAGCACCGTTGGCGCGAAGAAGAGACGGAGAGCCCCCGCCCCCACCCCCGAAGAAGCCTTAGACGTTCACTCTCATTTCCGTTTTTCACCTTTCCCGCAAAAACATACCGAAATCCGATGGTGTTATGTAATTGAACACAAATGGAGTGTACAGCTTGAAGGGATATAAGTTTCATTTTCTCATAGAGTTTAAATAAAACTTCTAGATGTTATTTTTAGGAGTCATCTTAGCATTGATAGACATAATAATTAACTTACTTTGTGAGAATTTTTTTTTGAATGATGTAACCATGTGAAAATAGTAGGATTTAAATGTATTTGGAATGCAAAGCAAACATATTATTTATGCAAAATTCATTGTAGTTTAAATTCTGTTTGTAGTAGTTTAAATTCTGAATTGAAGTAGGAAAATATTAGACATTTGAAAATAATTCTGACATACTGAGTATTCACTCGATTTCAATAATTTAATAAATTAAGTTTCGTGAAATAAATTTTATATTTTCGTAATTATTAAGCTTAAAAATATAAATTGTTTGACAGTGACAAAAACTGAAAACCACTATGCAAAAATTTTTTTAAAATACTTTTTTTTATAACGAAAGTTAAAAAAGCAATGAAACACTATTCCTCCCCCCCCCAAGAGCTGTAAATAAAAATAAAAAGAATTTTGTAATTGTGATGTTATTAATTTGTAAGCATTTAATGGTATAATTAAATAATAAATAGTAAATTGATAATCATAAAAATAATTATTCCTTCATTTAAAGTTTCGTTATTACTAAAGAAATTAAAATTCAATAGAATTGTTCACTGAAATAAGTTAACTAGAAATTAAATTAATCTATTTTGTTACACACTGTAAGGTAGCAGTATAATATAAGTAAATAGTTTATAAATAAAAATAAATAAGAAGGAAATTTAAGTTATGATATCATAATTAGTAGTTAATTTTATATTTGATGGGAGAAATGTTTCAATTTTTGACGATAAATATTGTAACATGTATTATAATTTCATATACCTTATTTTTAAAATATCTGAATTTTAGAACACCAATACAGCTGGAGAAACATCAAAGAATTAGTTGAAATGCTTTGAGAATGTATGTGCATAAGTATACGAATATTGATTAATAATAATCCTGTAATATTGACTTCACTTCAAAATTCTGATGCTATAAGAGAGAAACTTGTTAACATTTTAGAATCAATAATTATAAAAAAGTTAAATATTAATATATTTTCAAAAAAAACCCTCATTTTGAACATATTAAATGGCTCCTAATGAAATTTTAATTGAAACAGTTAGACTGTCCTTTGGAAAAATTTAAATCGAAATGAAATGCAAAATGTAATTCAAATTTCATAATTTCTAATTCCTCAATATCTTCTAAAATTCTTGAATATTTCTCAAAATACCCTAGATTTAAGTAGACTGGATTGTCAGACTCCCTCATACTTTTAAATAATATTTATACAGCCATTTTGAAATGGAAAATAAAACTTAAAATACAGTCTTAGATGTTTCCGTAACATTTGATTTTGAAGAAAAATGTATTTTCATTGCAATTAATAATTTGTGTAGGTGTTTACATAAAATATTTTTCAATAAAAAGGTTTCTTTAATAATTTTTTCTTATTAATATGTGTGCATGATATAATTTAAATAGTATTTATTAACATATTTAATCAGATTATTATTTTTTTTTTGGTCCTTCTGATCTATCTACATTGTAAAGATTTAAAATTAAGAAAAAGAGCAAAAACCGCCATGCGATTAATAATCTTACTTTTAATGCAAGTATGTACATTTTCTTTATACATTGATTAACTAAAATACTTTGAAAGTATTAAAATGAAAATAAAACAATCAATCATAATTTATTATTTGTTTTAAATATATAAATGCATTAATAATGAGGAGCATCATAAAATAAATCCAAATTTGTTAATAAAATAAATGTTTCATTGCGTTTAAAAATAAAATTAATTAATGAAGGTGGATTTATCTAGTATTTGACTTTTAATTAGCGCATGAACAGTTTTCGGCGGAAGTTAAAGAGTTTTCTGTGACCACATTTTTCTTAAGGACCCTTTTGAAAGAAAAGGACTTCCCGAGAATAAAAAGAAAGATATTAAATACTTCGTAACTTTCCTTCATAAGTGTCTCCATAAAAATATAAATCCTTTGGTTTTTTTTTCCCATTAATCCCATTTTCAATTTAAAAGTAATTTATTCACTGTTTAGTGTGCACCATTTTTTTCTCTCTTTTTTTTAAGACGAATAAAATAAAAAATATGACGTAACAAACGAATTAAAAGCAATTAAAGAAAAAATATAGTTAAAAATATTATTTTTATATAATTCTTGCTGAAGAAATGAATGAGAAAAATATGCATTATACATAAGAAATGACATGAAAAAAAATGAGAAACACATCTTTAAACTCGAATCGAGAATAAATTGTAATTGATATGTTTACATCATTTAAAAAAAAAACAAAAAAAAAACATTGTAATTTTATTAGTTAAGCAGATATATACAAACCTAATGGAAATAATGGTGCATTGTTTTAATAAACTTTCTTATTTTCCAACTATATTATTTAATATTTCTCGTCTTGACCTATTTCTATGGTTGTCAGTCTATTAATATAGATATATTGAGATTATATGAGACTATTCTATTCAACGACATAGCTGCCAATATCACCCTTTAAGCATCACGTTTTAGAAAAATTCCCCTTTAAACATCACGTTTTAGAAAATTTCCCCTTTAAACATCACGTTTTAGAAAATTTCCCCTTTAAACATCACGTTTTAGAAAATTTCCCCTTTAAACATCACGTTTTAGAAAATTTCCCCTTTAAAAATGTTCACATTTTTATAAAGCCGTTCAAAGTTCTTTAAATTTTCAAAATGTTTATGAAAAATGTTTAAATATTTTTTTTAAAAAAATATTTCAAATGCAAAAGTTTCCGAAGTAAAAGTTATTACAATTAACAGTTATTAATTATTTATTATATTCTATGAGAGTTGTCATTATATAAAAAAGATAGTTTAGTGACAATTGAGAGAATGAAATGGAATAACACGAATTATTTTTATGTAATAGTTTTCTCTGGGGTGATTTTTCCTTGAGAATGGATATTTTCCACACGCATGCTTCTATTTACAAGATAGTTAGAAAGACTGATAATCAAAACAATTTCCTTACTATAGCGCAAATTTATATAGCTAATACAAAAAAAAATGTCAGCTTCTGATTAAAATGTGTTTTGATGTTTCATAATAATAAATATTATCTTTCTAAAGCATTTCAATCTACTTTATTTCGCGGAAATTCTGATTAATTTTTGTGTATGAATCCATATATTATTTTATTTATGTGAAATAATTTATTATTTTTTATGTGAAATCATTTTAAGATAGAAATAGGATTATATTTATCTAATACAGAAGCTTGATTTTATAATCATGTACCAAATAGGCAGTTAGATTTTAATTGGGATTAAAGGATTAAATTCATTTTAAAAACTATAATTCTGTACGATTTAATTTTAGGCGTTATTTTCTGGTATATATATATATATATTCATTCATGACATTTATAACACTGGTTATATTAGTTGAATATTATATTTAGCATTTGGGTACACAAAACCTTATTATTTTTCTTTATTCATAATGTATAAAATATGTCAGCATAAATATTATTTGCGTTAAGTTGGGATCTGAATTCAAATCACTTACAAGCATCAAAATATAAAGAAATAAAAAAGTACAATGCAATGAATTAAATTCTGAGACAGTGGCACACGAAAATAGAAAAATATTTTATTCATTAAATGAGTATTATATTTGTTAGCGATAAAATATTCCAATTCAAAAGCCTTTCAAATCTTAAAAAATATTGAAAATTCTAAATAAAACTCTTAAAATATTTAATACAGCTACAATTCAACTTTAAGACATATAAGAACTATTATTATTCGAACGAATCATTAATTTTTACAAATTCCAATCCAAACCAAATTTTATATAAGTTTAATGATTTCTGCGAACATCTTACTTTTTTTTATTTAAAATATTAATATAAACATAGTGAGAAATGATAAGGCTTAATTCAACATTTAAAGTTTAAAATTGCAATAATATTTAAAAATGCTTTTAATTGAAAATTATACATACGATAGAAAGCAGTTTTTTAAAAAATATCAACTAGTAATAGAAATATATAATCAATTAAGTATAAAAAGGGTTGAAATATTTTTTATAGTTTACCAAATTTTATTTAATGGAAAATAACTGTCAAATATTTTGTTCCTAGAAGTACAAATAAATTTCTTTTAATTACACACTTTAGATAATATTGGAGTTTATGGTGAAAATTTTTAGGTCGTCCTGACCAGTCTCTAAATAATTTTAATACATCCAAGTAGAAACATTTTGATGCACAAAGTCTTCATAATTGAGGCCGAAAATAAATCTAATATTCTTTAATTAAATTCAATATTCAACGCTTCACAGGGTATTTGATTTTGTACAATCTGATAAGTTCATTTTAGTAAATATGTTTAACTCGATTATACTTATAATATTAAAGATTTCAACGTTGAGGAAAATAAAGGTGTGTTCATTCAATTTTAATTAAAATACAAGCAATAATTATACTTTTAATTTTTATTATACTATTAAGATTATATTTTACTAGGCTGAATGCAAAAATGTTTCATCAATAGCTCTATTGGAATTTGTATCCGTAAATTTTTTAAATACATTTTTAGAATGACTTGAACAATTCTAGTCTATCTAAACATAATTCGAAAAATTTAGAATACATATATATTCTAACAGCGAGCACTAGGATGGCGAACCCTTTGCCACAACTAGCCCAGAAACTGCTACACATTTTGTGCGGGCACCTGTGAACCAAGTTACGGAGGCGAGTAGCGTTGTCCGCACCATACCACCACAAACGATTTTATAGGGTAGGCCACATTCATACATCATCACAGAAGAAAAGACAGAGAAACACTAAGTAAGAAAGTAATAACCATACCTAAACCGAGATTCGAACCTGGGACCTACAGCTAATCAGCCAGGAGCGCTAACCCTCAATATATATATATATATATATATATATATATATATATATATATATATATATATATATATATATATATATATATATATATATATATATATATATATATATATATATATATATATATATATATATATATATATATATATATATGTATATGTATGTATGTATGTATATATATATATTGTGAATCAATATTTCAGATTTTAGAAATTTGTATGAGATCATGAAAAGAAAATCATTAATTAAATGATTCTCTTTGCATGAATTTTTGAATGAATTTTTTTTTATTGAATTTGTATTCAGTTTGCAATTTATACGTTTATGAAATTAAAATGCAACTGTTACAATTATAGTTTTTATATTCTATTTCTTTTTTTGATTTTCCAAATTTAATTAAATGAAAAAGTGCAATTTTAAATGCAGAAAAAAATGAACTACAATTTTTCTGTAAATCAAATTACTGACAATCCAGCCGAAGATTTGCTTTGCCCCAAATAATTAGTAAAATTAAAAGCAAATAGATTACAAGAAAAAAAATTAAAAATGTTTATTTGATTGTATGAACTTTCTTTTTTTTTACAGAATACTTTAGATTATATTGATGCATAATGGGCTCTATTTTGTCAGCAGTGAAAGGAAATCATTAATCAAATGATTCTCTTTGCATGATCTCATACAAATTTAATATTTCAGTGACTTTTCTTGCTGCCAGAATAATGCTATTTGTGCTTTTTGGAAGAGAAAACATTCGAGCATTATAATTGGTTAAAGCGTAAAATACAAATTGCCAAATTTCTGTCTTCTCACATAAGATGTGATAGTTTAGCCATTTGTTTTTGGAACTTCTT